>WBMV01004300.1:181597-431192 GCA_013396655.1 Campylorhamphus procurvoides | reverse complement strand
GCCGGTGCGCCCCCCGGGCCCCGGCCGCCGCAGCCGCGCTGCCCGCATCCCCCTGCCCCGAGGCTCCCAGCTCGCCCGGCTCAAGGTCCCGCAGCCCCGGCCCGGCGTCGCGCCAGCAGCGCATCCCNCGGCCGCGACCCCCGCCCCGAGCGCCTTCCGTCCTGCGGAGGGGGCCGGGCCTGGGATGCGGGGCTGGGGCAGGGGCAGCGCTCCAGGTGTGCCCCAAGAGCCGGGAAGTTTTGCCTCTTCCCAAATAACGGCCTCGCGGTGGGAAGTTGGGGTTTCTTTTGTTCGCTCCGCGCATTTCGGTGTCTCCGGTCGCGGTTCTCGCGCCGTGGGTTGTGCTGTTCCTCCAGCACCTCTGGAAACGCGGTTATGAAATGACTTCAACGAGAAGTGCCCGCCGGAGCGTCCCTGCTTTTGTGCCTGGATTTTCCTTGCTGTCCCCTGGCAGGTGAACACCTGCGATGGGCTGGGCGGCGGGGACCGGGAGAGGACAATGCCTGCATTTTCTCAGGGTTCGGATCTGAGCTGACAAAAATGCATGTCTGGCCCTTCATCCAGCCTGATTGCTGGATACTGTGTCACAAAATCCGGGGAAGGCCGCTGTTAACCCGGAGAGCTCCGCGTTCCATGCCATGCCCTCAGAAATGGAATGAATTGCTCATATTTGGTGTGTTATGAGGATATACAAGGTGTATCTCCGGGGAATCCAGGCTCCCCGCTCAATGGCAGCAGGACACGTCCTCATCAGGTTAATTGGCCTTTTGCCTCATTAAAAGCATGGTACTCTGTCAAGTTATACTTAGCTCTGTAATTACCATATGTGTACTGCTTTGTGGTGGTTGTTGTTGTGTCATTAACTGGATGGTTCTGGGGCAAATACTCTGCCATTCAGGACTGCTGACCCTGGATTGTCAAAGCCAGACCTGTCTCTTTTTTTAGCAACCCAAAAGATAAATTTAGAAGCTTGCATTTCCTGGGAGAAAGGTGGAACCTTGCATATCATAATATGTTGTTGAGGAAAATGGGCTAGGAGTGCATGCAAGAAAACTAATTTGGGAGACACTAATTTCATGTGCAACTGTATGTGGGCCATTGTGGAAAGAGAGGATTTAGTGAAAGAGCTGTAGCAGAGTTAAGAGGAAGGTAAATAGGGGAATTTCTGAGGACTGTGGTCTCATCGTCAAGGGAAAACACATCAAAAGATATGTTGCTTTTTTTAAAAATCTACAAGGATTCCAAACTTGCGCATCTCTGAGCAGCAGGGTTTGACTTTAAGGGGAACGGAGGCTGCTCCATGGCATCCTGGCTCGGGCCCAAAGCGTTAATGTGTGGGCTGATGTAACAACAAGTTAAGGGTTGTCATTCTGCCGTGACACCTTCTTGGAGCTGATGCTTTTGTTTCTGTGTGGCTCTGATGGGCTGACTCGGCTCCCTGGCTGAGGGATGCTGCAGGTTGGTGGGAGCGTTGTCTCAGCAGAGCTTGATGGCAGATTCCAAAGGAAAAATAAAAGCTGGTGGTTGGGAACTGTCATAGCTATGGTTTGGTTCTGTGATGAAGATGAAACGGGAGCCTCATCTTGCTGAATTGGTGGTTCCCTGTGCACTTCATGCTCTGGGTTTAGCTGGGAGGTTACTTCTGAAGGTGACATTTCTGGCAGGATCTTCTGGTTAGTAGCACCTGAGCTACTGGAAAGGTGTGTGAAGTGGGAAACAAGGCCATGGTCTGCTTTCCTGCTCTGTGGTTTGTGCTGGGAGGACAGATCCGGAGGGGTGCAGCAGTATTTCCTGTTCTTGCTGCAGACAGGGGCTGTAACAACTCCAGAGCTGGCAGGGGGTAAATGTCCAGGCACAACATGAGCTCTGAGGGACAGCTGGGCTGCAGTGTGAGGGATGTTATGGAGCTGGGGGACAGATACTGGGGTCACTTCTGAGTGGGAGGGGAGAATGCTGTGGCTCTGATCACTCCAATCCTCCCTCTCCCAAAGATGGAGGCCTCACAGGACCATCTTCTCCCTGCTCTGGCTCTGTGCCTGGGTCTGTTTTCCAGTGATTCATCCCCTTCTCACCGGCTAAGATGCTGTGTGTCTCCTGCTCTTGCTGCTTGCCGAGGTCCGGGATGTGATGTAGGATTAGACCTGTTGTCGGAAAATCCATGTCTCTCTCCAAGGAACAGTCTCTACTGTTTGCACAGCTCACTTGGAGGACAGAAAGTGGGGGTTGGAGGCTCTGCAAGGTGCCCAGACCCTCGTCGGGCAGAGCCAGGAGGGCTGGAGGTGAGGGAAGGGTGACATGGGGTGTGGGCAGCAGAACAGGAATGCTGGTCTGTACAGCTGGTGTGTGCCAGCTCCCTGGCCTGGGCTGTTTTGGGTGTGCCCCCTGAGCAGAGATCCAGGCAGGGGGATGCTTGCTTTGGCCATCCCACTGCTGGGCAGGCTCTGGAGGCTGGAACTTTCCTACCTGCAAACCCCAGAAGTGTGCAGCCTCTGCAGCTCTGCCCAGCTGGGTTTGCATCCGCCTGGCACACAGGGAGCAGCTGGTCCCTGGGCCCAGTATCCTGTGGGTCTCACCACCCACTTGCCCATTTTAAAACCTCTTCTGCGCTTGGGAGTATTATTGTGTTTTTTTTCACACTGTTATATAACGATTCCTGTTATTGCTTCTCCTCCTGTCTCTTTTCTTTACATCTTTTAGCTGCTTAATTTTGGATGGTCTCATATCTCCTTTGTGCCTACATGCACAGATCAAGGAGGAGGAAAGAGGTGCAAGACACAGTACTGGCTCTCACTGGTGCAGGAACTGGTGGCATTATCCCCACTGGGACCACTCCTGATACGAATCCAGAATGGGCACTGAGGTCCTGACCCTCCTGGTCTTTAAGGGTAGCTTGTGTCAGCACCTGCTTCCTAATTTGGATGAGTCCATGCTTTCTGTGCAAAAGATATATGTGCAGATATTTTGTACATGGGAGAGTGGGGATTTAACCTGTCTGGGCTCTGATTTCTGCTTTCACAGAGGAACAAATGTCTTCCTGCCTCCATATGCAGGGAGTTGCAAAGTAGCTTTAATTAGAGCTTGTACATCTCCTGAAGCACCTCACCGAAAATGCTGTTGAGCTCCAGGACAAGGTCTGCGACTCGCCTGTAGGATTAGCTAGCTTAGCCTGGGCAGGTAATCTGGTGGTGGCAGATCCCCAGGAGGATTTGCAGGCAGAGGACCTGTTGTTGCAGCAGGTACTTCTTGTGAGATGAGGTATTTATTTCTTTTCCAATTCAAAGGTGCCTTGGTCCCAGTGGAAATCAGGAAAGAGCTGGGGCTGTGGCACTGGCCTCAGTGGCCACATGATGCTGGGAGCTGTTTATCTGCTGATCCTGAAGCCAGGTTGGTTAGAGCTGGCCTGCAAAGGGAGGAGGGAGGCCGGATTTTGAAGTGCCCGCTGGAAAATACAGCCCTCTGGATTACAGTGTAGGTGTTGCTGCCTGAAATAGCACCGGCAACTTTGGGCCAGCAGCTCATGCAAAAATATCCTTCTCTACTATCCTTCAGATCATAGGGCTCACTCCAAGGCAGGCTGGCCCAGGGGAGGGGTGTGGGTGGGCTCCAGCCACTGGTGACGGTGCGCTCCCTTCATCCCAGGACAGCTGTGGAGCAGGGAGCAGCAAAGCTGGACTTTCTCACGAGCCACCTTGCTAATTAGAGCTGTCTGAAACTATTTCTCACCACCTTCAGAAAATCACACTTCCTTGGGTTCACAGAAGAGTGAAAACTTGCTTCCTTCTTGCCTTGGGTTTCTGCAGATGGGGAGTGGTCACTTTGCTGCAGAAGGCTTTGACCCCTCGCGAGGACAGCACATTTCTGGGAGCTCTCTCAAATCCTCTCATGCAGGATTTGGTCTGGAGGGGACCTGGGTCCTTGTGGCCAGGTCAGGTCCTCATCTCCCACACGAGTCAGCCAGGAACTGGCAATTGGAACTCTGCTCAGCTGGTGCAGCAGGTCCAAGGGACTTTATTGGTATCTGACACAGTGGAGGTTGTCCCCTCCCATGCTTGTGCTGTGCATAGAGCAAAGTCTGGCTAGTTTCTCAGTCCCCCTTTCAGAAACATTTGACTAAATACAGCACCTTCCCAAGGATCTCTATGAGAAAGAGGAGACTTAAACGGCTCCTGAGTAATCCCAGCAGTGCTGAGCTCTCTATCTAGGGCCGCTCCATGCCCAGGCCCTGGCCCCAGCCCCAGATGCTGCTTGGTGGCTCTTTGTGCTCTTCCAGGTGACAGCCCTTAGATATGGTCCCTGAGGCAGAACGCCCTTTCTAAATCACAGGTGACACCTTGACTTGGGTTTGGATCTGGATCAGAAACTGGTGCATGCCTGGAAGCACAGAGGCAATAAACTCCATCACCAGGCAAAAAGGGAGCCATGCTCTGCTGCATCCGAACTCCCTGCTCCATTTGGGCTGTGTAAGGCAAAACACACCATAGTCACCAGGGCCTTGAGCCTTCAAGCACTTGGCACCCCCCAAAATCTGCTGCAAAGTGGCACAGGGGACCAGTTTTGGTATGGTGCTGCTGGGCTGAGGGTGCCTCTCCCAGCAGCCTAGAAGAGTAGCCAGTTCCTGTGCACATGATGTGGCTCCTACGAGGAGCAGCTGCTGCTTTGCCAGGTTTAGGGCACTGGATGCTGGTGCTGAAGTTGCCTCATCTCCATTCCCCTCCTGAGTCACTGCATGACACCACCGAGAACAGAGAGCTGTGCTGCCCTGGCATGGGGCTTGGGCTTCCCCAGGTGAGCTGTGCTGGCCCATGGTGGGTGACCATGCGGGCACAGTGGGAAGGGTGGAGCTTAGCAGCCCACTCGGCCAGGAGGAGCTCCAGGAGACTGATCCGTGGTGGGCAGCAGGTTTGCCAGGCTGCAAGCCCGTGGGCGACTCTGGTCGTCTGAGGAATTCTCACTGCAGAGGAGCCCGAGCGACAAAGTGCTGGGAGGTGCTGAAGTGCCTCCACTGAGCCGGGAGGCGCCGGGGCTGTCTGGCAGCTCCTGTCAGGGCTCCCGTGCCTGCTCCGTGCTGCCTTCACAGCATGGGCAGCGCTCCTGGGGCTGCGCTGGGGGCAGCAGCGATGCCCGCACAACCCGCCTCTCTCCGCTCTCCCTGCTGCTCAGAGGAGGCGTCCAGGATGTGAGCACACCCCCTGCCCAACTGCTGGTCCTCTCTGCCGTGCCCAAACGGTGCTGTTTGAAGGAGAAGGCTGTGCCCCGCTCCCTGGTGAGGTGTTCTCTGTGCCGTGAGTTGCTCTGTCCGGTGCAGATGGTGCAGGACGCCTGTCCTCGGCGGGGGCTCGGCGGACGCGTGCGGCGAGGGGAGGCTCTGGAGGAAGCTCATCTCCTTGGCAACTTTGGCAGTCAGGCGTCTGCTCGCCTACTGAATTGGGTGTGGAGCAGCCGAACTCCTGAAGGGTGCCAGCACCTCTCAGCACTTACCTTCTCTGGCCTGGGGGGAGATGGAAAGGTCTGCCCAAAATTTTGGGGGCAGAGGACTGAGTCTGCAAGGGTAGGCTAAAGATCAAAAGGAAGATGAATCACTGTGCTGCTCTTTCTCTGCTGAATGACCGGGTTCGTAGAGCTTGGCTGCTGCAGCTCAGGGCTGGGCTGTGCTGCAAAGCCTGGGCTGAAGGGCCAGTAAAAACCAGTAAAAACTGCTGTCATTGAATCCCCATGGTCCAGTTCCATCCTTAATAAGATGCTGGCTGACTGGTCTGGAGGATGGAAAATATAAGGTTCCTCAGATGATGGGGTACTAGAGGGGACCAGATGATTTGCAGCTTGAACAAAAATAATTTCTGTAACTCCAGGCAGAGAAAGCTCAGATGTGGTCAGGTGGGGGAAGGATCACCTCTGTGCTGGAGGATTTGGGGAGAAGGTTATATGGGAGTCACAGCAAACAGCACTGAAGCTGTTTGGGGAGGGGAGAGTTCATATTAGGGAAGAAAAAGTAAATGAGAAAAGAAGAAGTGCAGTGGGTTGGAGGAGGATGGGAGGTGTTGCCTTGGAGAGCCAGGTCACTGGTCTTGCAGGGTTTGTAGCTTGGTATTGCTGGATGATTGTCAGGGAGTCCTCTCTGTCTTCTTGCTTTTGCTGTCATGAGGTCTTCCTCCAAGCAATTGCTGCCTTAAGGTACCTCTGCAGTCCAAACCATAGCCAAAGGTGGCCTGCTAGAAGTGCTCCCTGGTGTGAATCAAGGGTTGGAACTGGGCTGGCTTCATGGTGGAGGCATGGGCTGAGCATGGTCCCAGCTGGTGTGGTGCTTGAGGGTGGAGCAGGGTGGGCTGATGGGATGATGTTGTGTGCAGAAAAGAGGTCAGAAGATGACAACGGTCCTGAAAAGGCTGTGGGAAGTGAAAACCAGAGGTATCTGTCATCCCCTTGTCCCTGGTGGCCTGGTCTAGAGCTGAATGTGAGCTGCCAGCAGAGTTTTGGCAATAGGTTGGACAGAGAGATGTCAAAAATGACCCTGGTATGGTGACCTTGGCAGGCAGGCAGGAGAGTTTGCTCTGAGGGTCTGAGACCAGGGACTAGATGAGTCCATTCTGTTGCCTGGAGTTGTAGCTCAGGGACCAGGTGTTTCTGCTCCCATCATCTCTCCCTGGCTTAGGCAGTCTTTTGAGTTCTCTTGGATGGAGTTTATGGTCATAGTGGTTCTCTCTGTTCCTCAAAACTCGCCCTTACTCATTGCTTTCAACAGTGACATCCTTTCCTGTATTCCTGCCACGTACTCTTTGCTGGCCAGTGGAGGGCAACTGAGTTCATCCTTGCAGGCTGGAACATGTGCCCTGGTTTTGCAGGAATACCTCAGCATTGGTGGCCTCCTGGAGCAGAGCTGGCTGAAGTTGTCTCAGGGCACAGCACCTCCCTGGTGTGGGACACATCTGGAAGAGTAGGGGCATGCCTGTCTTGTGAAAGAGCGCCCAGCTCCCACCCTGCTGACCCCCCTTCCTCCCTATCCTGGTCTGAGGGGACTGTCCTTTGCCCTCTTAATAAAGATGAGGACTCTGGCAAAGCCTTCCCAAAGGGTTCAGGTGCTGGAAATGAGGCTGTGGGATCTGTGGGTGGGAGCAGGGCCCCAGTGCTGATGGAGAGCAGGTCTTGGATGTGATGGTTTTCTAGGGCAAGTCTAAATGGGCAGAGCTCTGCCTGATGGCTTCTGTAAAAGCTGAGGAGGATGGGAATGATTTGCAAAGCCTGTGGAAGGACATGCTGTACTCCTTAGTGGGAGAGCTAGTCAGGTCCTGCCAATCTGGGGTCGGAAGGCAGGTATTTGCATTCATTATAATCAATCACTGCTCGTCCACTTTCCATAATGGCTTGGTAATGATGAAACTCTGTTCAGGATCCTCTCGGTGGTCTCAGGGCAGGCAGATGGCTTGGCAGGAGGGTGGGGACTGGAATTAGGTCTGCTTTCTGGGCTGCCTCAAAGTTGGCAGCAACACACCAAGGCCTGGCTGCTGCCCTGGCTGGAGTCTGTCCCCGCCGGACCCTGGCTCCCTGCTGCCACAGGGTCAGCTGCCTTGGGACAAGCCAAAGGGGAGGGTCAGCATCAGGCATGGCCTCTGCCAGTGTGATGTGGCATTTCCCATCATGCAGAGGTGTGTGGGAGTTTGGAGGAAGATTATCAACATATTCATTAGCCTTGGGAGCATGACAGGGAGCATGAGGAGGCTGTCAGGATGCCTTGGTGGGGGGTTGGATCTTCCACATGGGTCCATGGGATGGTAGTAACACAATGATGGTAGTGGGTACCTCTGGTCCTGGTCTTGTTCTGCTATTCTGGGTGTTTCTGCCTTCCTCTTCTACCCCTCTGGTCTTCCTCGACTGCCTTCTCTGTGTCTTGGTCCAGAGGAGAGGAGTGGGGATGTGAGTGGCTGGGTCTCACCGTGGCTCTCCCAGTGAGGCTGGCAGGGGTTGCTGGGAGTCCAGCTGAAGTCATCAGCATCCTTGGGATGATCCACTGCCATGCAGGGTCTAAGTCACCTTCTCCCTATATCCCTGTCTGCCTCTCCTGGCTGGTAGGTTGGTTCAGCCTCAGCCTTGAGTTCTGTGGGGAGCTGCCTTCTGAGGCTGGTGGGATCTAGGGAACATCAGGGCCTCTTCTCATGTGGCCATGGGACACTTACTGCCTGCCCAGGCTGGAACAAAGCAGAGATTCCTGTCCTGGGGGTCCTGGCATAGTGGGTTGCCACCTGCCAGCTTTGAGGAGACCTGGAGATCCTTTCTTTCAGTGCTGGAGAGCCTGAGTCCCACAGATACATCCCTAAATTCACAGAGCTGAGACAGCAAGAAGGAGCTGAAGGAATTTCCCTGCCAGGTCCTTCCTGCAACTCCTGACTTGGCTTGGCACTCTCCATGCAGGGATAGGCTGCGCCCATTCCAACATCCATACACTCAGCCCTGTTGATGGGGCAGACATCAAATGAATGTTCCACCATCCAACACTGCCCTGACCTCGAACACTCCCAGAAAGATGCCTTGGTGTCAGGAAATGGGGCTGCAGCCAGGCTGGAGGTCTGGGATACAGCAGGATTGCTCTTCTCTGGAACTTTCTGCTTAGGGTGGTGATTTAAGCTGGCATTGGGAACACAAGAGGCTGAATGGTTTTTCGTCTGTAGGATATATGTTGTTCCTTCTTGGATGTTCAGGCACAACAGCAAAAGTAAGCCCTGGTAAATGTGGCAGGACCCTCAGACCAGACAAGGCCCAAATGGGGTCACAGACAAGCAGGGGAAAACCTAGAATGTGCAAGGTATTCTGGTGGTTTTTGGAAACTCAGATGCAGCTGAGATACTGGGAAAGGCCCTGAGAGTTTTGGGCACTGGGTAGGACATAGCAATAGATGTCAGATGGTTTAGATGGGAGTTAGGAATTATTCTATTCCTATAAGAACTGGGGTGGTGGGGAGCAGCAGGCATGGGGTCACCCAAAGAAGCTCTTTTTTCACACACTGGCTGCAGTGTGGTGCTGGGGCACAGGGAGGAAGGATCAGGGTGCTCCCCGAGGCCATGCCTGTGTGTACAGCATGGCTGGGGCACAGCTGCTGATTCTGCAGATCCCCAAATGCCTTGATGCCAGAAGGGACAGGCTGCAGTGGGAGAGTCAGAAGGGACAGACTGCAGTGGGAGAGTCAGAGGCAATACTGGGGTTCAGCCCCAAGAAGGGGGGCAGTGGACACGCCTCTCCATTCAGTGATCAGTAATTCCTCTGTTCAGCCTGATCTCCAGTGCCCACACCACAGTCCAGAGAAGAAGATTTGGGGAATATCCAGCCCATTTCCAGTGTATGGACATTCTGTGTGGGTGGTCCTCTCAGCCCCATGTTGGTGCAGGTGTACTGGGCACATTTACTGCAGCAGGGGTGTTTATATGGCTTTGTGCTCTGCAGGGAACTGTTGCAGCCACAGGGGCTGTGCTTGGATACTTGGTTCAGGTCCCATCTGTGCCACTGATCACAGGAAAGCTTCTTAGCATCCCCACGCTGTGATTCCCTGCCTGGCAAGCAGGAAGGATGCTGCTTTGCATGCTCTGCTTGGGGAACTGGTTGTATGCTGTGTTCCCATCAGTGTATCAGCACCAGAAATCTCCAGAAGTGGAAATGAAACCCTGCCCTCTCTCCAGTGGCCGTCACTGATGGACCACTGAACAGTCCATGCCCCTGGGTGCCGGGGGGTTCCCTGCCTGGAGGTGGCTATAAAGGAGGCAGACCCTGCAGGGTTCTGTGCCACTGAGGTGGATCTGAGTCGGTGTTTGGAGGTGGAGGGCACCTGGCTTGCTCCTGGAAAGGGTCTGCAAGGGCCCTCCCTGATATCAACCAGCAGTGTTGTCTCTCCTTGGTGGCCACTCTGAATGTTTCCCAGCAAAGCTCAGCTCCCAGCAAAGGTGTTAGATCCACAAGGATGGGAACCTGTGATCCCCAAATCCTCTGATCCGCAGCAGCACTCTCCATCTGTGTGGGGGAGCTGTGACGTGTGAGGAGATGATTTCCGTCAGTCCACTGCTGGTGACATGCAGGCTTCTGACATCCAGGCTATTTTCCTGGTCCTCAGCACTAGCTGGGAGTACTGGCGGCAAGCACGGATCCCTGAGGGCACTTGATGCTGCATGATGGTGTGGAGAGAGGATTTCCCAAGCTGTTAGAGGGCTTAGCAGCTCTGTAGTGCTCAATGTGATGAAGGACACTTGGATGAGGCAGAAGGAGCGGCTGCTCTGTTGATGTTTGTAAACTTCTGTAGCTGCTGCACAGAGCTGAGGGATCAGGGTCGTGTTTTGTGGCTTGAAATGATCCTTAGACTTGCCATCAGGACCTGTTCCCCAGTCCTCTGGGATGCCACGTGTCAGAAGGTGTCACTGGGAGGTGATCCAAATCCATCCAGGCAGGGGTTTGTGGGCATGTTTACTTCTGCAGGCTCTTCCCAGTGAGAGGACAGACAACTGCACTGTCTGCCTGTGCTGAGCCAGCGAATCCAGGAGCCCTCCTGCCTTGGGCTGCAGACGGCTCCAGGCCTCTCCTTCCTTCCCAAGCACTGCAGGCTGGATCACCTTCTGCTCCGTGTCATCAGGGCAAACACAGGGAGTCCAGAGCTGTCACACCAGGAGAGTGCAGGTGCAAGGAAGCACAGGGAATCCTGCCTGCAGTGTGATACACTTGTAGAGAGAACGGCTGAATTTGCCAAGAATGCACATGACATCACTGTAACCAGACAGGTAATGGGGAATAAAACCATGGCTCTTGCAGGAAGGAGGCTCTGGATGTTTCTTTGAGCAAGGAGCAAAAAATACCTTTGACATTGCCTGATGGCTGATGAGACCACCAAACGTCATATTTAGATGTTAAAGCATCCAGGAGAGCAGCTGGTAACTCCCAAATGAGAAATACATGAAGAGGGCTCTGGCTTCAGAAGGGTAGATGGACACATTGGAAGGTGCCTTAGGAAGCTGTAACCCTTTGAAACCTTCCTGCTGGGATAATGGCTGTGCTGTTCCTGCCCATCAGCCTGGTTTTGGCTGATGCCAACAGTTCTAGGTGGCTGCAGGACTACAACTGCATGTTGTCTGGGCTGGATGTTGTCTGGTTGCATGAGATGCAAGGTTGCTGGTGCCACCAGGAGCTCCTGGGGTTGAAGGTGGCTCCTCAGGCCATGGTGTCAGACAGCTCTGCAGCTCATGCTGCCCTCTGCTCTGGGTGCTGGGGAGGCTGTGCTATGAGTGCTCTGGTGTGGGTCAGCACCTCTGAGAGGTCACTTAGTCCCTCCTCCCAGCACAGGTGCCTGCAGGGCTTGTATCCTGGAAGAGGGATGCTGAGGCCTTGTGGATAGGGCTGATCTCCATCTGGGATATTTCCTAACGTTGCACAAGATTTACTGAAAGCATCCTGTGAACCTGCTGGGAGGGGGTGCATCACTGAGTTTCCTTTCCCATCATCTCTTTTGTAATTGAGTGTCCTTTCCCATCACTATGCCTTCAGGGAATTTCCCACCCCTCAGGCTGTGTCCCAGAGCCAGAAGAGCAGCACTAGTCCTTTCCTTCTCTGGGAAGGCAATAAAATCCTTTGATGTTTCACCTCCTGGCGTTGTGGGGTGTCAGGTTAGACCTGACCTGGAGCACAGAACAGCTGAGCTCTGACAAGGCTCCAATTCTAACCCCAAAGGGCTGTAGAGCTCAAGTTGTCTCATCCCACTATTTATTAAGTGGGTCAGTCCTGGGGCCTTTCCAGAGTTTCCAGCAGTGTGGGCTGAGTGTGAGCTGAGGGTCTAAGGAGCAGGGTCAGTGATGCTCTGCTGGGCAGTGGCCCTGCCAGCTCTGCTCCCTGCTGTCACCAGAGGTGAAATCTTGTGCCATGACACAGATCCCCAGGCATGGCACACCTGCAGCCAGGTTGGAGGAGGCAAGAGTGGTCATGGTAGTGGGCAGTGCCTGTGTGAGAGGACCACATCCTGTGCATCTCCTGTTAAAAGCTGTTGTATGAGGCACATGCTGCTCCCAGGATGGTTATCAGATCAATGTGGAGCCTGTGGAAAACACATCCATGTTCCTGGGGCAGAAACCTGCCCAGCAGTGGGGCCTGGAGGCTTGGAGGTGTTTGTTGTAGCAGAGACACACCTTCCATCAAGTTAGGCTGGTGATAGGATTTTATCTGTAGCAGTTTTATGCTGGGCTAAACTCATCTACTGTTAGAGGCTGGGGGAATGGCAGACAGGGGGTCATCTCTTGGCTGCAGCATCTGAGGGGAACTGCTCTCCTGGAAGTCTTACTTTCATGGCTGATGTTCCTCAAAATAATGTGGGTTTTTTTTCTGCTCTTTGTAACGGTTGACACGGGAAACCCTTCTTCAAGGAAGTAAATTCTGCCTGTCACGGTGGCTTTCACTTGGCAGTGTTGAATTTCCTTCCATGCTGCTGTTGTCTTTCTCTTTTCCCCCTTCTCTCCCTCCCACACACACTCTTCTCCATCGTACATCCTCAGCTTTCAGAATGATAATTGCAGCTGAGCGAAGAGAATCCTAACATGTTTTGAAGGATGGCTTTGGTGCCTTTTTCTGCAGCGTTCTCTGAGTCTACACCCTGTTTGAAAATGTGAAGGTGTTTCCATGACCTTTTTTTTCCATTTAGACCTACTTTTTTGAGGAAATTTCCTGCAAGTTCCTGGAAAGAGATTTCTTTCCTTTTCTGAAAGTGGCTGAGGGAGCTGGGGATGCTCAACCTGGTGAAAAGGAGGCTCAGGGGGAACCTTCTCACTCTCTACAGCTCCCTGACAGGAGGGGGGAACCAGATGGAGGTTGGTCGCTTCTCCCAGGGAACAGGTGGCCTCAAGTTGTTCCAGGGGAGGTTTAAATTGGATATCAGGGGAAATTTCTTCATTGAAAGGGTGGTCAGACATTGAAACAGACTGTCCATGGCAGCAGTGTAGTCATCATTCCTGGAAGTGTTCAAAGAATGTATAGACATGGAGTTTAGAGGCATGGCTTAGTAGTGAACAGGGTGGTGCTGGGTTAAGGGTTGAACTTGATGATCTCAGAGCTCTTTTCCAACCTTATTGATTCTACTTGTGGTGGAACTGTGAGCACAGTGATGCTTCTGCCAGTGCACTGTGTCCAGTGCAAGCAGGAGAGCCCTGTGTGAGGTTTCTGGTCCAACCTAAAGCTGCTGCTCAGACTGAGGAGGTTTGTGCAGGTGGGCTGTGCCTGTCCCAACCCTGCTGACCTCTGCTGTCAGCCTTTGAGCTGCTTTCCCAGGTGCTCCTTTGGCCCAAGTCCTTGACTGTGGGTTATCTCTGCCCCATGCTTTGTCATGACCAAATCAGCTGCTTTCCAGCCCAGCATACTGGATATGCTTTGGAGAGCTGCCAGATCAGCAAACCCACCTTGGCCATGGCCATCCCACAGTCAGCAGCTGAGCCTGGCTTGGCAAAAGGTGCAGGATGGTTTGGAGAGGAGCTGGACAGGGAGCAGTGGGAGGAAAGAAGCCATTCCAAGCAGGTGGCTGTGGTGTCTCAGTACATGAGGGCTACCCGTCACCTGCCACTGATTCTTCTTTGCCTTGGCTGGTGCAGTGTGGACTTCCTGAGCCTGCTGGCAGTGGCTGTGCTGTGCCTGCTGCTCTGGCTTCTCATCCCTCCTGGTGGAGATTGGTCAGAGTGCTTGGAGAAGCCTTCCCAGTCACATCAGTGTGACTCTCCTGGTGGCTGAGAGGGCTCAGTGCTGTGGGGGAAGACATGCTCAAAGGAAAAGGTACCCTGGGGGTGACCTGGGAAGCAGAAGCCACCATCAGCCAGAGGTGGGTACATGTTGGGTGACCTTTTTTCTCCCTTGAGCAGTGTTTCTCAGAGGGAAGTGGCAGACCCTCGATGCTGAGATACTGCACTGAGACACTCAGCAGTGTGTTCTGTGTATCAGATGCTGCCTGCAGTGCATGGGTGTTTATGGCAGGGGAATGAGGCAGCTTTGCCATTACCTGTTCCCAAACCATTCCTCTTCCACCTGGCTGCTTAACCAGCTGGCAGAGTCAAGGCAACCATTCCTCCTTCCTGTGGATGCAGGGATATTTCCCTCCCCTCCCCCAGCAATCAGATGCTTGCAGAGCAGAGCTTGCAGCAAGCCAAGCATCACTTGCACTCCATCAGACGTGGGTGTCTATAAAAAGCCTCCCTGGGGTTGCGATTGGGTGGGTTGGCTGTGCCACGTGGTCTCTCGTAAGGCCTGTGTTGCTGAGCAAGTGGCATTCCACTTATTTTTGGCATTAATAGTCTTTAGTTAATACATAAATTCAGCTTAAATTCTGGATGGAAAATAAATCCCAAGTGGAGGCTCTGCTAATAAGACGACAGACGCTTCAGGGAGCTTGGGACGCCTGTCAGCAGAGCGGTCGTGGCTGCTGAGATCTGAGAGCAGCAACACGCACGGGCACGAGGTCCTTAAAAGTTACCACGAGTTGTCCAACTGAATTACAGAAGGATTAGGCAGGTGGCCGAGGTGAGCTCTAACTTTAACTGCTGGAGCTGAACTCCTTACAGCAAATGCCCTGGTGAGATCCCCAGTCCCACCTGGCACGTGGAGAAAAGGGAGTAAAAGCATCAGTTTAGGTCTGGCCACTGCGGAGCACCCTAATCTATGGCAGTCTGCTGAGAGGCAAGGCTGGCCTGAGGTCCTCTGCTCTGCTTTGTTCTTGCTGATCCACTCTCAGTCCCCTGAGGATTCTTCCCCACATCCTGGTTGATCCCAGGGAACCTTCATGCCAGCCCTGGCTGTGTTGAGGACTGCATCCAAGTGGCTGTGTGTCCTTTCAGTGGCATACATCTCTGTGAGAGCCTGGCTGCAAAAACCATGGCCAAGTCATGGAGAATGCGAGACCTCAGAGCTCTGACCTCAGGCTTGTCTCCATGGCTTGGTGCTGTCACCTGAAGGAGGGTCTGGCTGGGTGACCAGATCCCAGCAGGCTGTCTGAGGGTTTTGTGGCAGTGTGCTCCCCAGCACTGTGCCATGGGGCTCTGTGAGTGTGGCAGGATGGAAGTTCACCATGCCCATGATGGTTTTGAAGGTTGTGGTTGAAGCTGACTAGTGTCCCTGCCCCAGCAAGCCCCAATACCTGCTGTCTTTCTCACCCTGGTGCTGCCCACCACATCTGCACAGAGGTCTGCCCATGGCTGTAGAGTCCAACAGTGGGACAAACCCTGACATGTGTCCTTCCCATGACCATGCTGAAGCTATTTTGTGCCTGTGTGCCAGATTGACAGGCCAAA
The DNA here is from genome assembly GCA_013396655.1 of Campylorhamphus procurvoides. NCBI lineage: Eukaryota > Metazoa > Chordata > Aves > Passeriformes > Dendrocolaptidae > Campylorhamphus > Campylorhamphus procurvoides. Next base: position 415,914 of record WBMV01004300.1, on the reverse strand, counting down.
AGGGATGTGCTCACTCCCATCTCCAAGTGCTTCCTGAGCTCCCCCCACTTTTATCTGGCTGCTATGAGGTGAAATCCAGAATATGCTCTTTCAGAAATGCCCTGTACTTGTGGAAAAGCAGCTTTCCAGGGACCTTTCCAAGGGGGGTGCTCTGTTGGAGATCTGCCAGTATGTCCCACTCCTGTCGCTCCCTGCCCTGTCCCTTCCCCCAGAGCTGGGGTGCAGGGTTTGTGCCACTCAAAAAGGGAGCTGTCCTGGTGACCAGACCGCAAATCATGTGGCCAAGGGACTGCTCATGCCCTGCTCACCAGCTCCTGACAGGGTCCTCAGAGTTGAAAAGGGATTGGAGGTTATCCAGGGTTTACAAGAACAGCAGTTCATCCCAGTCTCTCCTGCCTCACCTTAAGCACAAGGTCAGCACCTGCACACTCAGAGTGTTAACCCCTTACTAGCCAACAGCAGGACTTTAAAGTAATTCAGGCCTCAAACCAATATTCCTGGTGAGGTTCAGATCTCAGCTGCAGCCAGGACCAATGTTCTAGCACCGGTCTTATGAAGTGAGGAGAGTCCGAGGAAGTTCCTTTCCCCACATTACTTGGTGTGGATTTCCACCCCACCCTGCTTCTTTCCTCTGCATTTTCCATCTAAAAGAGTGACAAGGAAAGGCTGTTCTTGTGGACAAGGATTTGCAGGCACGTTGTTTTTCCATGTTCTTGGTGCAGGGAAGTTGGGGCTCATTCTGGAGCACATTGGGGCTGTATGTGTTGCAGTCAGGAAAGCCTTGGCTAGTGGGACCAGTGGCTCCCCCGATTCACAACACAAGGGGATAAAGTCCCAGCTACAGTCCCTGGGCAAGGTGTAATAACCTGGAGGCTTTGTGCAGGAGCTGTAGGTGGATGCAGCTATTCCTCTCCTCTCTTCCCCCACATCTGTGTTCCCATCTGGGACCTGCCTTGGGGACGCATCACACTGCAGTTTCCACTGCAGCATGAGATGATGCGGGGGCGGCCCTGGGAAGCTCCTCTCCTTGAGCAGGGGCCTCAGGGAAGTGTGTATGTATCCCTGTGCTTGTGCCAGAGGCTTCCTTTGGAGCCAGAAATGATCAGTGCTGGAGGCTGGGAGTGGGGGAGAGGAATCCCAGCATCTTCCTACCCAGTAGCCAACAAAGAGCCTCTTGGGATTGGCCGTTGCTAAGCAGAGGTCTGGCCAATGAGTGCAGAGTGGTCCAGGCACAGCCCGGGACATCCTGGCTGGGACTGGTGCCTGTGGCCCAAGAAGACACATCATGACAAGGGACAATAATACACAGGAAGGAGCACTTGGCATGTGGAGGGAGTCCTGGCTGCCTGAGCAGAGCTGCGGGTTTGTGTCCCTTGGTTTCTTGTCCCCCAGCTGGTCTCTTTCCTGCTGCCCTTCTGGCTCCTTTTAGTCCATGTACCTTCATCCACTACACTCTGAATCCCGAGCCCATGGAAGCTGAGTGTCCTTCCTGCCCCTCTGTTCTGCCCCAGGCAGGGAGAGCTCACAGTGAGGCAGTTCTCACCTGGAAAAGCCCAACAAATCTCTCAATAAACCAGCACTTTGAACAAGGCAGAACAAGAAGTGTATTTAATGAGTAAATCTCACATCCCCCCAGATGCTGGACACCAGGATTTTTGCAACATCACACAGACCCTGGGCAGATTTCTCCCATGTCTCTGAGCTCTCCTATTTGGTCATTCATTACCTAATTTTCTTCCAAGAAAACAACTCTCAAGGATGTTTTTACAAGGACTTCTTGCTGCACTGCTAGAAACAAGCAAGGCCATGCAGGTGGCTCTACTGCTGGGCTTGAGTGGGAGCTGCCGTGGTCTGCAGGGAGCTGCTGAATTTTTCCTATGGCCAAGGGATGTGTGTGGCACAGCCCAGCCTGGAATGTGCTCGGTATGTCCAGCCCAGATATGGATGCACTCAGGTACATCACTAACTCTTCAATGCACAGTGGTCTCCTGGTCAGGATCAATACACTCCTGCTGCTGAAGCACTCCTGAAGTGTGGAATGCCATCCTCCAAATGCTGGAGAGGGACTTTGGATGAGGGCATGGAGCGATAGGACAAGGGGGAATGGCTTCAAACTAAAAGAGGGCAGGGTTAGTTTGAATATTAGGGAAAAATTCTTCTGTGAGGGTGGTGAGGCCCTGGCACAGGTTGCCCAGAGAACCTGTGACTGCCCCATGCCTAGAAGTGTCCAGGGTCAGGTTGGGTGGGCTTGGACTAACTTGGGATAGTGGAATGTGTCCTTGCCCATGGCAGGAGAGGGGGGTGGGGGTGGAACAGTATGAGCTTTAAGGTCCTTTCTAACCCAAAATGTTCTGTGAACTATCCCTCATCAGCCTGTTGGTGCAGCTGGGTGCTCCAGGCTCTGGACCTGAGACTTCCCACATAGCTCAGGCTCAGCCTGTGCTCTGCTTCCAGCAAAGCCCTTGAGATTCCAAACCTTCCTGTGACAGTGAGTGAGAAAGGGAACTAGTCTGGCATCTTACATGTTCCCAGGTAAGATTCAGTGACTGCTGTCACCATAACCTGGGCTATGTCTGTGAATCTCCAGCTCCTGGAGTCTGCAAGGGATGACTGCAAGTGCCACTATGCATTTCAGGCTGTTCTTGGTGCTGTTCCCCTGTGAAGAAGGTGTGTTCCCATGGTCCTGACAGAGATAGTGAGGGGGGAGGCTACAGCTGCAATCTGCAGGAGGGAGTGATTTGGAGGTGGATGAAGGATTTGGGGTTTACTGTGCAAGGAAATGGTTAGAGCGTAGGGGGCTGGGTCTATCCCTCATTTCCTCATGGATAAACAATATCAATTCTCCCTGGTGGAGCAGCCTCTCTTGCTGCTTGCTCCTTTCCCCCACTGGAAATCAGGAGCCACTGGATCTGGGTGCAGGTGCATGAAAGCCCTGAGACTGTTGGGTTGCTTTCAGTGTCCTGGGTGCGATGCAGTGGGGACTGGGAGCACTTGGGTGCTGGCAGGTGGATCAGGAAGCTGCCAAGAGAAACAATTCTGGCTCCCAAAGCAGGGGAGAATGGTGCCTGGGATGGGGGAGAAGGCAAGAAAAGAGATTGGAAACAAGCTGATATTGTTGGGAGAGAGCAGAGAAGGCTGATGCCACGGCAGCCTCTGTGGTGGCCCTGCTCCCAGCCTGCAATGGGTTTGGATTAGCCATGAAATCAGGGCAGGGGCAGAGGGATGCAGGGAGAGACCTCTGCACAGGCAGGACCAGCCAGTCCTGCTCTGCCTGCTCCCTGTCACTGTCTCTGCTCCATGGGGCTGCACTAATCCCCGCCAGGAAAAGCAGGGAGGGAGCTGCGCTTTGATGGAGACAAGGAACGGTTTAGAGGGAATTAGAAGGGATTTGTGTTGGTGGAAGAAAACACAGTAAGCGTGGCTGGCCTGGTCTGGGTCAGGGCACTGGGCTGTGCAGAGGGGCTGGGTAAGCCCCCAAGATGTTCCTGCAATGGAAGGAGGCTATTCACAAGGGTTTCCCTTAAAACCCCAGTTCTCGGAATTGTGGGACTGCATGTGAATCTTGGTTTCCTAGTAGGAGTTTTATGGTGACTGGGAGAAGCCTGAGAATATGAACAAACAAGGTTTATCCCATTGGGAAATGAGTGAAAATGTCCCAGCATTTATTAAGTATCTTTCCTGTATGCTTGAAATTCACCTCACAGCTTGGGGTTGTCCAGTTCTCATTTCTGCACTGTTTTGGGTTAGCAACAAGGAGAACTCAAAGAATGTCTCTGTTTGCAGGTCTCAGTCCAGGTTCCTCCCAGTTAAAGCTTAGTTCCAGCTGTTAGACTATGGAATGGTTGCTTTGGGTACCAACATCTGCCGTGGGGAGCTCAGAGTCTGTTGTCCCAGGGCTCCATTTTTCAGTATTGTCCTTCCTGGCTGGCGGCCGGCTGAGTGTGATGAGGCAGAATGTGGGATGGACAGGCTGCAATCCACCGTTCTGGGAACCTCCAGGGGCTCATAGGCATCATCTGTTCCTCTTGACTTGCCTGGACAGGAGGCCAAGGTTGATGGGCAGAGGTGGTGCTGATCCTGAGCGCTCTGGTTGCTAATGGCTGTGGAGAACATCCTGCTGGCCCTGCAGGTCCTGGCTGTCATCACCAGCTGTGTCTCTGCACCAGCAGCTGGGGTGAGTTGTTGGAGCAGTTTCGCTTCACAGCTCTGAGAATGCCAGGACGCGGCAGTGTCTGGAAAAACACAGGCAGACTTCTCTGAGGGATCCAGGGAGCTGGCGGGTGGGCGGGAGGCTGACAGCATCTCCAGCTGCCCTCAGCCTGCTGCACAGACCACTGTCACCTTCCAGGACAGCGAACTCCCAGCCTGTCAGCAAGACATGTCTGAGCTCCCAGGGGTGTCTGGCAGGACTCACTCACTCAGAAATTACAGGGCTTGTTCTTGGCAGGCAGGGATTTGGGATGCAGCTGGACTGTGCTTTGGGCTTGCACCCATTGTGTGATGTAGGGGCAGGAGCCGGGGGTGGGTGTTCCTTGTCCCAGCTCCTGGGCAGTGCTGCACTGCATGGCTTTCCTGGTGCACAGTAAGGGATAAAGAGGGGGAGGGCAGACACCTGCTGTCAGGGGGAATACTGCAGTTCCCAGGGGAGTCTGCAGAGAAAGCTCTGGCAAGGTGCTCAGTGCCTGGAGGGGGTCCTGTGCTCTGCTCTGAGCACTGGGAATGTCTCTGCTCCGCTTCCTGCTGCTCTTCAGCCAGGATCTTTGGGACAGGATGGCAGGACAGGAGAGAAGAGGATAAGGGGAGCACGTGTGAGGAAGCAGCAGAGAGAGGGGTGCAGGGAAGCTGGTGGAGATGTGGTAGGAGAAGACAGAGGAACCCTGTGATTATTTTGTTTATGATAATGATTTCCCCCAATTCCACAGAAGGGTCAGCCAGGTAGTTTGAGTCTTGGTGTGGCTTCCCTCAAGGTCATGAAGTGAAGGCTCCCCTGGAGGAAGGGCTGGAGCCAGGGCACTCCTACACTGCTGCTGGGCATCTTTAGCTGAGCCCAGTGCAGAGGGGCTTTGCTTCCCTGTGCAGCATCCTCTGAAGACTCATGCCCAGACAGACCAGTCTCTGACAGAGCTCCAAGGTGACAGAGCAATTTGTCAGTGGCCCTGTCAGACATTGAGGCCTCGTTCCACTGAGAAAGGATTTTAGGCTGCGACATGCACTCAGATACTCATTTAGCTGCCAGCTCCAGCAGGCTGTTGTTTTCCTGCTGTTGGAGAACAGGGTGAGGGATGGACTGACCTGTGTTTTATTGGATCTACTTAATTTTTTAATGCTTTGTTTGCTGGAGATAAAACAAGCTGGGGTGGGAATTGGGCTGCTCAGATAGGCAGTTCTTGCTTCTCTTGCAGGCTGGCCCTGTTGGGGTTCTCAGTACTGCAGGATGATGGGGAAAACTTGGCTCTCCTGTCCCACTGGGTGCTGGGCATCTCTTGGTGCGGCTTATCTCAAAATCCCTCAGCTGCATTGCTGTGGGGTTGCTCTCTGGCACAGGCACCAACACACAGCCTGTGTTCATGCTGTGGAACAGAACCACTGAAACAGGGTTACCTGCAGAGAGGGGTTCTTACTCCTGTCAGCTCTTGAACTGTGACCAGGAGTTATTTCGTCCCAGATAAAACAGTGTCAAGGAGTCTGAAACACTAGGAGAGTGCAGAGGCTTATTCCCATGCAGCTTAATTTACTGGTTTTGCTGTGTCTTGGTGTCTGGCTTCCAAGAGATCACAGTTAATAGCAGCAGCAGGACTGTTGTGGGAAATGAAGGGTGCTGGGAAGGAGCAACAGCCTGTCCCAGCTCTGCATTCTGGACTTCCACAAAATTCTTCTGTGGGAAGGCTGTGGAAACCTCAGACTGGGTATCCTGTCTGCCCTCATGGCACGGGGCTGCAGGAGACCCTGAGGCCATGGCAGGTCAAGGTGCATGGAAGAGTGTTCATGGGATGGCTTCTCCATGAGAGCTTCGTAGTCCTTCCTTTCCAGAGGGTCTGGAGGAAGGAGAGCATCCCTGGAAGGGACAAAACCCAGCCAACAGGCTCCACAGAAGGTGTAGCTTGCTGTGGCCAAGACAGAGCAGGAGCCTAAAGCTGAGTTTGGGGGTGCTGTGAAGGAGGAGCTGGTTCTCCATCGCATTCAATGTGCTCTGAGGAGCTCACAGCTGGAACACACTGTCCTAGAAAACAGAGCATGTTAGTCCCAGAGTCTCCAAGGCCCTCACTCCCGTGTAGTGACATCCAGTTGCAGTAAACTGGGACAGGAGAGACCTGGTGACAGCTCTGATGTGGTGCCAGCTCGGTTGGGAGGAAATGACGAGGTTTGCTAGCTCCTGTGTGCTGCTGGTCTGAGCCTGACGTGGCTTCTCCCCATGGACTTGGGAAAACATGGAGAGGAAACCAAGGCAGAGAAGAAGAAGGCCAGGATCCCAAGCTGGGCCAAGTGGTTTATTTTTCTATGCTTAAAAATTTTTCAGATTCTAATTGAGGGCCAATTAACCGATTACTGTCACTGTGTCTTGATTAAGGTTAAATAGGCAGCACCTGTTGATGATGGTCTTCTTAAGTCATCTCTATCAATTCCAACCTGCTTGGGGTGGAGCCACAGTGCTGTGGACAAATAATCTGCCTGGGGCAAGATGTTCATCTGCCACAGAACTGCCACTTGCTGTGGGATGGGACTCTTGGATTAAAACCATACCTGACAATAATGACATGTTCCTTAGCATTTGGTTTTAATAGCTCAGCTGAGGTGGTGAAATCAGGGGACATGGAGAAATCAAGTGACTTGTTCTTATCCCACCACATGGTACTCTCTCATCTTCCCTGTCTGGTCTGGGATCCAGGAGCCGCCTGGGAACAAATCTCTCAGGTTTGTTTTCCTCTTCTATGGCCTGTTCTTATTCTGCAAGCTAAAACAACCAAGGATACATTTCAGTTGGGGTAAAAATATGCATCCCTAACACTTGATTATCAAAGGATTGTTTGAGTTTTATGAATACATGGAAACTGAAGGAGCCCTTCTGTGATTTAAGTGGGTGTTTGGGCACAGTACTGTTCATTCCATCACTTTTAGCCCAAGAATCCAATGCTGGTTTTTGGTTTTCCATAGGAAATGGCTGGACATGGGACAGACAGCTGCCCTGTGTTCATGCCTGTACAGACCACATAAGTATATATATTTAATTATCATAAGCAATGCCTTCAGGGAACGCTGCTGACACTTTCCCTTCTAAAACTACATTTTCTGCTGTCTGTATGATACCGAAGAATTTCCCATGGGATTGTTTTCCAGGGGAGGGAAAGACAATGATGGGCAGAGATTGCAATTCCTGGCTGATTTCCCGTGCCCCTCCTGTACAAAGTGGCCCTTCTTGTCTTGATCTCCAGAGATATCCCATGCAGAGATGCTGGTGAGTGTCTCAATAAAAGACAGTCCTCAAATAAGTTGTAACAGCAGGTGGTCTGGAGGTTTGGATGGGCCCTGCCATAGCAGAGCAGTGGTGTAGCCCTCCTGATCCCTACTTTCACCTGGATTCATGGAGGCTCCTTAGGCTTTAACCTGCTACAAGACATAGCCAGCTGTATCTTCTTACACAAACACCAGTGTAAGGAATTGCAAGAGGTCATGGAGGATTCTGAGTGGGCAACTGATGGAAGTGCTGAACTGGGACAGGGACTTGCAGGGACAAGGGGCTGGAGGGACCTGAAGAGGCAGCATCTCTTATAAGGGACTGCCCCATACCTCCCTGGAAGCAGGTGCTGGGAGAGTTTGGATGGAATTCAAGAACACCGTACCTGAAAGTGTTCAAAAGGTGTGTGGATGTGTCGCTTGGAGACATGGTTCAGTGGTGAAGACAGTGGTGCTGGGATAATAGCTGGACTCCATGACTTTAGAGGTCTTTTCCAACCTTAATGACTATGATTCTATCCCCTAGCAGGCAAGAGACTGCTCCTTAACTCATGGTCAGTGGGGAAATAATCTGCAAAATGGGCGTGAAAGGGCATCTGGAGAGCTCCAACCTCCCATCCATAGGTGCCTGGTGCAAGGTGCAGCATCATCTGTAACTCAGGAGACATCCATGTGGACTCACGTTGTCAGGCACAGTTGTAATGCTTGTGCAAAGCCACTTGTACAACCTGAGGATTTGGTCTGTTAAGTCAGGGAAGACTTGGGCAGGTTCTGATCTCAGTGAAGCACTTTCCATATGCAAGCTGGGCTCTGGGGTCAGGACCCAAAAGTGGGGAATCTGCCAGGCAGGCTGGAAATGTCTTGCTGTGTGGGGTGGTGATGGTGCTAATGAGGCCATTGCCTGTGACTTTCTCCATTCTGCCTTTCTCCCCTACTATAATGGAAGAAAGTTTGGAGATATGTGTGGCTGGGGGCCTGCATGCTTAATTTCTGCCTGTCAGGAGAAGCTCTAACACCCAAGATGGAACAAGGCTGCAGGACCCCTGAAAGGTCAAGGGGAAGGCACAGTGCTTAGCTCCAGCATCCTGACAGGAGGGAAATCCAGGCCCTTACTAGACTTGCCCACACTGGAGGCACAATCCCTCACCCATGCCTCTTGTAAAGCATCTGCTGAGCCCTTCACAGGGGTCCTGAAGGAGGTGGATCTGAAGGTCTCTATCTGCACCCTCTTGGTTTGATCCTGGTGCCCTGTTCCAGACCTGTCCTGGAGAACGAGCTCCATCCACCCTCCTTTCCCCTCCCTGCTGGCAGTCCCTCCCGGCCAGCATCCCCCTGCTCTGGCTGCTCAGGAATTGCCTGGGTGGCAGGCGGCTGGACGTGGCAGCCATCCCTGCCCTTTGCCTGCCTGGAGTTGCCAGACATGGAGCAGATGGTTTCATCCACACCCAGACAAGGCTCTGTCTACGGGGCTGACATGGGAGACAGGAGGGATGTGTGAACAGCTACGTGTTCCCTCTGTTGCTGCCTGCTTTCCCACCTCTGTGCTGTGGCCAGTTAGGACTCCTGAGGGACAGAGCGAGGGGGCAACCTGCGGAATGGCTGAGCACATGGACCCCTCTGGCCCCAGTTCAGGTCTGCATAGTCCACGTACTGGCAGGGGCGGAGGAGGACTCAGTGGTTGTGTATAACAGGGACTCTTTTTGCAGGGGTTGCCGGTCACACACTGACCGTGGTGTTCTCCAGCTCCCCAGGGAGGGAGCAATCTGTGTCATCTCGCAGCGGGCTCCCTTAAATCTCAGCCTGATTAAGTGATGGCAATATGGGCCTGATATGAAAGAGCCTCCCCTGAAAAGGGCTGATTGTGAGTGCAGAAATAGGCTGTTTAATTGTTTGCAGGGCCCTGCAGTTGGAGGCACATGAAATCACCAGATCCTGACTTCAGTTGAGTAGAAATCTGGAGATGAATCGTGTCCATCAGCCACCAGCACTGCTTTGGGTACAGACCGACCCTGCTGGCCACTCACCTGGGAAAGCTGCGTTTGAACACTCCAGGTTTTGTTTTCAGCCTCAGGATGTCTGAGGGATTTTGGGAATATCCACTCAGCTTTTGACCTCTTGTCTGTCCTTGAGAAAGCAGTGTGTCGCTTTCCATGGTGAGCCATCAGCTAGAACACCCGTGGGTGCACAGGGAGATGCTGGCACCTGCAGGGTCACACTGCTGTAGGAAGACTGAGTGACATGGTGGGTCTTTGGTGGGTCTTCCTGGATTCCTGTGCCAGATTTTAAACCCATTTGTAAATGTGGCCAGTGGTTTTCCACCGGCACATTTGCTGAGAGCTGTGTCAGTGCAGGTCTGGAAGGAGTTTGATACTGAGACATCTGATGAAAAATTGCTGTGTGTAGTTACGTCAGAGTTATTTATTCATTGCATAGAGATAAAAGCTTTTTTGATGGAGTGCAGTCATCTTAGCTTGTGGCTGTTGTTTTTCTTAGTTTCTTGTGTATTTTAGGGATCTAATTAATTATAGGGAGTGATTGATGCTCAGAAAAAAACACAGTTCAAGCTGAGCTGCGGTTTTCTTCGTGATTTCTTTGACTTCATACCCAGAAAGCAGCGAGCTGGAGCCTACCTTGGCAGCAGGTCTTCAGTATTCAACAGACAAGAATGAAATACTGTCAACTGCACTTTCTCTGAGGTGGTGGGTTTGTGCTGATCTACAGAAGTGTTGAGACAGTGCAAAGGCCATCATTCATCCTCTTTGGTGGTCACTTTATAGAAGAGAAATTAAGAGTAGTCTGCTGTCACTCCCTGGAGATGTGACAAGTTTGTGACATGTGGACATCAGGAGGGGGGTGAGGAGCAGTGGTTGGCAGTGGTGGGACCACCCTGTACTCACCTGGTCTTGTGGTCATTGCCCAGTTGCCTGTCACTGCTGGGGAAGAGCAGTGGTCTTTGCAGGCTGCTGCTCTGACCCAGTGCAACTTGTACCATGGGCCAGGTGCAGATGCCTGAGCTTCCTCCAGTGGTGGGGACAGAGCTCCAGCATCCTCTGCTGAGGGAGTTTGTTCCATGAGCAGCCCAACTCCCATGACACATGATGAAGGGTGGCTGGAGTCCACATGCTTGGGGGTGACCACTTCCACACTGCGTGATCTTTGGCCCAGGGCTCTTCTGGACCCCTCCTAGAGCTCACTGGCTCTGGGACAGCCTCAGGAATTTCTGGAGTTTCAGCAGTCCCAGATTTATATGATCTCAAAGAGGTCTGTCAGCCAAAGCATGATCCATCACATGCAGTGATCTGTCACCTCAGAGAGGCCAAGCTGATCCCCTCCAAAATACAGCCCATGTGCCAAGAGCTGTAACTGCAGTTTGGACAGTCAGGGAGAGACCTGAGAGCAAGAGAGGGACCAAAACTATTGGTAGTGCAGGCATACCCAGGAGGAGCCCAGCAATGCCTCAGAACCCTCCAGAGGTGGTTGTTTGAACCCTTCTTAGCTATTCCTCTTACCTCCCTGAAGACCATTGACCTGGACTGCTTGGGCATGTAGGTCTGAAGAGACCTCAGTTCCCATGAAGGGATCTAGTTTGAGACCCCAAACCTATCCTGATGTAGGGTCTAGGATCTGGAGCCACTGTCTGGCGTGGGGGAAGCTCCTTCTCCTCTCGAGTCATGTTTGGATCACCTGTTTCATTCCTCAAGACCATTAAAGCCTCTCTAGAGCCAGATGGCAGATATTAATACCTTCCTCGGGATGTAGATAGTGATGTGTCATGCTGAGGGGCCCTTTCCCATGCAGATGCCACCTGTCACATTCCGACATGGTGGGACCAGCCCTTTGGGCTTTTGCTGAGGGCAGGAGGGCTTGCCTGTGTGCAGCACTGAAGGCCAGCTGGTCTATGTGGCCTGGAGGTGCAGTAAAGCCACTCTGGCCTCATGTATTTCTCATCATTCTCTCTGTCCTGGGAACAGGCTGTGTACCAGCAGGGCTTGATTTAGCCATGATCTTTAGACTGTTCAGAATCTGATGGATCTCACTGTCCCTGGACTCTTCTAGGACCTGGTAGTCCCATCTCAAACATAGCTTTCTAACAGTGTTAGCCCTGTGATGTTCATGTCTCCCCAATGTCCTCCTTCCTCTCTTCCCCACATGTACTGACCATCCCTGCCTGTGCTGAGCCCAGCTGCCCTCACTGCCCACCCAAATCTCTGCAGCTCATCACCCCCAGTGTCTCCTGACAGGTTGGAAAAACCTGCAAAAGGAAGATATCTTCTACCACATTTTTCAGTTTTGCCACCAAATTTTGACAGAGCCAAGAGCCTGGAGCTGCTTCTGCAGCCCTGCCTGTGCTCGGTGACCTGGATGGAACCTTACCAAATCTCTCCTTAGCAGTTCCTAAGCGATTCTTTCTCATGTAAGTGCTCTTAAAATAATGACCTGGTCCTGAGCAGCTGCAGGGGTTCAGCTTTGAGACTGATGTTTGCCCCCATCTCTTTCCTTTTTTTTTTTCAGACTGTGCTGCTCTGGGAGGAGCGGGCAGCTCTTGGAGGACACTAGTCCTGAGGAAGCCTGCTGGATAACCACAGCCCACTTGGCAAACCCAATCCCAAATTCTGCTGTTACTAAAATAGACAGTAGGCTGGCAGCTGGGATTTATGAGGGAGGAGGTGAGTTCATGGGAGAAGGGCAGAGAGAACTTCAAGGACGTGGGGACCAGCTGGTGTTTTGTTGGGACCCTGTGGAGTTTTACTGTAGGTGAGAAGGAGCTGGCCCAGGGAGCAGGGGATCAGGAGAGTGTGACTCGTGGGGATGTCATTTGCCTTTCTGGAACTTGCCTGATTTGCTCATCTGATGTTTCAGGTTTGCATCAGGTTCATGTTTGGAGAGATGTGCCCAACCTGTTATCTTGGACTGTACCAGTAGCCTTAATGACAGGAGATTTTGGCAGCTCTTCCCCTCCTATTGCCCTAAACTCAGTGCCTATCATTTTTTGAATTCAATTCCTCTCTCCCAATTTCTAGGCTTGTCTCATATGTCACTGCAGAGGTGTTTGGGATCCAGCCTAGCTGAGATCATCACCATGACGGGCCTTTGCCTTGATTTCAGGGTGGATAATAGAGCATCCAGCAGCTGATTTAATTTTTTCAGGGATTTTGAGTTCCCTGGAAAAACTCCCTGGAGTGATGCTTAGCTTAATCATGATTAAGGCCAACAAAAATCTGGTGGCTGATCCTCTGAGCAAAGAGGGGCTGTGTTTGATGAGTAGGTGAACCTTGGGCATCTCCTGGAAACTGATAGTTTTTGGTGGCCTTACTCGGTCTGCTTTCACCATCTGGACTGTCCTACAATGGGAGACCTGCTGGGTGACACACTGGTACTCATAAGGGTGCTTTGATCTGGAGAAAGCTCCATCTGTTCCACAAGGTGTCATGGTTTTCTCTTTAATCTCCTAGGGATTGTTTTCAGGCTGAGGATGTGTGAGGAAGGAAGAGCCTGAGGATGCAGATGGAAGGGAAGAAAATCTAAGTGATTAAACGGCTGTAGTTGAGTGGAGATACAGCTTAAGAGATTGTCAGTCACCCGCTGGGTGGAGAGATGGAAGGAAGATTGGATTCATGTGCACCAGGATTGTAAATCTACCCCCCTCCCCATCATCTTAAATCAAGTAACATAATTTGTTACTTGTTTTTAGCTTTCCCCTGCTTAAACTTCCACACAGCCCTGTACTGCACCTTATGGCCCCATCTGCTACTTCCACTTCCCTCTGGTCTGTTTTTGGGGGAGAAAGCCTATAAAATAAACTTTGTGCAGTCACACGAGCTGATTGCTGTGCCGATGTTTTCTTTGGCTGACATGAATGTGATGTGTTCTGGTATGTGCATGACTTTGCATGACAGTTAACATGCAGAGAGGAGGGAGAATTGGCAGGTAAAAAGTCCATCGAGCAGCAGTGTAATACTTTTGGGGGGCTTTCTTGGCTTTTTTACAAGAGTGGCTCTAACGCTTTGTGGAGGCAGCAGCTCATGGCAGAGCTGTGGGTTTCTGACCAGGTCTCTCTGTGCTCACCCTGTGCAGCATGAACACCCAGTGACTCGACAGGACTGGACTTGACGTGATTAAGGAGCTGTACCTGGAGTAAATTCCTCTGTTCCTGCCTTGGTGGTGCTTTACACAATCTCCGGGGATGAGCGGGCATGGCAGGACAAGCGGGGCTGCGGCAGGGATAGTGTGGGATGGGGGCTGCTGGAGGCAAGGGGGTGCTAGGAGAGGCTGGCCAGGCTGGAAAGGTCTGTGCCCCAGAAGCACCCAGGTCTGGGGACAAGTGGCCCTTGAGCACTTGCTGTCCCCCACTAGATGGCACTGGGAGCCCTGCTATGGTGTCCCTGTCCCCCAGAGCAGCCTGGCTTCCCCTTCACCCCTCCACTGCCAGGGCAGTGCCCGTGGCTTTCCTGGACAGGAGCAGGGCCCAGAGGGACCTGTACACTGCACTCCATCCCATTCCCTCTGGGGGCTGAGTGTCATCTGGCAGGTGATGTGACACTGCCAGTCATCCTAGGAACAAGTGTTTCACATGTGTCCTATGCCTCGCACTCTGACCCGGCCACGCCAGGAGTGTTTGCAGGGCATGTTTCTCCCCAGAAAATGGTGCCCTGACGGACCTGGTGGGAGCCAGAGCATGGCATGTGTCCTGCCAGGAGCCAGGGCATCACTGGTAGCTGGTGTGTCATGTACACCACTATGGGAGCCACCGCACTGTTCATCTCGTGCTGGGAGTCACTGCATTCCCAGTGTCCTGCTGGGAGCTGGAGGGTCACTGGCAGACCTTGTCCTGCTGGGTGCTGGGACATTGCCTGTGTCCTGATGGGACACCACACACCCTCTGCTCAGTCCATTTGTCCCACCCCTTCTCTGCCTTGCTGGGGTCAGTGTGTTTGCACATAATCTGCTGGCAGCTGGTACCTTGCACACTGGTTCTGCCTACCAGGAGTTGTTGTATTGCCTGTGTCCTGCTGGGAGCTGGGATGTCAGGAGTCCCACTGAGAGTCTTGGCACTGCATGTATCCTGCTGGGAATCAGCCTTTTGTATTGCTGGGAGCTGGTGCATCTTACAGGGCTCAGCCCCGCAGGGAGCTGGTGCATCACTAGGGCCCTGCTGGTGGTCAGTTCATCACATCATCCCACTGGGAGTTGAGGCATCAGGTGGGAGCTGGTCCATGACATATTAGCCCTGTCTGGCTGGGAGTCAGCATGTCACACACTGACCCTGTCACTACAGCAGCCAGTGACACTGGCACTGTCACTGCAGAGCACACAGTGTCAGGTCCTCTCTGCCAGGGTGTCCTGCAGGAGCCCATTCTCCCAGTTCAGCCTCCTCCCACCCAACCCAGCAGATCTCCTGTCCCATGATGAGTATCAGGAACACTCAGCCACAGCTGGCTCTGCTGAAGACTTCCTGTCTACAGTGGGCACTGTGATTATTTTAATTTATTTTAAATATCTGTAGTGCTGAGAATGAAATGGCATTAAATAGGCACATCCTGCATCCCCACCATCCTCTGCCACCATTCCCAGGAGCAGCATCAGGTGACAGATGTCTCAGTGCCAGTATCTGCCTGTGGCTCTCCCACCCACCGTGTCCTGTCTTTGGGACCTGCCCTGACAGCTTTGCTGGCTCAGCACTGACTCCACATCCTGCAGTGGCTGGAGATTCCCCAGCCTTCAGGGATCCTCTTTGCTTCCAATGTGAGTGGGAATGGAGGGTGAGAGTGTTTCTCATGCAGGGGAAAGTTAGTTTGATGCTTCAGGGTGGTGTTTGCAAGGATGGGACCTCATGCTGGTGAAAGGGGCTGGCAGGATGTGCAGGCAGTTCAGTGGGACATGTGTGTGCTTCTGACAGCGCTGGAAGGGGCTTTACTCCTCCGCACATGGCTGAACTCCTGGGCCAGGGGAGCTTGGTACCTTGGCACCTTCGCAGGTTATCTGTTTGCAGTGGGACAGGCAGGTAAACCAGGGAACTGAGTGCTGTGGATTCACCCTGGTGGGCAGCTCAGCACTGCCAGCCTCTGGATGATCACCCCACAGTGGGATGGGGGAGAGAACTGAAGGTAAAAGTGTGATAACTTGAGGGATGAGATAAAGAAAGTGCCGTAGGCAAAGCAAAAGCTATGCATGCAAGCAAAACAAAATAAGGAATTCATTCCCTGCTTCCCGTTGCTGGCAGGTGTTCAGCCATCCCCAGGAGATCAGGGCTCCATCACGCCTAACAGTGGCTTGAGAAAACAAATGTTCTAACAGTGAACATCACCCTCTTCCTTCTTCTTCCCCCTGCTTCCTATGCTGAGCATGAGGCTGTATAATCTGGGATATCCCTCCTGTCAGTGGGCATCAGCTGTCCCAGCTGTGCCCCCTCGCTGTGCACCCCCAACCTGCTCATTGGTGGGGTGGGATGAGAAACAGAAAATGCCTTGACACTGCGTCCGTACTGCTCAGCAGAAACTAAAACAGCCCTATGTGATCAACACTGTTCCCAGCACAAGTCCAAAGCACAGCTCCACACCAGCTATTGTGAAGAAAATTTAACTCTACTGCAGCCAAAACCAGAACACTGGGGAATATCAAGAAGTAAATGACCTCCCTTCTCCTCATCTATCTGTTTTTATTTCTTCTTGATTGGAAAACAAGCATGAAGGCCTGTGCAGAGCTGTTGTGCACCAAGGTCTGTAGATGATGCAGGCTAGTTGCAGTCTGTCAGTTCAACTGGAGCCCTGGGTATTCACCTGTGCTACCTGATGGTCTAGAATGAGTAGAAAGGTGATGGTTATGTTATCTTCAACCTTCCTTTTATTGTTTTCTTTGCCCAGTTCAATTTGCTTTTTCCCATGAAGCTGTACTATCCATTTTTGTTTCTAGCTTAAAGTGACCAGACCTCAGTGCAATAATCTGTTGTCCCTGGGATGAATGTGGGAGCTGGAATTCTGGCCTGAGCTCAGTTTTCTGTTGCGTAGCTGTTTGCAATTCTCCAATGTGCTTTTATTTGATCAACAACTGCCAGTTGCAGAGTGCACACGTGATGACCCTGCTCAGGTGACCGTGGCTGCCTGGTGCTTTTACCTTGAGGTCACTCTCAGCTCAGACTAGATTTTCAGTGGAGACTGGAGAAGCTCTGCAGATCCTATTAGCAGCCTCTTGAGCTTGGTGAGACCTGTGTGTGCAGAGCAGCAGCCTCTGAGAGAGCAACTCAGGTAGGTTCAGATATGCCAAAGGCTTGAGAGGAAGACTAAGATGCCCGAGAGTGGGTCCTGTGTAAAAATATTGCCTTTTGTGTCTAAAAACGACTCTTGCAGGGATGCTGTGAGTCACGGCCAGATTGCTTAAACGTGCTCGGGTTGTCACTAGAGGGAGCAGCACGAGATTTTTCCTAAGTCTTGAAAAAATTACGGGATGCAGAGACCCAGCTGGTGGAGTGGTTTGGCAGGAGGGATGTAGGAGAGATGCTGCAGTGTCTTTGGCTTGGTAAATACGTGTATTTCTCTGCTGCAAGGGGATCTCTTGTCCTGCTCAGCCTGGGGGGCTGAGACATGAGTGAAACACCTCAAAAAGGTGATTTTGCTAAGTGGGAATCACTTCTGGACTCTCCTTTTGGCACTTGGAAGTGCCACGTTTTGAAGGTGGACAGAGCCCTGCCAAGCGCAGGCTCTGCTGGGGAGAGGGCTGGAGTGGCAGGGCGTGGGGTTTAGTTGGCTTTGCTGCTCCTGCGAGTTAACTGGGTTTGCTGTGCCCGTGAGGGGACTGGTTTGACGCAAGGAGCTGCTGGAGGTCTCCTTCCCAAGCTCTCTGTTCCCCACATTCTGATACCACTGCCACTTCACGGCTGCTCTGAGCAGGGCTGAGCTGTGTCTCTGTGCTGGCTGTGGTGCCACTCAGAGGTACCCCCCAGGCCTAAGATCTAAATACAAGATGAGGAGCAAGGGATTAAGAGACAATGCAAGGAAACAAAGAGCCCATAATGGTATCCTGCCTTGCCTTGAATTGGACAATTCCCCTATGACTAGTTGGTGGGCAGTGGATTACTCAGTGGGAGGAAAGGGGTCTGGAGTCAGTCCTGTGGACTTCGTTCCCTCATTTGTAAAATGATGTTGCGAACATCTGGCTCACACATGGAGCGTGACACTTGGCTCACAGAGGCATATAAATGTTTTCAGATCCTTGAGTGGCTGTTGCTGAAATGCGAAGGATCATCGTTAATGAAGTCTGCAATAACACTGACGGAGCGTTTGTGTTTGCTGCAATTTGTAACCATGTTCTAACACTTGTTAACGAATCCTATTGTGGGTTGCAATGCGACCAAGGAACACTTGAGGATAAACATCACCAAGTCGTTGTTCCTGGTTTGTGCTACTATTTATCACTGCAGGTGTTGAAACATGCTATGTGCAGCAAGGCTTTAAATGGGTGAGTAGGATAAGAGAGGAGACTCAGCTACTGTGACTTCCTTTGTGGTTTTTCCATCTGCTCCACTTACAGAGCACACACAGGCAAATACCACCATCGCCCCATATAAGAAGAGTGATGGGGAGCTGAATACCCAGATGACATCAGGAAAATCCAGCTGGTGGCTGGAAGTTGGTGTTAGACAGCATGGCTTGGAGTAGCGACATGCTCAGGGACTTGGTGGAATTGTTGCAGTTGTCTTGTGCAGGACTTGTGAGTCCCTTTCAGCTCAGGATATTCTGTGATTCTATGAACTTAGCTACTCTCCAGGTGAGCTAGGTGAGGATCTGAAGAAGCAGCAAATGCTCAAAGTTGAAAGGATAGAACTGAGATTAATCAAGCAGAGCCAGGGAATCTAGGGGAGCTACAGAGCTGCTGTCTGATCTTGTAGGGATAAGGTGACCTGGACTTGAGTCTGGTGAGGAGTGTGAAGGGTGACAGAAATGATTCTGAAAGTGTGTGAAGAGCAAAGGGCAGACTAGGGGTAATGTGGGCCTGATGCTGAGTGGTGCCAGGGACTTGGTGACAATGGGCATGAGAAAAGCTGAGGTACCTGGTGCCTTCTTTGCTTTAGTCTTTATTGGTAAGATGAGACTTCATCAATCCCAAACTCCTGAGACCACAGGAAAAGTCTGGAGGAAAGCCTATCCTCAGGCCAGGACCACTTAAGCAAACTGGACTTGTAAGTGCCTAAGGGATTGGAACATCTCTCATATGAGGAAAGGCTGAGAAGCTGGGACTATTCAGCCTGGAGGAGAGAAGGCTCAGGGGCACCTTGTCTGTGTCTCTAAATGGGAAGGAATGAAGAAGAGGGAGCTGGACTATTCTCAGCAGTGTCCAGTGACAGGACCAGAGGCAATGGACACACAGGAGGTTCCACCTGAACAGAAGGAAACCCTTCTCTACTGTGAGAGTGATCAAACACCAGCACAACGTCCCCAGAGAGGATGTGGAGTCTCTGGAGATCTTTAAAACCCCTGGGACTCATACCCCTTCCCTTCCATGTCCATCTGTGGGCACAGACTCTTGTGAAGGCTGTGACACACAATACCTTCCAGATCCTTCTCTGCTCCTTTTCTGCTGGTGGGGCTGACTGCCCTGCTGAGGGCTGGCACGGTGTATTCACACTGACTTAGTTGTTCCTTATTTGTTTTCTGACTTCATCTCCCAAGTCCTTCAGATTGGTCTGAATCCAGTGCCTGTCCTGTGATACACTGGCAGCTTCTTCTGCACTGGCATCTTCTGCATGGTGAAACAACCTGTTTCCTTGTCTGTTACCTGACTGTAAGGGAAAGGCCTGATTAGGATTGACCCAAACCCCATTCCGTGAACCCTCACTTGATGCACCTTCCATCAGACCACAAACCATTTATGGCTACTCTTTGAACATGTCTTTTCTGGATGTTTTCCCATCATATGGCCACTGAAGCTCCCTTAACTAGCTCAGGAAGCTGTCACCAAACAAATATTTAAAGTCTTAATAACATCAAGAAGTGATAACTTCTGATTGTCTTCATCTACAAAGTCTTTCACCTGTCCAGGGAAGCTGGGTTGTCTGAAGCCATTGTGCTTGTTCCTGCACCATTCCTTGCTTATGGTAATGAAAGGTAATCTAATGGGTCTGTAATTGCACAGATTTTCTTCTCTTCCACTTCATTTGGCCTTTCTATAACCTTCTAAGGCTACTTTGTTGTCCATGAAGCCCAAAACTCAGAAAACTGCATCAGTGCCTGGCGATAGGTTTGTCAGGCACATCTCACTGGAAACCCTCCACACAGAAGAGTGTTCCCTACTCTGCTCTTGCCGTATCTGGAGGTTAAATCTTGTCTTCTCATAGACAGTAATAGTTCTGCTGCACAAGCTGCTGCTGTTTCCTCACAGTGGTCTTTGTGACCTGCAGCGTATCCAAGACAGCTGATCTGAGCTTTCCAATGCAGAGAGGTGGACATGCCATGTCCCCCTCTCTCAACTGATGAACTAAGAACAGTTTTCCATCCTCACTGTCCCTCCAGAGTTAAGTGTCTTGCCGTTTCAGCTTTGTCCTTTTGTGCTTGTGAGATTGTTTTGAGCTGCTGCCTCTTGCAATCTAACCTAGTGTCGATTCCTCCTTCTGCACTCCACAGGGATCTCATGACTCATCTTAATCGGTCCCTTCCTTTTCCTCTTGCCTTGCCCTGGCAGCCACAAAGCTTGTTCAAAGCCCTTTTGACAAACTAGCAGATCTGTCACTGCTCTCTGTTTCTGTAGTTCAGCCTTCCAAGACATTCATACCAAAGCTCAGAGTTTATGGTGGTTTACTTTTCGTAAAATCAGTATTTTTACTTTCCTGATACCCTTCTGAAGGTTCCTCAACCCTTTTGGCTCAGTCACCCTCACCCATGTTGCCTTCTATGTTTTCCCCAGTGCTCCACCTGAGAGCCTGTCATTCACCTGCACTGTTCCTGTCCCACCAGGTCCTCTCCAGCGTGTTCCAGTTTGTCCTTTTGTCCCCAGAGCTGCTTCCCTGCACTGCTGGGACTTCCTGTAGGTATGAGTTTTCTGTTCTCCCTGCAACTGATGCCTGTGTCCTCACAGCACACAGACAGCATCCCTTGTCCTTCTGAAACGTGCTGATACTTTTCTAGGTTTGGTTTGAGTTCTCCCAGACAATCTGTTCCTTGTAGTAAATCATGATTCCGATTGCTTATAAAGCCTTCCTGTTTATTTTAAGTTGGCATCTCCAGGGCATTTGGAAAACTGATGCAAAGTTCCTTGTGCTTCTCCTATGGCAACTGGGACTCCTCTATCAGCCTTTTCCTGTTGTCTGGACATGTTGTTCTGCTGCTACAGACACCCCTGCAAAGTTCCCAGGCTGGTTTTTAGAAAGAAACCTCTTCAACTCTTTTGTGTGTGTGTTTGGTTGGTTGGTTGGTTTTGGTTTTTTTCCAATTATTATGTTTTGGTTTCTATTATCACTTGTATGTGGGATGCCTGAAAGTTCTTCCCTCCTGGTTTGCCCTGTGGTATTTGGTAGTTGCTATATAGCTAACACAAATCACAGAGCAAAGATGACCTTGCAAATGTTGCTCCATCTTCCAAAAGCATGGTTGGACTCACCCAAACCATGGTCCTTCCACTGTGCTGACCAGGGTTCTTCATATATATCTTCTTACTGCCCAAGAGGATGTTGACATCTGGCTTGTGGCATTGAAGTCTGCTCAAGGTCCCTCTAATGAGCTGGGGCTTTACAGGACACTTGACATGGAATTGTCTGGATCATGTAGCAGAAGTAACTATGGCTGGCATGGGAGGTCAGTGGTGAAACCCTTTAACCAAGAAATCCATACAAATCCAACTAGAAGGTTTTTTTCTTGCATTGGTGCCCTTGTTTTTCATTGAGTGTAATGGATATCAGGCTGGAACAGAGTGGTGTTCGGCTCTGTGGGATTAGCAAAGACATGAGATACTCTTCTGGTGTTTGTGGATCAGAAAGGCTGCTTTATTGAATATGGAGTGAGCAGAGTTAATCAAAAACCTCTCTTTTTCCTGTCTGTATAGTTTTCTTTGAAAACCTGCTGGGCCAGGCCAGGATACACCATGAGAGGACATCCAGGCCACTGTCCTAGATAGTGGTGATTATAGGGCATCCAGGAATTTGCGTCTTGGATACAGTGAAGACTGACCTTTTGGTGGGGACCCTTGTGCTACCAGGATGCTGCTTATGTGCAGTTCCTGTGCCAACTGCTGGATTTGGAGTCCAATTTCTGTCACCAGAGAAAAAGACCCACAGGAGATGGAACTGTCTGACCCAAAGATGTCCATCTTCCTGCCACTACCTTGCTTTTGCCAGAAGGCTTTCCTTCTCTTGAAGTCATTCACAGACCTTGTCTGCTTTCTCTGAGCTTTCTCTTATTTCAGGATCACTTCATAAATTCTCCTTTCCAGTATGCCAAGCAAATTTCAAGTGTGCCCATTTAGCTTGCTGGGATGACTCAATCCAATAGATTTTCTCTTATTCCATTAGACCATTTCCCACTCTGGCAATTTCCTTTTCCTTGATTGAAAGGTTCTGAACTCTTCTTGCAGTTTTCAGTCCATCACTTTCTTCATCTCTTGTGCCATCCTGTTCTCTGTGAAAGTGCTAAGCATTAGGAATGCAATCCTTCAGATCCATATGCCATGGGTTGGTGAATCTGACCTTGACCTAACTCCAGCATAAAAAGAATTTCTACCCTTTTATTGCTTGCTTTTCCTCTAAGGGACCCAGTTACTTTCAGTTCCACTTTGGCTTCATGCATCACTAAATTCCTGGGTATGAGATCATTTAGTGATGGCAATGAATGTGTAAAACAGGGCTGGTATTTTAGTGTAGTGTAAGCAATGAACATTTGTCTGGTTCTTAAGGCTGTTAGGTAGGAGATGTGGCTTGTGTTCTACCACAGGCCATAGAAGTCTAGAGAAACCACTGCCCAGGGCCAGAGAAAAGGATGCAGCTGCAGAGGAGACTCTGTGATGAAAAGAGACCAGTGGGCTGTAATGCCCAGGCTGGGATAGGGATAGAACAGGCACTTCCCAATGTGTCCACAACTCCTCACTGTGCACTTCGGGGCTGATGCTCTTTGCAGCTTGAGCTGGAGGGGTTAATAGGATAATGTGAGCTACCCTAAAGCAGTGAGAGTGATAATACAGTTCTCCTGACACCCATAACCATGGGCCTGAGATCAGGGCACCTTCCCTTCAGTCAGACCCAGGGATTGCTGGTACCAGCCACAGGTTATAAACCAATTCTGGCAGTTGGCCATAAAACTACTCCTTCCAGTGAGACACGGAGGCGTCTGGTGTCAGCCTGACACAAACCATTTGACCAGGGAAAGGCCCCTCTCCTGGTGGGATTGCAGAAGGGCTGGTGCTGTTAGTGAAGGTAGAAGTGTAGAGAGAGGGGCTCATAACCCTGCACTAATAAATATTAAATGCCTGTTATCAGCCTGGCGTTTGCTTTGTGGCTCCAGCTTTTTCTCCTGCTTTGGTGGTTATCCACTGAAGGCAACAGGTTTATCAGCAAGTTCAAGCATGTTTGGACTGCAAGGTCTCTCCTGGTGTCTGGCACGTGAAATTATCCTAATCTGCTTTTAATATCCCAGCCTGTACTCTGGGTGCCGTGACACACAATCTCTGCCCTGCTCCTCTGGTTTGGGTTACTGCCTGCTCACAAAGGGCTTTAATCCTCTCCCCATCTCTGTAAACACTGCAATGTGCTTATTTCCCCCATCAATGCAGGACTGTGGCAGGATGCCAGAGCCTGTGGGCTCACATGGAAGGAGAGGCTGAGGGGCTGTTCTGAGGAGCAGGGTGGGCTGTGCTTTTAGGGGAATGAGCACGGTCATTGTTCATCCCCACACTGCCTCAGTGCTGGTGGCAGAGACATGAGGATCTGTGTCCTTCCAGTCTGAAGGCTCCTTCCCCAGGAGGGTGGGATGGGGTCAGCAGGGTCCCCAGGGAGGTGGGTGGGCTCCATCATTGGAGAATCCTGGGTTACAGGTGCAGGAGGTGCAACAGAGCTGCTGCACTGGTGAGGAATCTGAATTCGATGTGCAGCAGTTGTAGCAATCCTCTCTGGAATGGCCTTTCCTGGTCCTTGAATCACCACGTGCTCATGGAGAACCACAGCAGTTTTAAAAGGACAGAAAATGAAGGATCAACCTCCTCCTCAGCTCTTGGCTCTCAGAAGGTGAGCAGCACTCTGATCAGACAGTTCATTTACCTCTGTGCTCCCAGAGAGTGCAGCTTCACTTCCCATATCCAAACCAGGGACTGAGACCAGGGTGGTGGTTGCTGTTGGTCCACCTCATTTCAGCAGCTTTGAAAGACTAAACAAGGGAAGGAAAGATCATATTTTTGATAAGGTTTTGTTGTTGGTTTTTGGTTTTTTTCCCCTCTTACTGGTACAGGAAGCCAAAGCAAACCAGTTTGGAGAGAGGTGAGGTGACTTACTACAACCCAAAACAAGTTGCAGAACCCCACCAAAGTTAACAGGTCGCTAATGCAGCTTCCTGTCTGAACGTGACTGTGCTTGTCTGTGGTAGAGCACCTGGAAAGTATTTTCATAGTTTTCCCTTCTTCATGCTGTCAAGGAAGATGGTATTCTTGTTTCTCTCCATGTCAGGGTGTGAAGCTTCAGGAATGCTTGGGAGAGCTCTCCTTATGAGTGGTTGTTTCCATCTCAGAGCTGCTGGACGTGGTCTGTTGAGAGGATCACTGGCTGCTAGGACACCCCACCAGGAGAAAATGCTCCCAGACAGGGTCAGTAGCCCACTGGAAACAGCCAGAGCAGTCTCAGAAATGATTCTGTGCTCTGCCAGAAGAGTTCAGCTGCGATAATTGCAGCTGGTCGTTAGAGAACAATAGGAATGAAAAGTACAGATTAAGCCACTGCTATTTCTACTGTATATGTATTACGCAAGGAAGGGAGATAACAGTGGTAGAGGGACTCTGGCAGAAAACACTTTTCAGACTAGCTGTGGGCAGCAGAAAATTTGGACAGCACTTCTCAGAGGTCCAGATGTGTTTGAGCCCAACAAAGGGCTACTTGGAGCTGGAAAAGTGGGTGGAGGTGTCAGTCTTTTTTCCCAAGACCACCACTTAACCATTGCTCTTTATTCCTGGAGGCAAACTTGAGTTGTTTGAAGCATTAGAGTTCTGATGTCTTGGTTTTTTACTAGACATCCCCTCCCTGCCTGATAGGACAGTGTGAGATGTATCCCACTGGTTGTCACTGTCCTCTGAGTATTTGCTTTAGTCCCTTTCCATGAACTTCTCCACTGCAACACAGTCTGGGATCTACACTGTGGGTGTGAGGAGGTGAGGAAGGGTTTTGGGTCCTGTGCCTCTCTCTAGGGAAGAACCTTAACTGTGTGGAACAAAGAAGGATGTTGTATTGAATGGAAAATGGAAAGACCAGCTTTAAGCACTTTATAGTCTTCCAGGAAGGAAACTTAGATTTATCTCAAGCTAAAGCATAGACTCACCTTTAAATTATATACCAGACACACAGTCAAGGGCCTAAAGAATATGTTTATATGTGCTTTGATTTGATGGACAATGTGTTGGTGCTCAGGTAGGTAGGCTGATGCCCATGTTTCAGCCCTACCAGCTCACCCTTCTGCAAGACACATGCATCCGAAATTGGTGTGAAATACTTTGATTGTTTTCAGCCCCCATTTCCAGGCCTGTCATTTATTCCTGGCTTCTCCTCATATCCCAGGTGTAGCAGCTTGAAACAGAACACATATCTGCTTGCTTTGTGTGCTGCCTCCAGGAGAGATTGGGTTCCTGCCTCCTTACTAGGCCTCCTGCAACACTGACATGCCCAGCCATCGTCTTTTTGTAGTGCCTGTTTAGCCTTGTCTGCTGCCCAGGACTTCCTGAGCCTGAGATGGTGGCATCTCCCAGGGCCATTGCTGGAAATCCACAGTGTTCGAGTTGTCTCTTCCCATCAGAGTTTCCAGGCGGTCTCAGAGATCCATGCAGAGGATGAGTCTTGGTTCATTGTCAGAGGTACAGATGGAAAGAAATTCATGTGCATGTCCTGCTGAGCTGGGAGATGTCTCCAGGGTCTTTCTGTTGCCTCAGATGCTGTGAGGTGTGTCTGCTGGTTGGGTACCCCATGAGGACACAGTGTGAAGGAGGACAGTGATGAGCTAAACTGCAGGATGTGTCCCCTCAGGCCACTCCAAAGGGCACAGTGATTTCCAGAAGCTCACAGGGCATTATGGTGGGGGGAATCTGTACTCCTGAGGGCTGGATCAATGATTTCTACATTAGTTCAGCTCAGGAGTCTTTTGCTCAGACCAAAAGAAGATTTTGATTCCTGTAGAAACAGACATTGGCCAGTCTCTTTTTTCAAGGCAATTCAGGAGTCAGCTTTGAAGAGGGAATATCTGTTGATCTGGAATCCACTGCAGCACAGAGAATGGAGGCTTGGTTGACCAGGAAGAAGCAGCACATGGAAAACCAGCCCCAGCTTTCCAGGGCCAAATGCAACAGGAGAAAGGACACAATCTCATCCCTGTTAACTCCTCAGTCCACATGGTCCTGAGAGTTTTAGCTACTTTCAACTGGCCTATGAGCACAAAAATGATATAATGGTAAAGGAATTGCTAAACCAGAACTGCCACCTCATGTGAAGTTATTTAAGTGTATCTTATGATATATTTTTACGTGCTGGTAATTATCATTCATACCCAGATTGCCCTACTTATGCTTTCCTCTTGTGTTGTTACTTGTTCGTGCAGGAGTGTTTTCCCCAGGGGGTGTCATCAAGTGCATTGTAAAAGTAGAAAACCCTGAATTGTGTTATATAGAATATTTTGCATTTTTTTATAACTGGCTTGTGTGCAATTAGTATAAAATACTCTGTATCCTGATGGAAGAAATCAAGTGGATTTGAACTGCCCCACTATCCCAGGTAGAAATTTCACCAGGGAAGATCACCCCAAACAGCCCCCTTGGTGCACAAACCTGTCTAGCATGGGCATGATACAGGTGCCTGGCTCTGAAAAGTGCTCCCCAAGCTGGGTAGAAGATGCAGATGGCAGAATAGATGCTCCAATGGAGACTAGAACCAGAAAGAAGCAGAAGACACCATGGGGGGAAGGAATCTCTGCTCTGGGGGTTTCAGGTCTTGTAGGATTAAGGAGATGCTGTTCCCTGCCCAGCAGGTCCTGGAAGGCTCTCAGGAGACAAATGTGGTTTGCTGAGAGATGCTGTAATTCTGTAGGTTTCTGCTCTGTGAGGATGCATGTCTGGCCAGCCATTCCCCAGGCCACCAGCTTAGCTGGGGAGGGTCTTGGGGTGTGTGTGGACTCTGCAGAGGACAGCATGGAGGCAAGAAACAGCTGTGAGCTGCCCTGAGGAATGGCACACTGGGAAGTCTCATTTTGTTGCAGTTCTGGACTGACAGGGTTGCACTCACCATGTTAATATCTCTGTCATCCCAGCTGTGAGCCCAATCTGATATATCAGTGGCATTCTCTATTCCTGGCCCCAGGTCTGTCTCATGGGAGAGAGACTTTTCACAAGGGCATGAAGTGACAGGACAAAGGGGAATGGCTTCACACTGACAGAGGGCAAGTTTGGATTCGATATTGGGAAGGAATTCTTGCCTGTGAGGGTGGGCAGGCCCTGGCACAGGTTACCCAGAGAAGCTGTGGCTGCCCCATCCCTGGAAGTGTCAAAGGCCAGGTTGGAAGGGGCTTGGAGTAACCTGGAATGGTGGAAGGTGTCAGTGGTTTGGAACTTTATGTTCTTTAAGGTGCCTTCCAACCCAAACTATTCTATGATCCCATGATCTCCCAGATGGCTGCAAAGGGTTGCAATGGTTACACCAACAGCTGAGAGGCTGAAAAATTGTTCAGTAGGGTTGGGCACAACAAGTTCCTCCTTTGGTGGCTCTGTTGACTTTGATGTGTTGTGTAGGTGATGGGTGTGAGAAGAAAGTCACTTAGAAATTTATCCTAAAAGAGACTGTTAATGAGTGTTGGGGCCAGTGAACTCTGGCTTGCTTCAGGAAGGTCTGATCTGGGACAAGCATTGCAACTGGTTTCAAGAAAGTCTTCCCATGAGGTAGAGAGTTGTTATGGGCTTTACTGGACAACAGTCTCACAGTTCACAGCTGCAGCAGCTTCCATCTCTCTGCTGTCTCTTGGTCCTCTCTAGGATGTTCTCAAGCTTCTGTGCTCTCTCTCCTGCTCTTCCCTCATCTGCTCTCTCCTGACCTGATCTTATTCTCTCTTTTCGTGGGAATTGGGTAACTGCTTTTTGGAGGAAAATCATCACTTGCAAGGCCTGTAGGCATTTCTGCAGAGTGTTTGCATCCTTTGGAGCTTTGTGGAGGCAGCATTTCTTTCTTTTCTGGAAAATGCTGGCACATCCTCCTGGCAGCCTCACTTTCTCCAGTGAGTAGCAGAACTGGGGCTCCCTGAGCCTTTGAGCCTTGCTCTCCACATCCACAGCCTCTCACATTGCCCACTTTCCAACATCCAAAATCTCTGCACTTCTGCCCATCTGCTTAAAAGGAGTTGAAATCAGACAGAAGAGTCAGAGGTTTCTGGGAGAAGAAACACAGAGTCCTGCAGAGCCCAAGTAGTGTAACTGAACTGTTTTTTTAGGCAAAAGGGATTAAATGTTTTTTTCTGGTTTGTAGATACGCAAAGAACTTCCTTACTTGAATGTGGGTGCAACCACCAAAGCTGCTGTTCACCACCACAGATCAGTTCTGCCAGGTTTGAATGGAACTAAAGAAAGGGGTGGGAGGGATTAAAAAAGAGCTACAAAAGTGCCCTGATGAAGGCACTGCTCTGTTGTTGGTCTGCATGGTGCAAGCATGCCAACCTGGCTACCGTGGGCAGTGCCTCATGGATCCTGGCCCATGTGGGGATGCTCATGTTGGTTTTGTTTCCACACTCACTGAGTCTTGCAGCTTCCAAAGCCGGTGATTTGGGAGCTCCCTGCTTCACATCCGATTGTCTGTATCAAAAAACCTGAATAAGGGTTTAATTTCCTGGCCACTTCCCTTCAACTAAGTGCTTTGGATGGAGTTTGGCCCCAGAAGGTGTCAATGAATCCTTGCTCACCTGTTGGTAACTGGAGTCACTGCAGGGGTGACACACTGAAACCATGTCAGGGGAAGTTTAGATTGGGTTTCAGGGAAAGATTCTTCCCCCAGAGGGTGGTTGGGCACTGAACAGGCTCCCCAGGGCTGACAGAGCTCAAGAAGTGTTTGGACAACATTCCCAGGCACAGGGTGGGATTGTTGGGGTGTCCTGTTTAGGGCCAGGGGTTGGCTTGGTGATCCTTGTGAATTCCTTTCAACTCTGATTCTGTGATTCTAGGGGTCTGTGGTAGAGTGACATGGGTTAACCTGAATCAACCTTGCTCCAGGCACTGACATCAGTGTTCTGTGGGTCCTGCCGGTGAGGGACAATCTCTATAGCCTCCTTCTGCATTAGTGAATTCCATGGATTGGATGCAGGGTGCTGGCTCAGCTGGGGTGAGGAACCTGGAGATGAGAATAGATGTGGGTGTGTCACCTCTGGGGAAAACCCACCAATAACAGCAGAGCCCACTGGTTTGACCCCTCTGCCTTCAGACCCTCCAGTGAATACCATGCCACTGGGTGAGGTGAAAAACCTCTTCTGATTGTTTTTTCTTAGTCCAGTTGGAGTGTTAACTACCTTATAATGAACCTATCAAACTCCCAGAAATAAGAAGAGCATTTGCGGCAGGTTCACCTGTAATGGGTTTATACTCACAAGGGGTGTCTGATCCATGTTGGGAGTTCCCACCTGTGGGTGGTCCAGAAAGAAGAAAATAACACTCATTGGCTTCCAACACCAGCTTACACTTGCACAGGTTTCTGACCAGGTGGGAGGACTGGAGTGGTCCTACCCCACATGGGCTGGTGACATGCCAGCTCCCCACCCCTCATCACAGGGGCTGTGTGGGGAGCACGTGAAGAGCTGCAGAGGGTGGTGGGACCACAGGCTGGGTCTCTGAGCTTCACTGGCTTGTTAGACACCCTTGCAGGTGACCTCTGAGGGCCCTTAGGAGGGGAAGGCACAAGTGGGAAAAGTCAGGGGAGGTGCTGGAATAGATTCTGGATTAAATAGGCTGGCACAGAGGGAAGCTCATGCTGTGGAGAAAGGGATGTGACTGCACTTTTCTCTGGTTTCTGCACAGTAAATGGAGTGAACTGAAGGGGGCAAGCTTAGAGCTTGACTGCACACTGTGAAGAGAAATCAAAGTCCTGGGTGTAAAAAAGGCCTGTGAAAGAGCCTTCTAGGAGGAGGGGAAGAAACTTGCCATGGTGAGTTGTGCTGTGGATGAGAGCCAAAGTTTTGAGGAGATTTTTAACTCATTTCCCATTTGATAATTCCGATCTTATTCCCAAAATTTAAATTTTAGATTGTCCACATTTAAGTATCCAGGCCTTGGATAATCTCTTTCCTTAGTATTTTGTAAGAACCAATGCCTGTGCTGTTTTCATCAAATCTCCTTTTTATACCATTGCTGAAAACTTCACCTCCCAAAACTCTTGCTGGAGATTCCCAGGCAAGTCTAGAACATCTTGGTGCTCTGTCCTAGTGATCCAGAATTTGACCTGGCCACTGCACAGAAGACTTTCTATTCATACCTGGATAGTGCCAGCACTCCAAGAAGCCTAACTGTGTAATCACGGCTCTCCTCCAAGCAGATCCATAGCTTGAGGCTCTGGGACCTCAACAGAGATGCTGAGGGTGGATTTTTCTCGCTCAGAAGATCCCACTAAAAAAAGGGAAAAACTACAAACAAGTAATTAATGCTGATGAGCAGAGTTGTAAAACAAGGAAAGGTCTGAGCTAAAGGGCATGTTCCCCCTTTGATAGAGTAGATTTTTGTACCAACAACCTCTAAAAGTCTAGTACAAGATTCTTAAACCTGTGCAAGAGCATCTTAATGGGTAAGTACAGCTGCTCATCCTCTGCACACAACTGCATTGTGATACTTTCATTGGATGATTGGGAAAATCCAGTCCTAAGCCATTTGAGGCTCTCTGTGCAAGTAACTGGGTAAAAGTAGTAGGACAAAATCCAGTGGGAACCTGGCAGAGGAAAGAGAGGTCTCAATATGTGAATGACCAGTGAATGTGTCACAGTGCTAAGGATGGATGATTGTGTCTAACATCCCTGCACACCTGGAATACACTTGGAGAGCAGAAAATGTATCTTGGCATTGCTTTATTTAGCTGCAGCGTGCAAACATGAGTCTGCTCCTGCCTTTCACTCCTTGTATGTCAGCGTGACTTCGAGGTGACAGATCCCTCCAAGATATGAAAGTGTCAGCATGCCAAGAGCAGCAGCCCAGAGCTCAGATGAAGCTGGGGGTGGTGATTTTTCCTGGCATGTATTTATCTGACTGCAGAGAAAACTTACCCTGCTCAACACATGCTTTGGAGACAAGAGGCTGAGCGTGATGCTTTGGGAAATCCCCTCCTTAGGCCGACCTCTCCTATGCAGGTAACAGCCTCTGCGTCTTTGTTTTTAAATCTCCTGGGCCAAAGGCTTTCTGTCTTCCAGTGTCTTTAGGAGTGCTGCTTGCAGTTATGAACCACCAGCTTTGCTTACAAGGTTACAAATTCTGTGCTTGGGGATCCTGGCAAATGGAGGTAAAGACGTTTTTAGCCTCCTTGCTTTGGCTGGAGTGGGGAAAGAGCCAGACCACCCCCAGGTGTGGCCTTTGGGAGGCTTCACCACCCAGAGCATGGACTCTGCTGTGTTGTGGTGGTGACTTGCGTGGGGGCCCAAGGCACACACGTGCTGCGCTAACAAGGCAGGCTGGACGGAACACGCGCTTCCAGGCACAAGCTCCTGCTTGCTTCAAGGCACGGGAATGTTGCTCTGTGTGGAAATGGCCCTTCTTTGGTTTCCCAGCCCTCCCCTGCCGCTGTCATGCCGGCTGCCAGCTCCTCCTGGCTGGGCTGGTCTGAGGAGCCTGCTGGAGGAGGCAGCCTGGGCAGCTTGGCACTGCAGCAGCAGCGCTGGCACTCGCCGTGCCAAGTGCTTTTGTCTCCATGGCTTGGGGAGGTGGTGTGATTTGTGCTCTCGGTCACTGACAGGTCTCAGCTGACAGCTCCCTCCTCCTTTTGTAAAAATTACTTGCAGAGCAGCTAGTTGAGACATGACAAAGTTTTGAAAGAGGGAATTTCGTTTCCCATACGGTTCCATGAGAAAGGTCACGGTTCCACCCCCAGTGCCACTCTGGGTGAACTAAACACACACAGCTGTGCTTGATGCACACAGAGGGAGCCTGGCACAAGGCAGGGGGTGCAGGGCAGGGGACTCAGAGCAGGGGTCAGGCTGGCACCAGGGACTGGGGAGGGCAACCAGGCTGGTGCTGCTGCACGACATGGTGAGCCTTGCATGGCAGTTCTGGGTAGGACTGTGGCAGCACATCAGCCCTGTGCCCACTGTGCACCCCTGGAAAGACTGCACTAAATGGCCATAGATCTGTGTGGTGACCTGGCTGTGTGCAGTGGAGACTTCATTGTATGATATCTGAGTATCAACAAAGAACTCTGAACCTTCTCTCACCTGGCTGATTGAGCATCTCCATGAAAGCATACCTGTTTTGAATGGTTGGGAGGTGGGAGGATTCCCCTTCACCAGCAACAGGAATCCAAGATGTTTCCCTGGATTCAACAAGGGTATCTACCCAAGTCAGCAGAAATCTTTGCACTGAGATGCTCTCTGGCCAAGAGGCCATTGCTACAGAGGTCTTGCCTGAGCAGGGAGGTTGGATCAATGACCCACTGTGATCCCTTCCAAAATTCTGCATTCTGTGATGATGGTGAAGTCTGTCACCTTTGGGTCTGGGAAAGACCTGCTTGCTTTGCTACCCTGCTTAGGGAAGGAGGGGTTTTTGCAGCAAGCCACTACCTCCATTACAAACCTCCAGTGGTCACAGTTCTTTGTGCTGGTTTGGAACTTGCTGCTTTTTCTAGTGGTGGCACCAAGAAGTTGTAATGTGCCTGTCTGCCAAGTCCCATCCTCTACAAGTGTGTGGTCTCTGGGATGGTGTGGGTTTAGGCCCATGGTAACTTAGTGCTCATTGTACTCAGAAGCATTTAAATTCTGTTTGGTTGGAACGTGAGGGCGACAGCAGAGATTCTGCTTGAAAATTTGGTTCAAATGGTGGTTCTTGGATGCTTGTCTGCTCGCTGCTGCTGACTCTCTCTTGCTTCCAGTTGCTTTAGTTTCCTTAAAAGGCAGCAGAAAATTCTCTGTGCTTTCCCAATGGCACATTTTCCAGGTAAGGTGTGCCCAGAGGGCTCTTATCTTTCTGTGAATGAAAGCAAGGGGATATGCTCCAATAGGAAGTGGGTGTTCTGGGAAGTCCCATTGATACAAGGAAGGCTGAGGTTAGACCCAGTCCCTGGTGTGCGTGTGCATGAGTGTGGGTGTGCACATGTGCCCTTTGCATGGTTTGCTCTGTTGTTGAGAAGCAGGAGATGAGATGAATATCAAGGCTTCATTACATTGAGCATCTGTCATGTTCCACAGCTGGGTACTTTTGTGCTGTGGTGAGAAATCTACGTCTTGTGTGCCTTGATGGTCCACAGTCAAGTGGATTCACCTGTGTCATGGTGGCTGGTCCCAACCCAGGTTACCCAAGGTGATCCTGCCTTTTGGTGCATGCAGCAGCTCAGCTTCCCTTCTGGGGGAAATCTTGGAAGCAGGTGAAATGTGAGCAAAGTGTAGCTTGGCTCCTTTAGCCAGTCTGGAGCAAAGGGATCTCAGTGCTCGGAGTGTCGGTGAGTGCAAAGGGGATATGGGTGAATCAGAGAGCTCTGCCCCGGATGTGAGGATTAGAAGTGACTTTATGCAAAGGAGAGGATGACTCAGGTATATTTGAATGATCAGTTAAAAATTGTTTTTTCTTCCTTAGTGAGTACTGTTGTTAAAATATAGCGGGACTTTAATGCTATTACCCATTTCCGAGCTGTGCAAGGGTGCAACCCATACTCCTTTTTTTGTCCTTTTCACTGGAAAAAAACTCTTAAGTTTACATGTTCTTAGGACCCGAGGTTGTTAGAACTGAAATGAATTCAGGTATGAGACTGACATTGACTTCCTCCAGGAGGAAAAGACTTTGTTAAGACTTCTGAGCCAGGCAGACATTTTGCAGCATGGAGAGGCTGCCCAGAGGCTTTTCTGGGCATCCTATACTTGTTAAGCTGCTCTTGTTGTTGTTAGACCTGGACAATTGGGATCAAACCCTGCATGTCTGTCTCCATGCATCCCCCTCTCTCACTGAGACTCAGCTGTTGAATAAAACAAATAGCCTTAGAAAGGGTGTCTGCTTTGGAGGATGGAAAAGATAGAACCATAGAATCATGGAGTCATAAAATCACAGGCTGGTTTGGTTTGGAAGGGACATTAAAGCTCATTTCATGGGTACTCCCTGCTATGGACAGGAACACCTTCCACTACAACTGATTTCTCCCAGCCCCCTCCAACCTGGCCTTGGACACTTCCAGGGATGGGACAGCCACAGCTTCTCTGGGCAACCTGTGCCAGGGCCTGCCCGCTATCAGAGGGAAAGATTTCTTCCTAAAATATAATCTAGATGTCTTTGTTCATCTGGCTGTGCTGAAGGATCCAGCTGAGCTCTGCAGTGCAGGACTGTGCCAGGAGGAGCTGGAGGAGTGATGCCCACTGGAAAGGAGCAGGGTATGGCACTGGGAGCTGCCCATCCTACTGGGCACCCCTTCCAGCATGAACCTGGGTACAGAGGCAACGTCCTGTTGGCCACTGCCAGCCAAGCAAGAGCAGGATGGGGGTGGCTGTGCAGAGCTGTGGGTATTGTCACTCAGGTGTAATTTTACAAGAATTGTGTGGGCATCCTCACATCCCGCTGGGCATGTTTAGGCAGATGGAAAATTCAACCAAAGACAAATGAAATTCCATAAGAACATGTAGATCGCAGCATGATCCTCATAAAATGAGCTCAGCAGCACTCATCAGAAATGCCCCAAACCCGGCTGGTTATGTTTGGGTTTTGTTTTGGGAGCCTTGCAGAAGACATTGTCTTGGAGGAGTCAGTGATCTTGAACGTGCCATGTATGCTCTAGTGGGCCTCATACTGAGGGCTTGGGAAACCTGTATGTTATTAACATAATCTGTAACTTATCATTCCTTTGGACAGGAAAACTGTAAGTGGATCAAGGGGTGAATGCAGTGATCCTGATCGGGAGCCACTGTGCGTGGAGGAGTCAGTGATCCACATCAGAGTGACCCTGAGCACCACGGGCCCGTGCTGGGCTCTGTGGGGTGCCCAGCGTGGCCCTGGGCTGGGCTGGGCTGCACAGACCCCGTGCCTGCAGGACAGACCCACCAGTTCGTGGTAACAGAGGAGCCCCTGGGCAGCTCCCACTGGGACTCTGCAATCACACCACCAGCATGGCCTTTGCTGAGCAGAGGGAAGTTCTCACGTGACCATCTCTTCTGTTTGACAGTGCACATGGTGAACAGTTTTCTTTTAAAAAAATAGTAGCTCAAATGACCAAAAGGAGATTCTCTCCAGGGGCAGGGTCTGTGCAGTCTTGTAGGAAAATTCACCTGCTCTCTGTCTGATGATGCAGGAATGCAGGGCTCCCAGCATCTGAAAGGATGTCAGATTTACTCACTGTCAATATTTATCTTGAATTCCAGCTTATTAAAGCAACTGTTTAATTAAGGAGTTTGCTGTTGGGCTTTTCTTGCTGAGCTCAAGAGAGCGCCCTGCATCAGTTGTCAGTCTCTCACCTCACCTGGTGCAAAACAGGTTTTATAAAGCCAAACAAGAACCCTATTTCTATATTTTTCAGTGTGATTTTCTATCAAGCCTAGGGAGGTAGCAGGCACAGAGACCTTGGGGGTGGCTCTGCAAAATATGTGATCAGGGCCCTGACTTTTCAGAGGATTTAGACCTGCAAAGAGTGGAAAGGAAAATGATGTGAGTTTGAGTGAATCTGGGCCTGGCATTGCACTTTGCATAGGATGAATGTCATCTGGCTGGAGGACCAGGAGTGCTGAGCAGCCCAGGCAGTATCCAGATGAGGAGAAGACAGCCAAGTTGTGATTCCCTGCAGGAGGGTTAGAGGGGATGTTCTTCCCATTGTTCTGCTAAGCTGATTGGGACCTTCAGAACCTGATGGGAGGGCAGATGGGACCCTTGCTAGCCCCAGTCAGTTCTCATTGGCACAAAGAAGTGCCCACAGAGAGGGCATGTCCTCAGATCTGTTCACAGCTTGCAAACAATGTACCTGCCTGGGCCACCCAGCCTGGCCACCCTCCTATCTGTTCACAACTCTTGGGCTGTGACATTCAGCAATTTTACTGCCACTTCAGCTGTTCCTTGGTTTGGTGAGCTGAACTGGGCTGGGCTTTCACTCTCAGTCATTGGAACAGTTGAGAGCTCGGGGTGAGGGTTCTGGGAGAGATCTGGTCACCAAACTGTCTCCAGCTGCTCCTTGCTCTGTGTCACTCACACACTCTCTCCCCTCTGTGTGCCTGGGGAAATAAGGCCACAAATGACTCATGCCCTCAGAAGACATTTAAAGCAACCCCCAGACATGTGGTGGCCATACCTCCAACTCATGACATGAATAAGAGTGTTTCAAACAGGCACCCAAGGCCCTTCAGACTCTAGAGAAATCAGCCTATAGGATCACTTGAGCCAGCATTGCCAACTCAGATCGTACTTAGCTGGAGAACCATGAACTTCTGCTTCTAGAAAAAAGCTTTGGTCATGCCCCAGCTGCCTGGGTAATGTGCTTTTGACAGTGTAGAGCTGAGGCTGAAAACATCCTGGGGCTGCTGGTGCGAGCATCCATCCAGTGCTGCTGTTGCTCGTTAATTAGAGTCTGACTGGCTGGCTGCTCTCAGAGTGATTCTCCTGTTCGTTAGTGATTCCAACTCTGTGGTGGTCGGGCTTCTTTTTAGTGTGTGTAGGCTGCCCTACAGGGAGGAGCTGCTGGCAGCACTGTAAGTCAAGCTTGATTTGATTTACAAAAAGTTCTATGTTGGATCTGTAGCTGATGGGGACTGAAAATGGATTGTGCTTTCCTCATGTGCTAAATATGGTCTTTCTCAGCCAGCCTTTCTAACTCCTCCTGCCCTTGGACACCCTCTGCCTTCACCACAGTGCTCTCAGGGTGGGATGTGGATGCTTGACTCCCAGCAGGTCTGTGGAGCACTTGCACTGTCAGGCCAGCATGACCTGCTTCCACTCCTCCCCTCCAGCATGCATCCCTTCAAAGAATCCCAGAATGGTCTGGGCTGGAAGGGAACTTAGAGCTTATCTTATTCCACTCCCTGCCATGGGCAGGGACACCTTCCAATAGACCACATTGCTCCAAGCCCTGTCCAGCCACTTCCAGGGATGGGGCAGCCAGAGCTTCTCTGGGCAGCCTGTGCCAGGGCATCATCACCCTCACAGTCACAAATTTCTTCCTAATATCCAGTCTAAAAGTCCTTCTTTTACCTGCCTAGTCTGTTTGTGCTGTAAGCACATTAAATCTACACAATCCCGCTTGAAATCAGAGCTCCCTTGGAGCTATGAGATGTTCTCAGGATAATCCAGTACCCTGGAAACAGTAGAGCTTTCCCTAGAAACTATTGCTGCTTCTCCAAGCTCTTTCCAGCTGGTGTATCTCCAATCCACTGATCAGCTGACATAAATTTTTCTTAAGTACAGGTTTCTGAGTCATCTTGCGCTGTAGTAAAATGGAAGTCCAGGAGAGGTACTCTGGTACCTACACAGGTGGTCAACCACTATGTCATCAGAGACCTAGGGCAGATAAAAGGGTTTTTTTGGCTGTTGTGCCCTCAGCAGATTCAGCCTTGATAATCTGACCCCCTGTGCTATTGCCTCTCCCAGAATACATTATTAAAATTACCCTGGCAATTGGTTTACCCACTGTCTCAACACAGGGTTTGATGAGGGGGAGCTTTGCAATGGCTTGTAGGACCTGAGATTCATTAGAAGGCCTCACTTTTTTTTGGGTAATGAAATGACCTTGATAGCAAGGTTCTCCAGAAGAGGCAAAATCCTTAAAATTTACCAGCATCATAGTCCCAGGATTTTTCCAGGGTTTTCAGAGAGCAGAACAAAGGAAGGGACTGGCAAATTCCCAGTTCCACTCAAAAAATGAGCTGTTCAAACATTCCTTCTGCCCTTCGCCTGTCAGTGCCCAAGCATTCTGCAGCCCTGGGCTTCATGGAGGGTGGTGAGGGGATGACAGAAAGGCTCTCCCTTTTCACTTGGGGCTTGCATAATAAATTCAAGCATGTTTCCCACCCTTTGCCCAAGTAAGCTCATGCTCAGAGAACAAGTGCATAAGTGCATAACCTCTTGGAAGATGCTCTGGAAGGCATTGCTCCTGTTCAGGGTTGGCCTGCACTGGGGAGCAATTATACATACTCTTTAATGATCCTTATTTCATAACCTTATTTGGATGGCTAGTTCTTCATTCTGGGTCTTTTTGTATCCTGCAGCTGGTGTTGCAGCAAAGAGTTGTGGTGTGACTGGAAACAATCACTTTTTCTCATGTTTTTGCCCTGCTCCTGGGGTTGATGAGTTTGTGGAAAGATGGAGCTTAGATCCTCATCCCCAGTGAATCTCATCAATTCCCAAAGTTCTGGTTGAAAAGTGAAACCAAGTTGCATGAATTTTCCTGGCAGAAACCTGGGTAGGGTTTGTTCTTAACCTTGGCCCGAGCTGATCTTCGCCTTTGTAGGCTCAAAGCAGGAACTCAGCTTTCCAAAAGTGTTTATAAAGTACAAAATGAGCCCAACTGGGCTTTGCCTTGCACCAGCCTTCCAGAATTACCCCTGCCTCCTCATGGGGATTAATGGGGATGATTCAATGATGCTGTCAGTAGTGGTTCCAGCAGGACAATCTGGCTTAGCACCATCTGTGAAGAAACAAAGATGTAAGTTTCTGAATGCTTTTGCTCAAAGACAAATAAATCAGCCTCTTGAAGCCAGCATATGCACTTGCTGCTCTTGGTTTCATAATGCTCAGTGCTTCTTTCTGTCCTCTGTTTGCTGTCACCAAGAGTTTCAGCTTGGAAAACTGTCTTGTTCTCTTTCCCCGTGACTAAACACAGAATATTGTTGTCAATATTTTAAAATATTTATCTACATAAATTGAAGTGGCCTGGCTGCTGAAGGCTGGAAATGCTGGTTAGAGCTATTGCAACTCAACACCTCTGAAAACTGGATTGTGTTGTTATATATTAAAGTGAAATTGGCTTTAGGTGCTTGGTCTGATGGAGCCCAAGATGCTTGACCACTGCAAAGTTGTTTGGGAAGGTCTGGGAGGTGAGTGCAGGCACCACGGCCCTCCTCTCTCTGTGACATTGCTGTGCACTGCAGCAGCAGGGAAAGGAGACAATGTTTACCTATGTTTATATCTGCAGAACCCGTACACTTTTACGTAAGAATAAAATAAATATTGTTTGTTTGAACAACGCAGAATGTCTGTTATTCCGGGAATTTGGGGGGGTGGTGGACAGTGAAAAGTGCTGTGGTCAGTTTAAGTGGCTGGAGCTGTGTCTGGTCTATTTGTCATTGGATTGAATCACCCTGTGCATATCTGGACACGTTTTGGGATTGTTTGTTTACCTGAGTGAATTCCTGTAATTTGATTGTACTTTCTGATAGGGGTAGATTTGTAGATCTTCATCCTATCAGGTCACTTCGAGTGTTTTAGTGCTGGGCTGCTCCTCTTAGCCTTATCTCAGCCTCTGCCCAGAATAAAGCCTTGAGAAAGCAGCTAATCAATTCATGCTTTGAGATCCATTTGTCATTGCTTCCCTTTGTTTTGTGTGAGGGGGAATTTCCAATACATTTTCTTCACAAAAGCAGATGAGGGAGATATTCACCTGCAATGATCAAAACCTTCCCTGTATAGTGAAGCAGCAAGGAAAGCCAAATTGGCTGGGAGAAAATATGAAATAGCTGGGCTGTGGAAGAGTCGAGAGACAATGAGCAATTTTCGCAATAGTGGTTCATATGGCATCGTCTCTAGTCCAGGTTTTCTGGCTGGGACTCTGTGAAGATTCACACAGTTCATTGGGAATGGGTGTGGGTTTGTTGGCATTACTGATTTTGCAAAGGTTTCTAAGATTATGTACAGTAACAAAGGAATTGAAAAATGGCCAGTGGGTTATGGGTTGTCTTTCCTCTTCTTCAAGGGGAATCCAGCTTCCATAAATTGGTGGGGCTGGAGCAGATCTCCTTCCAGAGCAGAGCAGTAGGATGGTGCATTTCTTTGGAAATCCCAACTCCAACACTTAATGTAGCCAAGGATGGAATTTGGACAAACACCTTCCCTTCTCATCATGGCACTGGCAGAAGTGTTCAGGATGATGATGAAAAATCCCTCACCTGTCTGGTGAGTGATCTCTGCCAACACATCATCTGCTGTGGATCTCAGCCCATGGAAAGAACAGCTGCTTAGCAAGGAGTTGGAGGATGAACTGTGTGGAAAGGACAGAGGAGATGACACCTTCTTACACCCAGCACAGCAGCACTATGGACGTGTCTTTGGATACAGAGGCAAGGATGAAGTGTGGGCAGAGAGGCAGAGAAAGGTGATGGCTCTGGTTTTGTTCTGAGCTCACTGCAGGGGAAGGGAACCAGCAGTGCTTGGATAGGCAAGTGTGTCTGTTCCCTGTGGAACCACCTGCGGATCCCAGCAGTTCCAGGAGGCCGGAGACAAGTGGTTTACACAGCACATAGATCTGTTGAGTTCCTGTTGTGTGGGTAGCTCTGAGGAGCAATCAGAAGGCTGTACTGGGTCATCAACACTGGTGTTTGGTCTCTGTGGGTTTCTCCTTTGCTGATCACAGTTTAGTGCCCCACAGGGTGGGTGTGACATCTGGACAAACACATCATTTCATGCTGCTAAAAGTCTTCATGCTGCCACAAGTGACTCTCCAGCCCAAATTCTTCTCCTTGTGCTTCTGCTGATGCAGCAGCATGGAAATGATGGGTGTTTTCAGGGTCACAGAGATGAAGCCAGTGCCCAGGGCTGCACACGGAGTACCTGTGCATCCCAGCATTCCTCCCTTCCCAGGGCAGTGCAGTCATCCCCTGTCCCAGCTGCAAACAAGGGCAGAGAAGGGCCAGCTGAATCCATGGGGGAGTGGGGCAAGAATTAGCATTACTTCAGTGGAGAGACCAGATCAGAAGGAAGAACTTTAATTGATAGCCCTACTGAAAGGAGATGTGAGCCCAAGCTTTCAAGTCAGGCATGTCTGTATTGGGAATTCTGGTATATGTAGAAGAGTTCTAAACCCATGAGATCAGAGCCATTGCAGAGATGCCAACAAAGATCCAGGCCTTGCCGTGGTGTAAACTTGAGTGAATGTTAATTGGGTTAGGGAGTAAATTTGATTTAAGGGCTGAGAGAACAGGATGGAAAGAGGCCTGCTTGTCTCAGGAATGAGAGTTTTATGAAGAAGGTTTTATGATGGCACCAGCTTTTTGCTTCATGGCCCTCCCACACGTTTAAGGACTGGATGTCCTGCAGAGCTTGGTGCAGCAGTGGGGTGGGAGTGTGCTGGCTAGGAGGGCACTTGGGCATAGGAAATGCCCATTTTGCCTTGGGGACGGCGCTGTTTACAAGCTGCCCGTGTTGGTGGATTGTTTCTTTAGGTCATGGCGTGCCAAGTATTGTTTAGTTTAATAGCCCTGTTAATAGGATTATATTTGCCTGGACTATTACGTGAAGGAAAATGATTCCTACTTTGAAAGGAAAAGACACTTCAGTAGCGATGTTGCAAGACACACATCTGTCGTCAA
Organism: Campylorhamphus procurvoides; assembly: GCA_013396655.1. Taxonomy (NCBI): domain Eukaryota; kingdom Metazoa; phylum Chordata; class Aves; order Passeriformes; family Dendrocolaptidae; genus Campylorhamphus; species Campylorhamphus procurvoides. The sequence goes on along the minus strand of WBMV01004300.1, from coordinate 374,605 downwards.
ATGCTGCTACTAAGCTCAGATGTCTCTGGGCCAGTGCCAGGGTTCCTTCTCATGCTTTCCCACTTGGGCCAGGGTGGAACACACACGCACAGCACACGGACGTGCCAAGCAAGCTGGTCGACATCTCTGCATGCAGAGCTGGTGCTGGAGTGCTGGAGGTCTGTGCTCCCTGTGGAGATGTCCTGGAGCAGCAGACATCAAACTGGCACAATGAGGCTGCAGCCAGCAGGTACCACAGCTGGGGTCCTTCCCAATGGCTCTGGTTGCCCAGGTAGAGTTGAGCCACCCCATACTGGTGAGCTCTGTGGTTCATGGTGGCTGTCAGAGTTCCTCCAGGGCACCAATTTCCTAGTCCTTCTGGGAAGGTCCAAGGAGCACAGCTGGGACCTTGGTGTAGTGCACAGCTCTCTAGCCTGAAGGCTGCCAGTCTTGTGTTCTTTCCCCATCTCTGCCAACAATATCTCTGCCCATTTAAACGCCTGGCTCCATGTTTCTTCTACTTTTCTCCTGCCACCACCCAAGCAGGGCCAGGCAGCTGCTGGCAAGTGTGAACTCTGACAACTTGACATAGGGGGTAGAAAGTGCAGGGAGCAGAATGAGAGCCTGGGAGAAGTGGTTTTCATCTGTGGAGCTCTAGAAATGTTTTCCCAGTAGGACTGTAGACTCCCAAGCAGCCCAGCTGCTCAGCCATGAAGTCTGGCTCCCTGGGCTGTCTGCAACAGGAGTCAAACATGGGCAATTCCCCAGCAAGCAGCTGGAGGAATAATGTGTCCAGGGACTTGGTCATTGATTTATGCCTAACCTTTGGAGCCAGGGCATGTGCGGAAGTCATTACCAGCCCTTCAACAGAGGTGAGCCATTGAGAAACGTGGCTTCTCAGCATGAGGTCAACCTGTTACTGTCCCTGTCCAGGCAGCCAAGAATGCCAACTAGGGGAAAAAAACAAAACCTCACTGTAGGTTGCACTATCCAGCCTTACTCCATAAAAAAGGATTAACATGCAGCACCCTGAGGGCTGGCAAGCAGCTGATGCTTCTAGATGGGTGAGGGTCTGCCAGTTCCCAGGGGAGCACAGGACATGCAATTAAAGAATGGAAAAAGATACCCATACCCCTTTTTTCAAAGGGCTTTTCCTCCTGGGAGTTGGAGGAGGGCAACAGCCAAAGAGGCTTTTAAACCAAATCCCCTGCGTCCTTCACAATTACCCTGAAGAGACTCAGATGGGATCATCATTGGAGTGAGTGAGCAAACAGTGGTGGAAGGGGACCAGGTGCCTGGGTGCGGCCACCCAGAGCTGGCTTCCACTTTTGAAAATACTGAAACTGGGCTGTGGTCACAATCAGAAACTTCTGTGCCACACATAAATCCTCCATCTAGGCTAACGTGGGTGATTTTAATCTCTTCCCTGCCATCCTTTATCTGACACCCAAGTTTTCCCCACCCCAAAGTTCCTGGTGCTCCTTCTGTCCCTTCCAGTCATTCTATTTGATCCAGGAATCGTAAGTACTAAGTAGCTTGTGGTCCTCATGCCTTCCAAGGATTCTCTTGGCCATCCTGGTCCTTCACTTGTTGAATTTACATGGGAGAGTGTTACCTTTCTGATTTTTCTCTTGATGTCACCTCATTTCTCTTTCCCTAGACTGTGAAATGGATTGCTTTGATAAAAATTGGGCAGGAACTGCCTTCAAAATGTCATGAGCAGAGAACTCTGCCTCTAACCCTCCTTCTGTCACTCAGACCGTGGTTGGGCACTTCATTTCACCATGTCATCTAAGAAGGTTGTGTCCTGGGCTCTTCATACAGAAACAGAGACTAGTATGCCAGGAGGATGACATGAATATGAAGTGGGTTAACTTGTCATTTGGAGTGGCTAAAATGGACTTTGCATCACCTTGGCCAGCTGGGATGAGTCTGAGGATGAGTCTGAGGACACCCATCATCCTTTGACTTCTCTTCTGGTTTCCAGCTGCCATGCTGGGTGTCATATATGGCTTTCTGTGTCAAAAGCTGTTGTGATTCAAGGTGAAGAGGTGACAGTGCAGAGCACTCCTACACCACAACACCTCCTGTAAGAATTAAATCAGGAGCACAGGTGCTGGATGGAGCAGATGCTGTGATGGGTCTCTGAGGTCTGTGCTCTGTTGTCCAGCCACTCTGTCTCAGATGCTGGGACACAGAATGTAAGAGGCACAAAGATGGTGATGTCTGTGAGACCAGGTCAGTGGGAGATGGTTTCCTCCTGAGATGTTTCTGAATTTGGGTGTGCTGGGAGTCAGTGCCAAAGGGCTGGGTGGTGCAGGGGAGCAGGGAATGGTCCATCTGGCTCCATCTCTCTACCCTGTTCCATGTGACCGAAAGATCCAAGAGGGACAGAGACTGCTCTGTCTCCTGTCACTCTGTGCCTCTCAGCCATGGGAATATTTCTAATGGATTGAGACACTGAGGGAACACGGGAGTCTGTTTCTCCATGTGATGTGTGAGGTCTCAGAGCAGGATGAGGCCTTGGGTTATTTACTTTACCAGCTTTGTCATCTGCACTGAATTTGCCTTTAAAATTCTCATTGTACCTTTAGGGAACCCCAAGGGCAGGACTGAGTGGTGGGGTCACTCCAAGTTTGACGACTTAGCCAAGAAGAGAAGCAAAATATTTTGTCCATGGTCTAAACAAAGGCAGATGAGACTGGCATTTCCATTGCTCATGAATCAAGTTGGTCAAATGATTGCCTGAGAAGGTCATTATAGTTTTGTTATGGCAGCAAACCCACCTCGCTGTGTTAGATGACCAAAGAATTACAGACAGAGTCCTAAAGCAAAGACTCTGATTGGGAATGGTGGGAAGGGAAAGGAAATGAATTTCCTCCCCACAAGTTGGAGGGAGGTATAGGATCAAAACCCATTGTTTTGCCAGAACTTGTGCCTTTTCTGCTTGTGTACTTTATAGAGGAAGGTACTAATTTCTGAGTACACTTCCCTGAGTTAACAGAAGACTGAGACTAAGAGGAGACCCTTTCATCAGGATAGCGAGTATTTGACACCATAGAAAGGTGCAAACACTGGCCTGTACCTTCTGAATCTCCAGCGTGCCAGTCTAAGGTCTCACTAGTCCTTACGCAGCACTTTCCACTGCTTGAGAACTTGAATCATGCCTGTGATGCCTCATAGGCTTTCTCTTGAGACCCTGTCCTTTTCCCCGGGGTTCCCTCCTGCGTCCTTCAATTTTAGTTGTGCTCAAGGACTTGTATTGCAAAGGGTCTCCATCATGAAACTTCCCTTGGGGCTGAATGAAGCTGCTGGAGATCAGACAGACCTGTCAACCAGCTTATTTTCTGCAGTTCTGTCAAAGGCTTGGGCTACGAGCTTGTCAGCAAGGGCTGAACAAGGTTGGCCAGGCTTTGGGGTGCCTCCCTCCTACAACCTCTTGAGTTGCATTGCCAGAGTTGTAGGTCATCATTAACGGGGCTGTGCTTGGTGGTTTGAGGGAACTGCTGGGACTTGCGACCTTGTCTTGCCCAATACATGGGCATCCCAACTAGGAGGGATGCCAAGGTGCTCCATTATATAATGCAAGTTTATATCTATATAAAAATGATTGCTGCAGGGAGTCAGTGTGAGTCTCCTGCTGGGAGTGCAAAAGCAGACACATTATGTGTGGCCAGGTTTCTGGCTTGCCCTGAGCTCTCTCTTCACTGGAGGATCTAACCTGTGCTGGTGAGATGAAAGCCCACAGGCACATGTGCGTGATAGTGACCACTGCATCTGTGATTGCTGGGTGCACAGAATGGGGATCATAATGCATGACCTGCGTCAGAGCCTGACATTTCCTCCTGTAAACTGTGCAGCAGATGTTTATAAATGTATTTGTAATCTTTAGCTGGTAAGATCAGCTAAGAAACATTTACAAACAGGAAGGAATATCTAGTTCTTCAGTGGATTTATTTGCACTGTAGAATTTTTCCAGGTGTATCTGTGAATGCTCTCCAGGTCTGAGAACCCCAAGATACAGTAGCCTTCAGATGAGTTCTGAGAAGTTCATCCTGTTAATTGACATGGCATTCCAGAAAAAACCTCTTCTTTTTGCGGTTTGGTATGAGAAGGATTTTTCTCAGCTTTAATATCTGCAGGGGGTAGTTACAAAAGCAGCTGGTCTGTCATTAAAGGAGGATGGAGGAGTCCTGTCTGACTGAGCAGCATGTTCACTCTCCTCCATTAACTCTCTGCTGAGATCTACAGCTGAGCTGACCAAATGGTGTCAAAGTGGGCTTTTTTCAGTGTATTCTCCTCTTCTCTTTTTGTGAAGTCTTATCAACTCTTGGCTTTCAATGAGGAAACCAGAATACTAAAAGGAGAGACTGCTTTATGAGATGTCTAGACTTAATGAACACAGAGAGCACCAGGCCTCTCGTGGGAGAACCCCTTTCAGAAATATCTAGAGAAAGATGGTTAGAATTAAATTTTATGGGGACATTTAAATTCTCTTGTGGAATACTATACCAGAGATAAACCCATGTGAAGCTTAATAACACACTTGGTCTATTATCATGATCAACAGTTGTAACAGTTCTTTTCTTATTGCACTGTCTGTGGCCCAAGTCAAACCAGCCAAAAGGTATAGTAGAGATTCAAAATCAAAATTAAATCTGACATAGGTTTACTCTGGATATCACCATTGGTCAGGCTGCCCAGAACATCCAGCTTTGCAATAAACACCAATTTATTCTTGTAGAAAGGTCTCTTCAGTTTCTTCTGAACCCCTTCCCTGGGTTGTTGCAGATAAGGGCAGATGGTCCACTTGGGACTATGGCCATGAGACCTCACTTGTGCGGTCTGGGCAGAGCTTTGGGGGTGAGGGAGCAGCCTGGGTTACACAGGTGCTGTGGTGGCAGAGGGGAAGAGACCCAAGATGTTTTAGGTGCCCACTGACCACCAAAGCTCATTATGGCTGGTCCAGGGCATGACCATCCCTGTTTTGTTGAGCTCTGCTGGCCCATTTGTGAGGTGTGATGGACAAAGTACAGCAGCAGTACCTGTAGGGCTGTTCCCAAAGTCCCCCAGGGAAGGGAGGTTGTGGTGGAGGCAGCTGGGACTTGATGTGTGAGGAACATGAGATGAAGGAGCAGAGCAGAGCAACTGCAGGGCTTTGCATGTAATTTCACCTCAATGTGTCTGGGTGCCTCTTGGCTTCTTCTGGGTGTGACTTGTCATGGAGCTGTGGTGGGACCTCAAGTGCCCAGAGATAATTTAAGCATTGCTGAGCCAGCTGTTGCATGGTGAGTCCTTCTGAGAGACCAGGTGCACAGTGTGGATGTGCTCCTGGCAAGTGTGTTGGCCCTACCTTTGCCTCTTCCCGAGAGGGGGGGCATCAGCTCCTGCCTGCACGGATGAGTTACCTGAGCTGTTGTGTACCCTCAGCCTTGGGGCTCACCAGGACATGGGTGTCACAGGACCAAGGTGGCTACTTGGAGCTGGGAAGGAAAACACGAGCGAGAAACATTAGCACAATGAAGAGAAACTGAGGATTCAATGCTGAGAGGATAGTCAGGGCAGGGATAGGTCAGGAAATGAAGCTGAACCAATGGACCAAAACTGAAGACCAACCCAACCACTACCACCAGGCTTAAGCATCCTCTGGGCCATCCTAAATCCTCCCATCAACTCCCAGTTGACCCTGAGGATTTGCTTTTGCTAGACTGACAGAAAAGTAGGTCCTTCAGGCAACATTTGCTGTTGGGAGGGTTCTTTTGCTGGTGCCCCTGCCCAGAGGGACCCAGGTGCTGCTGTGTAAGTTAAGCTTTCCACTGCCCCTAATTTCTGGGCCATTGGTGATCTCAGGGTTTCATTTGAAGGATGAGGGGTTTGAGGGATATGCTGGCACAAAGCACTGCTGCTCAACAGTGCTCTGTCTTGTATCATCCAGGAAATAGCTGCTGGGTTTGGGGCTGCCACTCCTGCCCATGGGGGTACTGACACAAGGCAAGGCTCTGAATTTTTTAGAAGTCATGTGGTGTCTGCCCTGGTGTCTCTCTGATTACTCTTGTCTGCAAGGAGGGAAATTCCATGAAGTGCTGCTTCTCAGGGCCTGGAGGTCTCCTGACATGTTGAGTCTTGGCCAAAGCTCCCTCCAGCCCTGTTGCTTACTGACACCAGCCTGGCCTGGCCTCCTGCAGCCATCTCCCACCTCCAGCACAGCCTCAAGGAACCGCAATCCCAGGAACCTTGGTACTGGGTTAAGAACCTCCCCAGCCTGTCCCACATGCCCTGTCCCCACTCAGCAGTGACTCACAACTGCTGTGCCACCCTGAAGCATATTGGGATGTCCAACCAGATTCATGGCCATTGGCCTTCCTCTGGCTCAGAAAGCCCAGCGTGGGGAGGTCTGGTGCTGATACTGCCCCAGAACTAGCCAGACCAGGCAAGGGGTGGTGGTGGCATCCATGGCATAGGTTCCTTGACTCTGAAGGGGGCTGCGTCAAGCCCAGCCCCAGGGCATGCCTGTGGCAGGAGGCTGAGTCTGAAGCACGGGGTTTAACTGGTGTGTAATGGCACAGGCAGATGAGCCTGGCACCAGGCAGAGATTCGGTATGAGCAAAGAGCCTGCCTGTCTCCTGGTGGGATGGGCTGAGCAGCAAAGAGCCAGCCATGTGTCCCCAAAGCTGTGTGTGGAGGGTGAGGTGTGTGACCCCGCAGACACCCAGTGGGGGATGGCACAACGCCCTGTGCTCTGCACATTGGGGTCCCACACAGCCCAACCCCCTGAGCCTGGGCAGGAACACATGGCAGGGAGCAAAGGCACCTTTCCCGACCTGAGCCAGCCTGGAGACGGAGCTCGATCTGCTCCTGGCCAGAAAGGATGGAGCAGTTGAGAAAATGAATACAGTGTTTGCAAGGACTTCAGGAATTGTTCCCTAGTTAATAGAACTGCAATTTGTGGAAATATGATGGAGGGTGAAGGTCTGCAAATACTTAGAGGAATAATGAGCATTGTAAGCAACAAGCACCACGGGGGAGTATGAGAAATAGATTGTACCAGACAGGCCATTTCTGCATAATTACACAATTAGTGGACTGGGGAAGACAGCGGATAACCCTTCGCAGTGTGCTGTGGTGTGGCATAGACCGTGCTGGAGACTGGAGCACCAATTAGCTGGAGTAGCTTGCAATATGTGGAAAGGCTTGATGAGGGAGGAGCAGCTGTGCTGGGCACTCGTCTGGCAGGGGAGAAAGGGGAGATGCAGCCCAGGAGAATGGTCATTCCATCCACTGTGTATTGTTCTGGTGGTTACACAGGGGACAGGCCCTGGGTTCTCGAAAGGCGCAATACAAACGAGAGAAGAGAGAGGGGGATAAAGGTCGAGAGGGAGGGTTTTGACAGTGAGCAGAAAAGGATAATCTTGGTAATAGTCTGCGAGAAACACAGCTCATACCTTTGGGCAAGAGCAATTATAGGCAGAATTATGTAATGAGAAGGCAGTGTTTGGGAAGCAGTAATTTGGAGAGAGCCCTGGCTGTGTGAGCAGATCACAAGAGCTCAGCAGTGCTGAGTTCTCTGCTCCAGGCACCCGAGGGGAGAGGCAGCAGTCAGTGGCATCTCCCTGGGCCAGCTATAGCCTCAGCTGTGCAACAGTGAACAAGGCAGAGGTGAATTGGCAGAGACCCAGAAAACAGGATAATAAAGGGTGGGAGACCTTGCTTTGGCCTGGAGGAGCCAAGTACGTGGAGTGGCTGTGAGAAGAGGGAGTGAATCAAAGTCTGGAGACAGCTCCTCTGGTGCTTTGTGCTGTCTCACCTGCACAAGAGACAGCATGTTGGGGAGGACAAAAATAATAATGTGGATTTGCTGCTGCTTCTTCCCTGCTGCAAACTCAAAATCATTCCCCCAGGCTCCTCTGTCTCTGGATTAGAGGAGTTATGCAAAGAAAGTGCTCTCTGCACTACCCTGATCCTAAGGCAGCCTGGAGCAAGGCACAGCTTAGCTCCCCCACATCTCGGTGGGACAGAGGGCTGCCTGGGATCCATGTGAGCTTATCTCACCTGGCTGAGTAGCCAGTGCTGTCAATTCAGGCCTTTTCATGCTGAGTTATTTCTGGGAATCACCAGGGACTCCCCTCTCCTACTTCTTCCCCATAGATCATGGAGGAATCCCCTCAGCAGCTTGTTTTCTGTGCTGACATCACCTGGCTTCCCTGGTCCCTGCCCAGGGAGAGTATGTCACTGTCCTCATGGCTGTCTGAGCTCCCCCTTTCCCTTTTCCCACGGGCAGAGGCAGATGATTCCTGTGCCCACAGCTCACCCTGGAGCACGAGGAGCAAGGCTGGCAGCTGTGCCCCTGTTCCGGCCACCTCAAGCACGCAGGGGTCAGTAGGTGACAGCAGACCCTGCCCAGAGGGAGCACTGTCCACTGCACTGCACAGGCACGGGAAGATGATGTCAACATCAGTATCCCTCCTGGAACAAAGTCTTGGATGTTCTCCTGGAGTTGGCCTGGCAAGGATAGTGTTAATTTTCTTCACAGCAGCTCATACATTGCTGTGTTTCAGCTTTTTGAGCAAGACAATACTGATAACACACTGATGTTCTAACTCTTGCTGAACAGTGTTTGGAGGGCATCAGAGCTGCCTGTTTCTCTCTCTGCCCCTCCAGTGAGTAGATTTGGGGTTGTGCAGTAAACTGGGAGGGGACACAGCCAGGCAGATGACCTGAACACAAAGATATTCCCTGAACACAGAGATATTCCACCCCACTCAACGTCATGCTTGGCAATAAATGTGTTAATCATCTGCCTGGGGACTGGCTGGGCATCATCTACTCATGGAAGGGGATGAGTGATTGCCTTTGCATCACTTTTTTTGTTTTGTTTTCTTCTCTTCTCTTCTACTCATTCTTCACTTATAAAACAATTATTATTATTATCTTTATTTTTATCCCGACCCCCAATTTTTCTTGCTTTTGTTCTTCTTTTCCACTTCCCTCATCCCACTGGGGGTGGAAGGGAGGGAGCCAGCAGCTGTGTGGTGCTTTGCTGCCCACCAGGGTTAACCCACAGCATCTCCTCCATGGAATTAAATGCAGAACATCCAATTACTCTGTCGCTTCAGGCACATTTTCACCAGGCAAATACGACACAGAACAGCACGTGCCCTTAGTAATGTACTCGTCCATCTGATTGTGCTCTCCACCCACGACATTGCAGTGAGTGATGCTGTATCTGCTTTTCTTGGTCTTTTAAGGTCCTGGAGGAAGTTTCTGGGGAAGAACCCTTTCCTTTTTTTTTTAAACAGTTCTGTAAGACAAAGCTCAGGTTTTCCACACACCAAGATGTGGTGGGTATGTCCCTGGTAGAACCCTGAACCTGCACTCTCTGGTGCTTGCACAGAACCAGAGGTAAGCTGGACCCCTGGCAATTCCCTGGCTTCACAGACCCTTGTGAGCTCTTACACATCTGGGATGTCCAACATGCAGCCTCTTGGTCAGGATCCCATCTCTGGAAACTACAAGAGCAGCTTCTGATTATTTTTGCTCTGGTTGGTCTCAGTTCCTCCTGCCCGACATTTATCTTGTCCAAATTCTCTTTTGAATGGGGGAATTAACACATCAGATGTTCCTTTTCTGTCCTTGGCCATGTGGCTGTGATTCTGGATGAATTTCATCTTTGCAGATTTCCCCTGGGTCTGGGCAGCAGCCTTTTGGCTGCAGGTCTGTGGAGCTAATGGGTATGTGGGACAGAGAGGGGTAATGATGGATCAGGGGATGCACAAACCAGAGTGGTGGCAGGTAAGCAGCACCTCCCTCCTACATCCCTCTCTAGGCTGTGTGCATGAGTCTGGCACAATATTTATCAGAGGATCATTCCTTGATCCACTCAGATTAGCAGCTGAGGTGTCAGAGTGCCCCTCGCATAAGCTCTGCCTCTGCTCCCACTCCTCCAGCTCCAGAATGACCCTGAGAGCCAGCAAAGGGCTGAGGTGGAGAGGCTTCATGCTATCACTTAAATATAAACATTCCTAAAAGCAACTTTCCCATTTCATTGTGGGAGGCTATAACCTGCTGGGGCCTTCAGCACTTTAGCAGAGTTGCCCCTAGAGAAAAAGAGATCATAGGAATTCATGGAATTTTGCACAAAATTTCCTGGCCTTTTCTGGCCCGACCTAGTTGAAAGGCTTAGGATGGAGGCATGAGTGGAGGATAGCATGTTCATTGATTTCGTGTGGAAATTCTTGCTGTTTGCAGGGACAGGGGGAGGAAATGGAAATAAAGAGGGAGTTTTGAAGGAAATGGCTGATGTATCTAGCCAGGATGAAAAGCATCCAGGAGGATTTCTGAGGTGCTGAGGGCTGAGAGCTCAGCAAGGGGCTGAATTCTACTTTTAACATGTCAGGGCTGGCTCATGGGCCTGGACATGGTAACTTAAAGGGAGTTTTCCTGGACTGGTGAGTTTGTGCCAGTTCACAGCAGGGCTGTTCTGAGCAGCCTCTGAGGCTCAGTCTGCAAGACAGAAAAGGCAAATCTGTGGTTTAAAGCCCATTGGCTGAGTCTAGTCACACACAAGCCCTTGGTGCTGCCACTTCCAAAGCAAGGATGGAGCCTGTGTCCAAGCTCAGCATGGACTGTCTGTCACGGCTGGGGTGGGCCAGGAGCACTCGTGGTCGTGAGGAGTGACTGACCTGCCTGCTATGGGAGGGCATCCAGACACCAAAGGACATGTGTGTGAGGCACCCAGAGAACCCCCACAGTGCCCACCTTCTCCAGCAGCAGAGCCTGGTCTAGCCCTGCTTCACACCCCCATGGAGCAGTTACAAAAGGGAAGGGGAATTATCTAAGCTGGCAGTGACTCCACTGCCATCAGTGTCCAAGAGATGGGCTTGCTGAATGTGTCAGCTGTCTGTTGAGGACACCTTTAGGAGGTGCCTCCCTGTCTTCCTGCCTGCTTTCTGCATTGAATTCAGCTGGGCTTCAACATGATTTGATAATGCACACTCACTTTTGTGAGCAAAAACGTGTATGGTTATAAGGCATAACTGCTATGTGATAAATCCTGTCAGGATGAGGATTTGATTCCTTAAGGATGAAAAGCAAAAGAAGATGCAATGTGAAACATCCCGCTTGGGCTGGCTGTGTCAGTCTTTATCAATCATCCACAAGACCTGTCCCATTTCAGAGCTGCATTTGCACATGCAGTGGGGATAAGGCTGGATTTAGGAACACGCAGATGGGAAGCTGAGAATGGCAAAATGCCATTTGTGCGACAGAGGGACATCAGGTGATGCTCAAATGGAGCTTAGGTGTCCCTACTGAACAGATGTACTTTCTTTTCCTGCACGGCAACAAAAGATGTGGCAGCAAGAGGTGCAAAAAGAATGATGGTATTTGCAGTTTAAAATTACCTTTCTCAGCCAGTCAGTGCCAGCAGACAAACCTACAGAAGAGCTTTTGCTGAGCTGGTGGTCCAGTAAGTACCAACATCTTGGCTGCTGGCATGAGGTGTTTACTGTGAAGAGATAACCCTCAGGGTCTGATTCTGGTCCTGGAGGGTCTGTCTGAGCAGCAATGGCAGGAGGGCTGTGCTGCTTTTCAGTGATTCTGCTTCAGAAAACCTGCTGTGGGATTCTCGGTGTCTCCAGCTCAAGCTGGGTCAGCAGCCTCAGCTTTGCTGCTTTCACGATGCCATAGCCTTTTTTGCCAAGCCTGCTGTGTTCTGTAGGGACAGGGTCATGGAGAAATGGTGCCCAGCAGATTGCAGTGATAAGCCAAAGGGATGCTGACAGGTACAGTCCTACTGTGTCTTCTTTTATTCTGCTTCTCCTCAAATCATGGGCAAATAGTTGTGGCTGCCACCAGTTTTGGGTGGACTCCACTGTTAAGCAGCAGCTGGCAGATCCAGGAACGTCCATCTAGTATGGCACAGAGACTCCCCAGAAGCTGATGGCCACCTCCTGGTGATGCCAGTGAGGGCAGAGTTAAGCCAACACTGAAAGCTTTTGAGAACGCCACGGCTTGAAATGGGTCATTGTGCTCCCAAGATTGCTGCTGTAAATACAGCCACAGACGTGTGTGGAGCGTGCGCGCCTGACTTTGCTCCTGAAATTTGGAGGCTGGAGGAGCTGGAACGCACTTGCCGTCCGGGTTTGAGCTCGTATCAAGGCGCAGCGATGGCTCAGAGCGTTTTTTATTAATCTCCATCGGGCCAGGAGGTGTTGTATTAATTTTGTTCCAGATGCAAACCTCGCTGGGTTTCCCTGGAGAGCACACTGCTGTTCTGCATGGGAGCAGTGCCTTACGTCCTCCCAGAAGAGAAGCCAGAGCGCAGTGCAGCGTAGCTCCAAGCCACGGACTCCGCTCTCCGCCGGAACCATCTGGGAATTTTGTTTCAAGAGCTAACTTTGCAGCTTCTGACTGCAATAGATGCTATGTGGGGGAAGAGGTAGGGAGGTTCTTTTTCTCCTCATGTCCATTCTGGTCTCCAGGGGATTATTAAGGAGCCCAACTTGTTGGGTTGCATAGAAGCAAATTCTAACAAGGGTACGGACGCTCTGCCTGGTGAAGTCTCTCTGCTGCTCGATATGCTGGATTTTGTGCAAGAATTAGCTGTGCTTCAGGTATGGCTCAGTCTCTTATGTAATTGCATACCTTCCCTTTTCTTTTTTTTTTTTTTTTTTGAGCTTAAAGCTGTACAGGAATTATAAAGACTAAAAACCACACATGTTGATAGTGGTTTAGGTTATAACTCTCTACAAGACTGTTTAAAGCAATAGGCATTAAAAGCTGTTTTAGAATGAAATATTAAGTGACTTGTGAGTGCACAGCCATTAAAATACATATCGACCACCAGGATGAGGCACTTGGGATGCCAAGCTGGAATCTCCTTGGCATTGGTAGGTTTTCTTGTAGTGTAGCCACATGAGCCCTGGAGCTGTGTGCTGAATTTAGCTCCTGTGTGTTGGGATTTTTCAGGAGAGAGCATATTCCATACATCTATGGTGGCAAAGCTGGGTTGAGAGGGCTGGATCCCTACCCTGAGACCGGGGCCAGCCCACTAGATAAGGTATCAAGATATACCAGATGTACACCTGCAAAGGCAAAATTAATCTGCATATAATATTCCTCACCTGTCACAGGTGAGACTGTGAATGTGCCAAGGTACAAAAATAGCTGTATTGGGTGTTGCTGGTGCTGTTTCTTCCCATCACGTTGCCCAGGCTGTTCAGGACAGTGGAACCCAGCCACTCACTGCCCCTTCTGCCTCTTAAACTTTGCAGTTCTCATTTTCTGTTGCTGAAGCTGAGCTGTGCATGGCTTCACCCTCTATTCAGCAGTAGGGAATCTTCGATTATTCATTAATTTGGAAAGGGTGGGCGGGGGGAAAGGTAGGTTGTCATCTGAGCTGCACTTGTTACCTTTAACAACCCTCTGCTAAACACAAGCGCTTTGCAAAGATGATGCCAAGAACACACAGACATTGCGTTCTAACAGGAATTGATTTGCTGGAGTGGAGGAAGAGCTATAGTTTATCTTCAGAAATGCTGGGGAGGAGCTTAAAAATACAGTTTTCATGTGAAGGAACTTGTGGGAAAAGATATTTCAAGATGAAAATAAAAATGCAAAAGAAAAGAAAGGAAGGAGGGAAATGTGTTTTTTATGAGACACCTCCATTCAGGAGACACATGCTGGCAAGGCAGCTATCCCTACGGATAAAACATCAAAGTCTCTCAAAACTCTGTAGATCTAGCACCAATTTAACCCAATAAAGCAAGAGAACAGGGTTTGGGCCTCATTATGCCTGGGAAGTGCTGGCTTATTGATTTGATAGTTGTGTCAATCCCTGGTGGTTGGCATGGGGACAGTGCCCATGAAAGGTTCCCATTCATACATGCTGGCAGATGAGAGCTCTAATCATACAGGTATATGAAACTCCTGAGGATTCAAAGGAACTGATTTCCCAAGGCTGAACAAAACTGAGAGAAGTTGATTGGGTGTTAAAACATCAACAGGAAAAGGAGTGAGGACTCTTTGAGCAGAGGCCAAGAAAGCTGAGATTTCAGAGTCAAGAAAGCAGACAAGGTTCAGCCCATAGACATTCTGCCTCAGTAGCATTGAAGGCAACAACTGGAAGAAATAAGAGGATCAATGAATTTAGTAAAGAGAAAAAGAGGTAGCAATCCTTGTGCATCTGGAATTATGGTGTGTAGACAGCCAGCTAAAGACATCTGGAGAGAAACTGCCTAGTAAGTAGAGTTCAAGTACAGAATTAAGGGACTTTACAAACATACTTGCTAAGAGAAATACGGTGATGAGCCAAACAGCGAAAGAACCATATGGGAATCATCCTTCCTAATGACCTGAAAGACACTACTGGTCAGTAACCACTATTACCTTGCATTTGAAAAAGAAATAACATGATGGAATACTACTGTTCTGTGACCAGGAAACCTTGGAGGAGTCTAGAGAAGTCTTCGGGGGGAGTTTGTAGCAGCCTCCCAGTTTCTAAAGGGGATTGAAAGAGAGCTTTCACAGGGATAAAGAGTGAGAGGACAAGGGGGAATGGTCTTTAGCTGAAGGAGAGTAGGTTTAAATTAGCTGTTAGGAAAAAATTCTACCCTTTGAGGGTAGGGAGGCCCAGGCACAGGTTGTCAAGAGAGGCTGTGGCTGCCCCATCCCTGGAACTGTCCAAGGCCAGGTTGGACAGGGCTTGGAGCAACCTGGTCTAGTGCAAGGTGTCCTTGCTCAGGGCAGGGAGTTGGAATGAAATGAGCTTTAAGGTCCATTCCAACACAAACCATTCCATGATTCTATGTTAAAACAATACATATTAGGTTGAAGCTCCATCATCAAACTTGGGAGCTTTTATCTCATAGTCCAAAGCAGGTTTGCTCAGGTGCTGTCCACTGTACACCTCTCAGCTTCTCGTCAGGCTGTACCCAAGTGTTCAGGGTGGTGATGGCCTCTGCTCTAACTAGAAGCAAAGTGTCATAAAGTCTCTCATGTACCTCACATAGAGGTGAAGAATTGATCAACTTGCACGTACCAAAAAGCCAGTGCTGGCAGGAAGTCACTGCTCCCTGAGGTGTTTCTGGTGAGATCATCGTCACCAGCAACCTGGATGTGAACATGCTCATAAAATCAGCAGGAATGACAGAGAGACTGGTGTGGTTTCAAGCGTCACTGGGAAGAAAGAAGCCAGAGAGGGTAATCCAGAGCGGTTTGGCACACTGGCTTCTTGAAAACAAAGTGAAGCTTCACCACAGAGAGTGGAACTGTGAAGAACAAGAAATTCCTCCTGATGACTTTGTCTGGCAGAGCAGGGACTTGGTAGGAATGCAGTAGAAACACAACGGGACAGATTTTCCTTGTGAAGTCCAGAGCCTGAATGTGGCACTTGTGGGTTAAAAGGCTGGGAATGGGTGACAGTAGGGATTTTGCCTCTGTCCACAAGAGACAATGGAATAGTGCCTGGTTTTTGTGTTCTTAGCTTAAGTAGGATATTGCAAAATGGGATAGCCACAGATATGATCCCTGAGCTGGAGAAAATACCATACAGCAAGTAATGGGGAAAAAAATTTGATCTGTTTAGCTTATCAAAAAAAAAAAAAAGATTGAGGGATAACTTGATTACAGATTGTGAGTACTTCCATGGGAGAAAATACCAGTTGCTGAAGGGTTTTTTAATCTAGAGGAGAAAACAAGAGTAAGAAACAATGGCTGGACAGTGAAGCCAGATATTTCGCTTCAGAGCAGGCAGACATTGGTAACAATGAGGGTGATTAACCACTGGGAGAGGATCCCAAGGGGGCTGATACCTCGTTCGTCTCTTGATGTCCACACACCAGGCAGGAGCGTGTCTCTGGAGGACACACTTTGCTTATGGACGTAACTGGCTCAAATGTGCTACCCAGCACCCTATGGCTTATGGCCCCTTCGGGCTTTGAAGCTCTTGGCTGCATCTGGGAATGATTTAGCAGCACTCTGGGGCTTTCCAGCTGAGGATCCTGATGGACTTCTGAGGCGATGTCAGCATGGGCTGCCCTACGGAAGGGCACCGAGCTGAGTCACTCATCATGTCCTGGACCTGTGGAAAGGGCCTGGTTAACCCTCAAGCAAATGAGAAGTGGGCTTAACCAACCACCTAGAGCGCCCAGAGATGGAGGACAGAGACAGGAAGCACAGGTAAGGGCTCTCCAGTTTTTCCTAGCTCTTGGAAAGCAAAGAGCTGGGTGCAAGGGCGGATGAAGACACTCTAATTTGTGGGAACAACAATACAAGGAGAAAGACCCTTTTGTAGCATCAAAGCAAGACAATAATGGATGGCAAACCTCTGCCCTTTCCTTTAGACTCTGCTGCCTCTTACATATCCCTGTCTGAACTTCGGCAGCTCCCCAAAACACTTATTTCTGTGATGCTCAGAAGCTTTTCAGAACTTAGTTTCAGCCAGAGGCAGAATTAGCAAGTGGAAAACCACCTCTGGACTTCATGACTCCAAGACACTCCTGGGTGAGCTCCTCCTGTCCTGTAGCACTGCTCTCCTTACCCTCCCACCACAACCCAGGGCATCTCTTCAGCCAACTGGGAGCAGTGAGCAAACGGTTAAAGTTTTGCTTCTCCACCCAGTGGTGGGTGTTGTCTGTGTCAGAAACAATATAAGAACAGTCGGAAGTTGCAGCTGGCAAGTAACATTTGGAGTAGCAGTCGTGGGGCATATAGATCTGGTGTGGACTGTCTTTTCCTGAGACTGTAAACACTTGTGCAGAATGTCTGAGAACAAGAAAAAAGGGAAAGGAAAGAGCAAAAAGAACAAAGACGGGAAAAAAGGGGAAAGAGAACCTGACCCAGGAAAAGGTACTTCCCATTTTTAACAAATTTTACTTAAAGGAAGAAGAGAGAAGTCAGCAGGAAAGTATTTGTGGGTTGCATGAGGGTACAAATGCCAGGGACTGTTTGCCAGGACAGTGTGCAAATCTCTGCATCTCATTCATATTTCATGCTGTTATAGGTCTGCTTTTGTTATAGGTCTGCTTTCTTCTTCATCTTCTATCTTTTTTATTTTTCCTTTATTTTTTCCTTTTTTTTTATTTTTTGTTTTTGTTTAAATACCCAAAGCCCCGAGAATTCAGGGCAATGTACTCTTTCATAAACAGAAGTTCTCAGCTCCTGTCACAGTGATATGGGAATTGAGGGGGTTTGTGCTAAATCTCGGGGGGTTCTGGTGTGTTGTGATTTGCTCTTTGGTTGGTTGTTTTCTTGCTTATTCCTGAGGTAAATATCAAAAACCATTATTTTGGAGGATCACAGGGACTGTTCTGTGAGAGATCAACTCTCAGAGATCAGATTTAAGTTGTAGCCTCACTTTTTAAGGTAACTGCACTGACTTATAGTGAAAGGCACGTGGACTCTGGTGATATGCTTATTCATGGAATCAGGCTGTTCTTTAGAGGGGATCTGACTATTTCTTGCTGACTGAGCAAAGCAATATTGATGATATTGTCAGGATTAAATGTTTTAACTGATATAGTTTGATTCCTGAGTACATGGGTAGTGCAAGAGCTGTCTTGGAAAGATACAGAAGATTTGGTGGTAATGCAGCCCAGTGTAATTCCTTTCTCTGTCATGGTATCAGGGAGGGATTATCCCAGGCTGTGTCTTATCTGTGGTTTATCTGCCAATGCATTTGCGAGAGAGCAGCAACTCTGTCAGACTGTGTGTTTTATCAGTGTTAAAAGAGGCTCCAAGCTGGACCAGGTCCTGCTCTGAGTCTGTCAGTTCAGCTCTTGCTGGATGCAGTTCTGCTCTTGGTCCTGCTACCATGACATGAGTGACTGCTCTTGACCTGAATGGGTTTATTTTGGATTCCCACTGGCATCACTGGTGACAGGATTTGCCCTTTGCTTTGTCATCCCATCACTCTGAGCACAGGGAGCTAACACCTGCTGTGCCCAGCCAGGGGCTCCTCCCCCAGCTCTGCCCCGAGCTGCTGGGGTGGCAGTGGATGCTGATGCCATGGCAGGCTGACCTCACGCATGGTCTCCTGCTTATGACATCAGAACACAACTGGTGCTGTGGGATCTGGGAGGAGGCTTTTGGGATCGCTTCAGGACCGGGAGCTTGAAACCACCAAGCAGAGGCAAGAATTGATCAGGAGGATGCAGGGCTTGTGGGATGTCTCAAGCCATCATCAGGGTCACCCTGTCCCTGCCTCTGAAGTGCACAGAGGGGACAGGGCAGTGCCTGCATCGTGGGCATCTTCTCTGCTGGGAGCAGCATGGAGGGTTTGGTGGGACTGGGAGGGACTGGCTTGGGCACAGCGGGGCATGGGGCACACTGGGACTGCCATGGGAGCCAACACCTGCCTTGAGAAAAGGACCAGGCATGAGCTGAGGGGTCAGACCATGCTCTGTTTCCTAGTGCCACATCAAAGCCCTGCAGTAGCTCACTGTCCTAGAGGGAACATGGAAAGACCCTTCACTTGTAGTTACTCATGCTGACAGCCTAGTCCTCTGCTAAGACACATTGTAAGGCTGTTTTGTCACATGTAAATCCCACAACTGGACACCTTGGCCAGAGTGCAAACCCCTTTTCTCTCTGCTGATGATCCAGAGCAGAATGGGGGATGCTGACATGGATCATTGGGATTGATTGCATTGATCAGGTGGTGGAGTCACCATCCTTGGAGGTGTTCAAATGACTGGATGTGCAGTTCATGCTGGTCTAGTTGACAAGCTGTTGATTGCTCAAAGGTTCAACTCAATGATCTTGGAGGGGTCTTTTTACCTAAGTGATTCTATGATTCTATCATGCTCTCTGTTCCTAAATGAAAGGTTCTGTATTTGGCTTGCACAGCATGGATGGCATCCTTTTATTGCATTCCTTTCTAACTGGGTTATTTAGATCCAGGTTGCTTGTTTGTTCTGTATTGCTGCAGAGGTTGCCCCCTGTTTGCTCTGTGGGTTCATTAGAAGACACTTGGCTGTCTGCGATGCCCCTGAACCAAATCCCACTTTGAGTTGGGTTGGTTGGGTTTGGTGGAACCTGTGAGCACCTTCTCCAGTCATGAGTCACCCTTGCCATGTGGTCCAAGGGGCACCTTTAGAAATGAAGGGTTCCTCCTCCAATCACTGATGCCCCAGTCCTGGTACATCCCCCTGCCTGCTGCATCCCCCCTCACCCTGGGAAGCAGCTTATCCTGTGTACTGTTTCTTTAGCTTGTGGCTGGACCTCAGACTGCCTCTCCAGCATGCTCAGGCCGACACAAAACCCCACCCTTGGCATATATCAGGGCACTGCTGGGGCAATTTGAGTTCTCTGTTTTCCCAGGCTGTAGAATTTCCCTGCATATGGGGTGTGCTGACCCCTCTGAAACAGGGAGGCAGAAGAGGAGCCTACAAAAATCTTGCACAGGCTCTAAGGAGATCTGGATTGGAGCATTTGTTTGATTGTCTGTTCAGGGGAGACTGAGGGAATGGTAACAGCGTGCCAAGTCTTCCTCCTTCACACTGCATCCCTGAGAGGTCTCTGGGTGCTGAGGGCCCAACTTTGATACCTGTGACAGTCTGACAGTCTTGATCTACCCTTGTGCTCATAGGTGTCTGCTTGGGAAATTATCCCCAGGCATCTCCTCAGGGTGTGCTCTGTAGAGAGCCCCAGGACAGCTCTGGCACTGAAAGAGACTCGCCCTGACTTCCAGAGGTGATCTCCCAGCCCTGCCAGCTACTCCAGGGGTAAAGCTCTTCACTGCCAGTGAATCAGAGCAGCAAAAAAAAAATCTCTGTGAGGAAGAGAGAGCTGAAACAGTAGTTTCAGGAAACAGCATCCATGTGCCCCAGGGTGTGCTAGATTTCCCCAGAGGTCTCTCAGACTCAGGGAAGGAGAGGATTCTTCCACTGCGGCTTTTAACACAATTGATTTGGCTTCTGTGAACGTGAAGAGGATTGCTGATCTCACGTGAAGTGCTAGCTTTGTTCTGAGGATAAGGGCTATCTTTAACCCAAACTCATGATTTTATGCCTCTAGTGATGCAGCTGTCCTAAAGTGAGTGCCTTGGCTACAGCGCTAGCCAGTGGAAAAGCCTGGGAAGGCCTCCAGAGGGAGATGGTGTCCACCTATGAAGACGAACCATCAGGATCCCTCATTTAGATGTTTGTGACAAGCACCGAAAAATAGGCAGCCTGTGTCCCACCCCGCACACGTGGAAGGCACACCCTGCAGGCACTACGTGAGCTGCGGGATGTAGGAACAGACCCACAAATTAATGTAAAATGCTCCCGCAATGCTGGCGAAGTTCAGGTCTGGGAGAGAACTTCCTCATCGCAAGAGAAGATGTACTTTATCAGACAGTGGATGGCGTGGGGCAATCATAGTCATGACATTGAGGCAAGACCATGAGTGTAAGAGAAGCTGAAAGATTTGGGGTGGACTTTGGGGCCAGCCCCAAAGTTCAGAGAAGAGCTGAGCAGAGCTGTGGCAGGGGATTAGGAGGGCAGTGCACCAGCATCACGGTGTGACAAGCAGAGGAGAAGCAAAAGGGTGGGAGGAAGTCTTGATAGTGGGGTAGGTGAGGAGCAAGTTAAAAAAGGTCTGTGTTTCATCTGTACTTCTGTGAGGTCACCTGGGGAGAAAAGACTGGAGAAATGTAAAGCATTTGGTTGGTTAAATTCTCCAGCAATTCCAGGCATTCTCTCTTATTTTTATTTGGCATTGAGGAAAACACTGCGTGTGCTTAAGGTTTTTTTGTTGTTCATGTTAACAAGCTGGCAGCACAGGGATTGTGCTTTCTCTTGAACTGCCCATGGCAATTGCTAACACTGGAAAACTACTCGGAGAGCAGGTGAAGAGTCTCTGCAGAGAGCATCTCATGTTTCAGTAGGAACTGGCTTGACCTCAGTTCCCAGATGAGTCAGGACTTGGTAAAAGGTTGTGCAGAGGGGTAATGCAATTGAAACTCCCAGGAGCTGAAGGAGGAAGGTGCCCCTAGGCATGAGCTAGCAGTGGCACTGCAGCAAAAGCAGGGGCACACTGGCCAGGTCTCCCAGCCTGGGGTGCTTTAGAGTGCTGCCACAGTAACACAGAGCTTGGGGAGGGACATGGGTGTCCCTTGCAAATGCTGCAGGCTGTGTGGTGGAAGCTCATGCTATGGGAGATACTCAACAGTAGTGCAACCAAAACAGCTACTTCACTGCTGGCCAAGACACCTCTGCACGAGCCGTGTCCACGTTGCAGGGTGAACATGCTCTTGAATTGTTCTTGGTCTTCTGCTCACAGGAAAGATTCCAGTTCTAAGGAGCTCATACAAAGATTAGCCAAAAGGTTTGTTTACAAGAAGGATAACCCACAGCGGATATCCTACAGTAGCACTTCTGTTTTCTGTAAACACCCAGGCACACAAGGTACCAGATGTCAGCTGTGCTCCAGGATCTGTCCACATCCATGTCTTCACTAGGCCGTTTCCACTGGCTAAATCCATGGACTGGTGTTCCACATGGCTCAGCACACGCATGTGGCCAGTTACCACGCATTGGAGAGCGTGCAGGAACTCGCTCAGCTTTGGGAACAGAGGGGGTCTGACTCACAAGCTCCAGTGATTCATGCTGGGGTAAAGGAAGAGTTTGTATGTCCCAGCTGCTTTCTGGTCTTTTCCAGAGCTTTACTGAAGGAGGGATTGAACAGGGCATGCAGCTCTGGTCTTCCACTGTCCATGGCTCACAGTCCCAGGTGTTAATACAAACAGAAGAGTTATGGGACAAAGACCCAGCAGGGCTGAGGAATATCCCTTCTCTCCATTCAGGCAGACTACAGGGCTAGAAATGCCTGGCAGAGAGGCAGGATGGAGCAGAACTCTACATTAGTAGGTAATCCCACTGTGAATCCAAAAGCTGATGAGTCAGAGACCTGGGCATCCCATTTTCAATCACTTTTTGGAGGTGAGTGTAAGTAACCTGGGAAAACCAGTCTCTTGCAAGAGCAGGAACATCTGGAGAGGGGCTGAGCACAGCCTGGCTGCCGACCTTGGAGGTCACACACTCCACTCATTCTCCTGCCTTGTTAATGTGATGGGGTCCAGCTGCAATGCAGCTAAAGGAAAGCTGTGCTGCCATGAGCAGCCTGGCTCTGTCATCCTTCCTCCTGCATCTCTCCTGCCAGCCTCCTGCCCTGAGTGCTGCCCTGATCGCCAGTCTTGGCTCAGTGCTGAGCTCTAATGGGACTGCAGCTGAAAACTGACTGGAGAAGGTGGGATGAGACTAGGGCAGGGTGAGTGTGTGGACCTACCTCCCACTTCTTCTGAGGCAGCGAGAGGTGGGAAGATGAGTCCTCCGTTCCTCTGACCCCTTCTCATTTTCCCTTGGACTCCAATGAATGCTTACAGGTGCATAACATGGGATGTTCAGCATGGGGATTGTATGACCTCATGCCTTTTTCCAGTGCCTGGGAGCTCTGTTACACTGGGGCAATGCTCTTGCAGTATGAAATGAGTGCAGCTTTGGATAACACACGGCTTCTTCTTGGGTGTGCTTGTTTTCTCCTGGGAGCAAAGCTCCCTAAAATCCCTAGTGTCTCTTGAGAAGAACTTGGAGAAATTAAGCTTAAGAGCAGCTGAAATGAAGCTCTTATCCAGGACCCTAAATCCAGGCTGTTTCATTTGCCTGAAGTCCCAGTAAAGGCTGGATTGTCTGTGCTGGAGACTGTTCAGGGCAGAGGCTGTGAGGTAACCTGGAGCTTTCCTTTGGGAAAGCCGGATCTGTGTCACTAAGGATGAGGCTGGAGGCAGGGGAAAGCTGGGTAGGAGCCCTCCACCACCCCCAGAGCTCCCTCAGTTCTGTGTCAAGCTCCTTGCCCTGGTTCCTGTCAGCTCATGCTGTCCTGGGGGCTGGTCACAGCTGGTCACCCTCCACGGCTCCGGCAGCACGGCTGAGGTGCAGGGATGAGCTGGCAGAGGGGGTGGCTTGGGAGGGCGAAGGCCTCTCCAGCCGGGCTGGAGCTCGGACATGCATCACCTGCTGCACTGACCTCCTGTCTGGGGCAGGATAACAAAACTCACATGACTGGGGAATGGGACTCTGCCCAAGGGGGAAACTCTCACCGGACCCACAGGGGGCTGATTGGAGCAAAACTGACATTTCCTTCAACTTCCCAAGCAGGGCAAGACGTGCGTGGCCTCCTGGTCGAGCCACAATCCTGGCTCTGGTGCTGTGCCCCAGGCAGCAAACGGTGCCTGAACCAACGTGACCTGGGGTGGTCTCCTCTCTGACAAGGGCAGCGCAGTGTTGTTGCATTTTTGAGATGTCTCAAATTGTAAAAACAAATGCAAGTGATAATGGTAAAAATTAAACATTTTAGGTAATTAATAACTCTGGTAATTAGGCTTGGCAGACTCAGTCATCAGTCCTTATAGAGGATTTTAGTTCAGGCATGTCTGGAAGGCAAGAGTTCTTCAATATGAGGGAGAGTTGCTTTGCAGAGGAGATCAATAATCCCACTAGGATGTCTCCATACAGTGGTGGTGTGATCAAACTTCTGAGGAGTCCAGTGGTCCTGGAACTCTTCTACAGCTTGTCTCACCCTTCCATTTTTGACTACACATGGAAGTAAAAGCCCAGTTTTTCTTGCTAAATTTTTATCTGTAGTGAGTTTGGGAAGGAGAAGGGAAACACGTTTACTCTCCAAGTCTGATTTTTGGGGTCTGGCAGCTCAGAAAAAGAAAGACAGCTACAAATGTGTGAGATGGACAAAAAGAAGTATTCTTTAGGGAAACACTGAAACTTTATTTTACCTTAAGACTACACTAAAGTCAGGTGCTTTAGTGTTTTGTTTCTTTTTAAAAAAAGGAACACCCCAAAAATTTGAAACAGATTTCCTACATCATTGGCCGATGCTTGGAAGACCTTCAGAGAAACTTCTTTTTTTTTTGTGTCAGAATTTGCACATTTGCTTAATTTGGGGGTAAAATCAGGTTGAAATCCATCAGCCAGGTTCTCAGCAGATGTTTCTCTGACCCATCTCCTCTGGCTTTGCTGGTGTACGTGTGATATGTACCAGCTGAGCATCCAACTCTCTGGCTTTCAACAGCTTTTTGATTTGAAGGCTGGGACTTTATTCCATTCCAAAGCTCTGTGTGTGTGCATGTGTACATATGCTTGTGCTCATATGAATTTTTTGTTCCACTTTGAAGTCCATGGCACTTTGCAAGAATTCCCTGGTCCCTGATGTGCTCCAGCCCTCTGGAGGTGTGGAGATGTAATTTTGGCTAGAACACTACTCTGGCAGAGCTTTTTCTGACCCTATTGCTCTTTGTATGTTTCTTGTACATCTCTCCCTCCAGTCAGACCATTGACAAAACTTCCATGCTCAGCATATACATCTCTGGTTGAAAGCACACCAAAAGATCTCTTTGTGTTCCAACTGTTTCCCACTCTTCAGCTTGACCCAAGTACTCCCAGAGAGAACTCTCCTTGCTCTGGAGGGCAAACTGGTCTCACTCCAGGAGTAATGCTTTGTGGAGTCTCCTCAGAGCACCTGGTGTTGGCCAAATTCGTGATGTGAGAAGGCAGATCAAATGAGCTCAGGTGCCAGCAGGGAACGGGCTATTGATCTTCTTGGGAGACAGCAAGCCAGGGAACTGAGGCAAAGGTGCTCCCCTGAACCTGCCCAAGTGCCCCCTGCCTGCACTGCATGTGTGTTCAGGTGCCTGTCTCCTGTGCCCATTTGCAGCTCTGGTGAGTGGGCAGGGCTGGCAGAGAGGAATGTGGAGTTTGGGCCAGGCAGAGGGAGGGAGGATCTTCCAGCTGCACGCACAGTCCTTCTGCACACAAGGTAGCCAGCTTCACCTGTGCCCATGCTAACTTGCTGCTCTCTGCAGGAGAGAAACCTCAGCTGCACTATAAAATAAAACTAATGATAAAAAACAACCCACTTGCCTGACTTCCAAGACCCGGAAGCAAGAGGAATACTGGTGGGGGAAAAGGCTTGGAGACATCCCAATGGCTACTGCTGTGGGTATGTTGCTCCCTTTAGGGTAAAGCTGGCAGTGCAAGGCAGGGCTCCCGCAGCCAGCAGGGTTGCAGAGCCAGCCTGTCCTTCTCCTGTGCCTGCTCTGTGATGCCATCATTGATGGACACAGCAGCAGCAGCAGCTTCTGCATCCCACCAGATCCCAGCACTGGGCTCTGTGGCTCCTGCCATGAATAGAATGAGCTGCAGACCTTGGGCCATGGATATTGGTTGCCTGAAAAGGACTGAGGTCTCAAAGAGATTCAGATCCAGAAAGCCTTGGTAACAGGTCCCAGATCCATGGGTGGAGGTGCTGGAGCAGGGCAGGGTGTTTTTCAAAGGGCAGGAGTCTCCCTGATCTCTGCTGCCCAAGGCGCTGTTCGTTTCCCTTGCGGAGATCATGCGAGTTTCATCTGCTCATTCAGGCTTTTGCCTGAAGGGCAAGGACAAGGAATGCAATGAACTTCTCCTTGGCATGGAAGTGTATTTGGCTTCACATTTGTCAATAAATGAGATTAGCTTTCTGTAGTTGTGCTGAGAGGCTGCATGAGAGGCACGGCAAATGAATGCTAAAATAAACTCTGTGGCTCGCTCTGGGGTAACAAACACAACTAAAACTTGCATTGCAGAAGAGATCCTGACATTGCAGAGATGCCAGTTTTATGATCAAGCAAAAGCGAGTCAGCCCAAACCAGAAATTACCCTGGATCTCACGTGAAATGATGACTTGGTACCAAAAGCAGTGTATGTATAATAATGTCCCTGCTGCTTCTCTGCTTGAAAGATTGTTTCCCACTCAGTCCTGGGTTATCTCTCCCAGTCCTTCCAAGAATGAATAGTCTTTGTCCAGAATCTGAACCTTTTCCCCTAAAAAGGTCATTTTAGGAAGATGGAGGCAGCATGAACGGCCTGTTTCTGGGTGTCCTTCCCACTGCCCACCCTGATGAGCCCTGGACACCCCCTTTCTATCCATCAGGGTTAGTGAGACCATTTGGGAATAAGGAAACCTCTCTGATGTCCAAAGTGGACACATGTGGATCAAGGGAGAGACCTGGTAAACTCCTGGGTATCAGGGCTTGGGACTCCCTTGAAGAAACGTGGGTGAATTTCAAGAGGGGCATTTTGAATCATAGAATCGCAGCATTGTTTGGGCTGGAAGGGACATTAAACCTCATCCAGTTCCACCCCTCTGTCAGGGACACCTTCCACTAGCCCAGGTTGCTCCAAGCCCTTTCAACCTGGCCTTGGACACTTCCAGGGATAGGGCAGCCACAGCTTCTCTGCCCAACCTGTGCCAGGGCCTGCCAACCCTCACAGCCAAGAATTTCTTCCTAATATCCAATCTAAATTCACTCTCTTTCAGTTTAAAGACATACCCCCCTTGTCCTATCAAATATCTTGGTATTCGGGGAAGGAAATGGCAAAAATCTGGAGGAATGGTTGCAGATCATGGTTAAATTAACACTGGGCTGGAGGTGAAGGACACCATCCCATGCTGTGGTGACACCCATCCTGCACTGCCCCTTCCTGATCAACGAGGCTGAGGATCTGACTCAGCTTTCCTGATTCATGGTTGTGCACTTTCAGGTATGAGGCTGAATGGATTTGTTGATAACCAGAGAAAATCTGTCAAGTGAAAAAGGTTGTTACAGACAAATGGTCCTTGCTCTCTGTGCTCAGGGAAGAGTATTGGTACTCAGACACATCCTGAGCAAGCTTTGCTGTTGGATACCAGTGTTGGTAAAGCAGCAGGAAAGGCAGGGTACAATTTTGGGCTGTGCTTCTGCCCCTTCAGTGCTCCTCTCTTAGCTCATTTGTCGAGGAGGGTTCAGGGGTGCTGCTCTGCCCTGCTGGTGATGGGGTAGCTGCTGCAGACCCTGCGCATGGCAAGTGACCTTGGCTTCCACAGGCCTCCCAAGCTTTCATTTTTTTCAATAATACTTCTAACTCTTCTCCTGGCACACTCCCAGGTGTAAGAGTGCCCTCTCAAATCTGCAGACAAGCAGCTGCAATGCTGCTCTTGTTGCTTAGGACTTTCCTAAGCTGCAGTTCAGGGAATTGCTCCTTTTCTGTGGTCAAGTTTATCCATTTTACCTGCTGCTAATGGGCAGAAGAGAAAGCAGGAGTGGCATAAAAATGTAGTTCAGTGGAAAATACATTGATAACAACTTTCAAAACCACCTCTGTCCGTGTAGCATGTCTTTGGTTGGTTGTTTGGATTATTAGCGCTTCTGGAGAGGTTTCCTTGTCTCTCCTATATTTAGAAAATGTGGGCAGGCCATGCAATTTTAAGAAGCAGCCTTGTGTTGGCAGGGCCATTGCTCATTTCGTGTGTTGTAACATTCTGTGTTGGTAATGTTTTGAGTTGGTGTTTGAGGGAGATCGTGTGAGTCACAGCTCTGCTTTTCTTATGGGGTTAGGTAGGTGTCTTGTTCATTTGGGGGGCTTAGGAGGGAAGAAAGAAGTTCATAATCTCATGCACCACCAGCAGTTTTGGTTTAGTTGCCAGAACTGTGGTTATCTGGTATTTCCCGTAAAGCCCCAGGTGTTGTACTTGCTTTATTTTCTGTGACTCTCCGATTTCTCTTATCCTTTGTCATTGCAGGACAGAGCCAGGCAGTGTCTATCTGGGCCCTAAACATTCACAATATTATAGATAATAGCAAGCCTCAAACACATCTCTAGGTGGAAATCTCCTCCTGTTTAATTCAAGATCACCATTTTGGAGAAGGAGAGGATTCATGATTTCCAAGTGAGCAGAGCTGCGTGTATGTCATCTGTCTGTCCTTCTTTCCACTTCTCCTCCTGGTCTTTTTTTTGGGGGCTCAGAAAAAGACACTGAGTGTCTGCTGTACATATTTGCTGTTTTCTCTGGGGATGGAGAGCCCCGTGTCTCTGAGCCTGCCCCATCTCTTCTGCCACATGCAGGCGTAGCAGCTGCTTCGCTGCAGTCCTGGGCTCTGCCCTCAGAATGGTTTGGGTGCTTCCCCCAGCAGCGGCGTTTTTCTGCGCTGGAGCCTCGGGGCTTGTCTGCACAGGGAGGCTCTTGCAAAACATGCTTGGCCTAGGGTGTGAATTTAAAGGGAAAGAACTGTTCTGCACCAGAGTCCTGCCTTAAACCCTCTGATTCTGCAGGAAAATGCTGGTATTTTTAACCGTCTGGACTTGGTGGAACTGCTGCACTTGACCTGAGCAGCCAAGGGCTCTTGGGGCAGCTCTGTTCTGAGCTCTTGGGTTAGCACTGTATGGGAGGGGAAGGCTTGGGAGGTGGGGGCTGGTTCCCTCAGGCTCCCTGTGTACCCAGAAAAGGGGGAGCACTTCAGAACAGAGCCTGCCTTAGCAGTTCTTGGTACCCTCTGGAGAAGCCACATTGAACAGAGAGGCTGCACAGACCAGCCTGAGTTGACAATCCCCCTTCCTCAGGGTTGGCCTTGGATAACCTGTGAGAGCAGCCTGGGACTCAACTTGATGAGTTGCCCTGGGTCAGTAGCCCTTCCATGGTCCACAGGAGCCATTAGAGAGCTGGGTTGGGGGCTGTGGGAGGTGCCTTAAGGTGTTGTGTTTTGCTGTGGTCCTCACTGACCTATTGGACTGGCCACCCCAGATTGTCATCTGTGCCCCTCCCGTGTCAGAGCATGAAGTTTCCTGAAGCCTTCTCCTCAAATCTGCCTCTCCAGCACTGTCTCAGCCAAACCTGAGATACTTGGAAATGGTCCTTTTGGGGAACTGAAGGTGGTCCATGGGTGGACTGTGGCTGTTGAGCTGGGATTGGAGGCATGGGGGTGGTCCCCATTCCAACTCGTGGTGGTGGATGGAAGTCCTTTGCATTTGGGATCAGGGAAGGGACACTGAAACAGCTTGCACCCTACAGGATTGGAACCTGAGGTGTCTGAAAGGACAAAGAACATTGTGACACTACATAAAGTCACATAAATGAAGCATTCTCTGTCTCTGCTGAGTCCAAAGGTGGAAGCCCAAACATCCCGAGCTGCTTCCAGCCGGTTTCATTCGGTCCGTCAGCATCCCCTGGAAGTTGTTGTCACTGCAGCCACTGAAGACAAGAGCATAGCAGGGCTGGCAGAAAAGCAGACATTTACATGAGCCATAGGCATGCTGTCAGCTGGATAAACTCGGGAAAAATGCACGCCGGGGTTTATGTGCCTCTGGGCACCAGGGCAGGAAACCAGCTCTGCCCATGAGAGAATGCAGAAGACTTCCCCACTGGGAAGTATTCAAAAGGAGTAAGTGATACTTGCTCCTATGAATTGGAAGTCCCTGTCTGGCAAGAGCATGGTCAGACCTGATGTGGCAGCCTCTCCCCAGCCCAGTGGTCTTCCCTGGCTGCTTTTTGTGCCTGTCACAAGTCTCCATGTGTCACCGAAGCCTTGCCCTGTTCTTCACTGCTGGAGTTGCCCTGCTAACAGAGCTGGCTGCTTGAGACTCATCAGGGCTGAAATGATTTATTCCTCAGCTATTTATTGCAAATGAACCATTGGAAGGCTTTCAAAAGCCATCTTCTCTTGACCTAAGTTCAGCTGAATGTCTTAGCAGCATCAGCTTTACATAACAAGTCAGTAGAGGGGAATTCTGGGAGAAATGATAAATAGTCCTTGCTGACCAGGATCTCCCTCTCCAAGTTGGTTATTCACTGAGGGAGTCAGGAATTACAAGCCAACCGCTCCAACAATATGTGATGGGCTTGTGTGTGTGCTCTGGGTGTCTGATAAAATCCCCAGATATCACATGACAGTAGGTAATGCTTTGCCAGCATTTAGATTAATAGAGCCCTAGCACCCCAAATTGATTCCAGTTGGTAGGGACAGGAGAGCATCACATGGGCTGAGAACTGGGTGGGGAGGACCATGAACAATGGATTAGGATAAACAGCAGTGTGTCGAATTGTCAGGGGAGTGAAGGAGAGCCCAGCCTTGGGAGATAAAGTCGTGCCAGTTGCTGCCCTTCATGGTGAGCCCCACAGAGTTAACCTCTGCTGTGTCTCCCTGGGCTCCTACAGCAGTTCCAGGGAGTCTGTGAGGACGCTTAGGCAGTGGGATCTGTTCTTTCTCAGTTACCTGGGAAGCTTTTTCAGACTGTCCTTCTTGGGGCAGGGCTGCCCTGTGATCCTGTCTGAGGTGTCTGCTCAGCCTTTGTTCATGTTCACAGAGATGCTGTTAATTAATTTGCTGATGTTTTGTCCAGGCATTTATTTACCACCAAATTACAAGGGAGGGGTGTAAGCTGAGAAATGAGATGAGATGCATAATAAAGTAGGCTGTGCTTGACTGTGATGTTCCATCTTCATGATCCCCTGGCTTAGGGTGAGAGCCAGGTAACTGCTGTCCTTGCTCAAAAGCACCATTAGGTCCTTCATCTGTACATGTATGGGAATCCTATAACCACAATATCTAGGGTGGCTCCTTACCCTTTACATGTACAGGGGCCCTGTAGTCACAAAATCTGGGGTGGATCCTTCCGCTGTTCGTGTAGAGGGGTCCTGTGACTACAAGCAGCATCATTTAAATGAGGAGAAAGGCTTCCTTCTCGTGGTGCTTCAGGCTTGGCCATTACCTAGGGGGGCTGCCACTGCAGGGACAGGCAGGGCAGGATGGTGATGAGCAGTCACCTTTCATGGACGTGAATTCAAGTGGAAGCTCAGCTTCTGCATCCTTCATCCAGGGAGAAAGTGTGTCTAGCTGCAGAGCCTCGAAGCAGCTGAGGTGTCTCTGTGCTGTGTGTGAGAGTGGAGCTCCTGATGCTCCATCGCGAACTGGCACAAAACCAGCAAAGCAGCACCAATATTCAGGTGTCTGCCCGAGAGGGTGATTCAGGCCCTCTAGGTTTCATGAAGGCAAGGCTGCTGGGAGCTCTGCAGTGAGATGTGGGAGGTAGCCAGCATCTCCAGAAATGAAAGGACGATAAGGCTGGGGCTTAAGAGTGGTGTTCAAGGTTCTCAAGACCTCTGATTTTGAAAAGGGAAGCAAAAAATCATTCACCTTGCAGCCAAGGTGAATTGAGACAGGAAGGACAAAGATGAGTGATTTTGGTTACCTGTGGTTGGTGGGAGCTGGCATGGGCAAGGCGAAGAAAACAACAGAAAGGAGGGGCAGCATAAAGGACTTGAATCAAAAGGAGAGATGGGTTACAACTTTGGAATGATGCAACATCACTTTTGCATCTGGGGGCCAGGAGAGCCTCACAGGTTTCAGTAGCTGACAGAGTGACTGGGTTCCCCATCACCTGCTCACTATGCCCTGTACTGACAGCCTTTCTGGCAGGGGTCCTGGGCCTTTTTCCCAGGGGAATCAACTGTTACCTGTTGGCAAGGTTAGGATCAGGTATGTCCCAGAAATCATCCACGTCCTGGGGCTCTCTGTGTGGATGTGTAGTATGAGGTTGGTTGTGTGTCTAGATCTTGGTGAGTTGGATGGTTGTTGCAGTTACCCCCTCAGGGCAGGGATGTGGTCTGCTCAACTTCTGAAGGGTTTTCCAAGCTTATTCTTATAATCCTGTGATTTGTTGTCCCCCTGAACCTTGTCTCTGAGCCTTTCCATGTTGGTTCTATAGACACGAAGGTCTATTCAGGCCTTTCAAGGGCAGTTCCTCAGCACATTCTACACATTTATCAAAAAGGATGTCACATACATGGGGTATTTGCACTGAGGGTTCCTTACAAAAATGTTCCCCAGCAGAGGAGACCCCACTTTTTGCATCAGGTTTTCATAGTGTGCCTTGACCCTCACTACATCCATTTTTGGGCTCTAGGTGATTGCATTCCTCTGCATGGAACTGCTCAAGGATGGTCTGGGGAAGTGGTGAGGAGGGGGCAGTGGCAGTGCAGAAGTGAAGGACCAACTCTGGAGCAGTTTTTCTCCAGTTGGAGTGCCTGGGCAGAGACCCTTCTTACTTTTCCAGTTCCACTGCTTCCCAGCTTTTCCTATATGGAGATGAGAACTCTCCATGCTTATAACACAAGATGAAACCCACATTGTGCCTTGTCTTTTCCCAGGTCTTCCTTGAATCCCAAGCTCCTTCCGCTTGTTGTCACTGGTGCTAAAAATTGGCATTTGTGGTGGCATCCAGAGGTCCCGGCTGCAGCATTGTTCCCCTTGTGCTATTCACAGCACAGAGTCATAACAAGAGCCAGTCCCTGCCCCAAATATATTAAGTGGGATCTCTGAGAGAGGAAATGGAAGCACAGAGAAGGGATGTGAATTGTCCCACTTTGCGCAACATTTCTGGGATAAAACCCAGCACTATTAATAGCTTTTTTGCTCAACAACCATCTTTTGTTCAGAACTCTGGTTTTCACCTTAAGTTGTTTGTGTTGTGCAGGATCTTCTGCCCAGTTTGGTGAAATGTCCTGTTTTGTGATCTACAGCTAAACATGAAAGAGATCCAGTAAACCCCTGTCCAGTATGAACTGGGAATAGTCTTCCTGCTTGGGCCACCACCACATTGCCTATTATCTCTTCTTCACCCACATTTTGCTGCTGCATCGTTGGTCTTTGGTTTTGGTTGCTTGTGTTCTGCAATAGCTTCTAAAAAATTACTTGTGTCATACCTTCCCGTGCTGCTCTTCCCTAAATCCTTCCGTGGACAGTCAGCAAGGGTTGGCTAACATCACAAGGTCAAATTTGCTTTACCTTCCTTCTTACTTGTTGCCCATGAATATTCTAAAAAGTGATCTTTCTGTTTGTGGAAGAAGAAACTGTTGATTAAATTTTAACGAAGAGTCACAGGAAGCAAATTTTAAAATTGCAACTGTATGTTTGTGATAATAAGAGCTCTGTCACTGCTGTCAGGGGCTAGAATTGATGCAGGCCACAAAATCTCTTTATCCAACCAAAATGAGCCAGAGTTGCTTGATTTCTTTTTTTTCAAACACAAGCCACAAACTGCTCATGAGCAATTTACAAGCCAAAAATTAGCCAGGATGGCTTTCCAGAGAATAGTTCTGAAGAAGATTGCAATAAAGCAATATTCAAATATAAAACGAGGGAAAATAAGGATAAAAAAATTAATCAGGAAGAGCTGACATCCTTGAGACTCCTGGCAGCTGTAAATCAGCTTGGTTGGGGGACATTTCAGTGGAAGCCACCCATCGCTGTGCTCCAGTGGGGGTCCGGAGCTAGTGAGAACAATGCTGGGAAGCCGCACTCTGGACAAGGCAGGAGACACGCTGTGTTAGTGTCTCCACTGGGCACTGCCCAGAGTCCCAGACGGAATTTACAGCCCGAGCTGCTTCCCTGCAGCCCACGGAGGAGGGTGGCCCCTCTCCGCAGGGCTCGGGCACTCCCTCAGCTCGGCCAGGGGATCTCTGCGGGTCGTGTCCCCCTCTGCAAAGGGCTCTGCTGATTTCCACGGAGAGGTCGGCGCGTGGAAGGGGCAGAAGATGCTCCCACCACTCCAGTGGTGGCACAGACCCAGGGCGGCTGGGGTGTTGGGACAATGTTATAGTGCAGGGTGGTAATTCCATCCACACTTGGTGGGGTTTGGGCCTGTGTGCATCTGGCTGCCGTGGAAAAGCTGTCTCAGGGATGATCTTTAGTTTCTTTCCTGTGTTTGGATGAAAAACAGACCTGCGGTCACTTCTGCTACCAGTGCTTTAAAGCCTTTCCTCAACTAACAGCAAAACTTTTAATCTTTCTAATATAACATTACAGAGAACAAACAAGTCTCTAATGCAAGCCCTGGGGTCTCTTGTGGGGAGATCCCGATAAAACACACGGCTTTCTGTTTTGGAAATACCCTCTGGTGGATTTGTCTCTTACCAGAGACAATGGTGAACTTTCAAAGTAAGCAGACACATGGAAAAAAAATATTGTAATTAAGACTGCAAGTGGTTGGCTTTTGTCACGGAATGCTAGGGAATATTATTTTTATAGGTTAAAAATTAAACATTCTCCCACCTCAGTGTTAGAGGATGCTAACCAAATTTATTTGTCCAGATATTAAAGTGC
The DNA here is from genome assembly GCA_013396655.1 of Campylorhamphus procurvoides. Classification (NCBI taxonomy): domain Eukaryota; kingdom Metazoa; phylum Chordata; class Aves; order Passeriformes; family Dendrocolaptidae; genus Campylorhamphus; species Campylorhamphus procurvoides. The sequence continues at coordinate 340,683 of WBMV01004300.1, read as the reverse complement.
TCTGTGCTGTGAATCCCTTTTTTTGGGTGGTGTTTCACCTGGCTGTGTGTGAAACACTGGAATGTCCTCTGGCCCAGGACTTCTTGGGAGGCTGAAATATCAAAAAGATTTTGCCAGCTGGGCTGGCACATCTGACCGTTACTTGACCTCTGCCCACTCTGAATTAACATCTTTGTAACCAATCCCAACTTTTTCTAATTTTTCCCTATTTCCTGATGTTAAGAACATTTAAAACCACTTGTTGAAGCTGCCTCTCACTGTTAAGTCGTGCTGGGTCAGAGAAGGAGGAGGATTCTGTGCTGGGATTGCTCTGGTGTGGGCTGGGATTGTGCTGGTGTGGGCTGGGATGACCAGTTCCTCCTTGCTGAGGAGCTGCAGATGGTGCTCTGTGGTTCTGCTCTTCCTGACCTCAGATCTCACACCTCAGTAATTCATCCCCTCTGGGATCCTCATTCTATTTAAATACAATATATTGAGAGAGGAGGCAAGAAGTGTCGTGCCGAAACAGAGAGTGCATCCCTGGTCCTTCGTGTTACACCTGACTGCGATGGGCATGAGCCAGGGCTGGGCAGAAAGGGAAGGGTTTGTGAGGTAAACTTGGCACCTCACTCAGACACTTTGCCCCAGCTCCCTGTTTGCAGTGCCCTGCGTGCTGATTTACCTGAATGACTTGGTGAATGTGTTTGGGGTTGTGCTGTACCCACACAATGCAGTGGATCCTGTGTTTGCAAATTTACCCAAGTCATAGGGTCATCATAGAATTCCAGAAAGGTTTGGGTGGGAAGGAAAATTTAATGTCATCTAGTTCCAACCTCCTGCCATGGGCAGGGACACCTTCCACTAGACCAGGTGGCTCCAAGCCCTGTCCAGCCTGACCTTGAACGCTTCCAGGGATGGGGCAGCCACAGCTTCTCTGGGCAACCTGTGCCAGGGCCTGCCCACCCTCACAGGGAAGGATTCCTTCCTGCAGTGCTCCCACCAGTCTGTGATGGTCTGTGCTCCTTCCCTTGGGACAGCCCAGGCAGGGCAGGCTGTCTCTGATGAAAGAATTTCAGTTCCCCTTTAACTAAGCTTTTCTCCCCTGTGTTTTAAAGCAACACTCCTTCAAAAAAGCTGTAAAGCACCAAGTAGGTTTTTTTCATCCCTTTCTAGAACCAATGATATTCCAGTAATGGCCATTTACATCTGCAAATCCTTCCCTGTAACTTGAAACACAGCTTTCAGCTTTGCCATGATGTAACTGGTCTATATATGGTTTAATTTACAGATTCATAACAAACATTTAATGAAACAAGGGGTTTCTTGCTAACTTAGATTGTTTTGTCTCCTGGGGTGAGGTTTTCAATCACTTTCCTTTAGTGATTGAAAGATGATGGATGCCACCCAGGTCTTTAACAGGGTACAAGGGCAAGTAATTTATGCTTAGTGCTCAGTGATTGAAACAAAGGATTAATGTATTTTAAAGTTTTGGATGTTCTGGGTAATTTGCTTGTTGGCTGGTTCTCTACTGGCACTCCACAGAGTATGGGTGGGCAATTTTTCTAGCTGATTGTGAAGATAGAGATAAAGCTATATTTTATGAATTGCTGTTTCCAAGGTCATCTGGAAATTGAGCAGTTCATAAAATATATCTTTGTTCAAAGATATATTTGATTATATAAAATACGGTCCCAGAATCAATTGGGTACAAACAAGATATTGCCTTTAGGGTTGAAAACACATTGTTAGAGGCATGAAGAGCAGAAATTGTCGCGCTGTCTTTGTGTGGCTATTGTTTTTGGTCTTAATAGGAACAGAATGAATGACATTTTTCCACCAGACCACTTATGCTCAACTATACCTCCAGGACAACTTCCTGGCCAAAAATATTCAAAACAAACAAACACAATAGCAATTCTACTCCAATTACATTGTTTGCAAACCAGCTAGTGTTCATAGAGTACTAGGTTTGGCAAATCCAAGCACTTCAGCCCCTGGAATGTAATATTGGATATTTTTATATGAATTATTTGTAGCTATTGTGCTATTCAGGTGAGTGCCTGAGTGGCCATCTGTATGGGCACCTCCAGCATTGCTGCCCAGTCTGTCATAAAAGCATTCCCTAGCTGTCTTAACAGTTTGGGTGAGAAGCCTGGGCATTGGGAAGAAATCCTTACCCAGTGGCCAGATGCTCATTGATTTCAATGGAGCTGGGATTTCAGCCTCAGGCTTTGGACCAAATCATACACCAATTTCAAAACTTTCACTGGAAAGACGAATAACTAAATTTTTAAGTGTGGGAAAGAGAAAGACAGGAGAAGGAATATATCAGTTGCTCTAATATGTAAGTGGAGCCAGGATTTGTAAGAGGAAGGTGAACTTTCTGGCTTTGTGGCATCTTTTCATGGAATCATAGAATCATTAAAGTTGTAAAAGCCTTCTAAGATCCCATGGTTTGAGCTGCCAAAGGGATCCTTCAGAGAGCAAACCTAAATCAGTCACCTTCTAACTTTCCAGTCAACTGTCTTTGATGATGGGAATGGTCATGGAAATACTGATGGTTGAAAGTCACAGTTTTAAGTATATATATAATGCTGTGTATTGGTGTTCTTCTCCTCCCTGAGATAAAAAGCTACAGGAACCTAGTTAAGGGAAAATAAACTTGTATGTTAGGGAAGATATGGAAGGAATAATGCAGTTGTTCTGGCTCCAGCAAGGTTTTCACACTTCATTCCAAACCCAAGTCTGCAGATCTCAGTCTTTTCAGCATCTTCACGCTTCCAGTCATCTGTGTCCTTTCCACATCGCTGTCTGTCCTGTGAGTCAGTTGGGTGGATGTTCTCAGAAGACCCTCTGGGACCTGGAGAGTGGCTCCTACATTGTCATACTTGTGTCTGTGGCTGTCAGTGTAACACCTCTTCCAGGAACACAACAATGAGCCTCTGACTGCTGCTGGTTTACCTGTGTAGGAAGGGCACAGCAGAAGGTGCCTGCCAGGCATCTCCTGTATCCTTGGAGAGCTTTGGGTTATCAACCCTGGCTGAAGCCTGTTCTTTGCAGTAACTGCATAGATAGACCTGACAGTGGAGGTGAGATAAATGCCCAGCATGAGTGACATCATCTAGTGCTGGTTCCCACAGTAAAGTTCCTGCTATCTGAGGGTGGGCAGGCCCTGGCACGGGTTGCCCAGAGGAGCTGTGGCTGCCCCATCCCTGGAAGTGTTCAAGGCCAGGTTGGATGGGGCCTGGATCAACCTGGTCTAGTGGAAGGTGTCCCTGCCCATGGCAGGGGGTGGAATGAGATGAACATTAAGGTTCCTTCCAATCCTAACCATTCTATGATTCCATGATTCTGTGATCACTGATCACAGAGAAACATGGCTATTTGTTAATTAAAGGGCCTAATAGTGGCTACAGCAAAATGCTGCCCCCTGGAAATTTAAATCTGATGTTGTCATTTACTTGCCATGTGCCCCTGCCCAGCACCCTGAGATCTGAGGGAGTTGCTGCAAATACTGCCTTGAGAACGTCTGGCCATCCTTTTGGCATAAACTGAAACAGAAGTTGCTTGAAGAATAAAGCATATCACAGATATTACATTCTATTTAATATTCTGGGTTTGGAGCCTGTACTTACTTGCTGGTGGGTTGTGGCAGGGGCTGGTATGGGGCAATGTGTCAGTGTGACACCAAGGGTCTGTCTCGCAGGCTCTGAACTGTGTGTGGTCTGGGGACGTTGTGTCCATCCATGCAATAAAGCCAGGGTTGTTCTGCAGCTTCACTTAAACACAGGCCTCTTACTTCCAGAGTCACTGGAGGGTCACAGGCTCCAAGGAGTTCTTCTGACCCTACCACAAGATGTTGAACTCCATTTGGAGTCGCAGCTGCAGATGCCCCAGCCTGTCTTGGTGCACAGCAGGGACTGCCTTTTGCTCTCTCTATGAAAACCTAGAGAAAAGGAGGACAAACACAGAGTGTGATAAGTGAGGCTTTTTTCAAGTGGATCCCATGCTTCCATTCCTTCTGGCAAAAGGGAACTTTCTTCAGAGCAGGTTCCTTCTCTGACAGGTTTGCAGCCAGTATTGAAATGATCAGGGTCCAGGGGGTCAGGAGCTGCTGTTGCTACTGCTGAGGTTCTGGTTTGTTCCTTTGTCAAATAAAGTCCAAGTAAAACCCTGGCCAAAGGAGCATCACCTCTGATTAAAACTGTGGACAGCAAACACACCAGGAGCAGTGGGACTGCATCAGCCAAGAAGTGAGATGTATCAGCCCAGTGGAGAGCATGCTGACCCCCAACGACATGCCTGGTATCTCAACCTGCATGGTGATGCCTTGCGCTATGAACATGTGTCCTCACCATGTAGCAGAGATGGTAGAAAGGAGAAAAATTCCTTTTGGTTAGGAGTCACTACCTTTGCAGATGTTTCTGTTTGAATTTGGAGCAAGTTGAGGCTGCAAAGTATTTCCCATGCAAAAATGAATTCTGGAGTTTTCTAACTGGGAGAACATTGAAACTCTCCCATCTGAGGCGCCCTATGTAAAAGGGAAGTCCTGTGCTCCTGTGAGAGACTTTGAACTGCAAAGTTGTGGGGACTTTCCATAAGGAGCTCAGGGAATAGCAGCCTTTGAGACCTGGCTTGGGCAGGTGTTGTCCTTCCAGATCTTGTCCTTCAGTGACAAGGATCCTGGAAGCCTCAAGGACTGTGCCTGTAGCATCCTTTGGGTGCCCAGATTTCTCTGTTGAGAGCTGTGAGCTCACACTCATGGAGACACTGCTGGACCTGCAGCTTCTCCACCCCAGTACAGCAGCCCAGAGGGTGAAAGCCCATTATTGATATGGAAGGGTTGTCCTGGGACCAATAGCTTGGGCAGACTAGGGAACACAAAAGTCTATTTCCAAGAGAGCCTGTGTGCACCTTCACGCCCCTTCTGGCAGAGAAGGGGTGTCCTGACCTGAGGATTGCAGTTGGATGGGGGGAGTGTGCAGAAAGCTATCCCTCTAATATGGGGGTTGTCAAGGCATCACCTGTGAGTGGTAGGTCTTAACTCTCCTTGCATCCCCCATTCCTGCCATAAAGCACTTTTCAGCCTCCCTTTTCCATGTCCAAGGAAATTCAAGCTAAGTTTCCTTCTCCCTCAGCTGCTCAGAGGGACAGGGAAGGATCCTGTCCTCCCAGTTCTCCAGATCCACCTACGTAAACTCTTTGCCACCCTCCATATGCCAGGCAGTGTGGGGGAGCCTCCAGTGGTTCACATTGCACCCTTTGGGGGAAGTCAGGAGGACAAATCACATCTCCTCATGACATCAGCTGTCTGGAGATCCCAGATGTGTCTGTCGATTGTCCGCTCCGGACAATTCCCGCATGGCTCGGGAAACAGTGTCTGTGTCTGGCATTGCTGGCTGTTACAGAGCTCACAGAGCACCTTTCCCAGGATGACTACTCCTGCTTTTTGCTGCTGAGGGGTTGTTTACGTAGGATGCTCTGTGGGTGGGATGTGGTTTTGTCACCGCTCCATTGTTGGGCTCTGTTTGGGCACTCTGCCCGCATATGATTAATGATGTTTTGAGCTGAGGCTCTGAGGTGCTTGCAGGCATATTGCAGGTACCAGAAGTAAAAGAGGTGTTGTTATCATCAAGGTACTTCAGCGTTATATCAAATGTAATCAGAAGTGAATTAATTAAAGCCGTGTGTACATGTAAGTCCTTTTATGGTGGAGGTTCAAACAACTCACATCATGTAGCTTAGAGCTCAGTGGTTTAGACTTCTGTAACCCTCTTCTCCCTGTGAGAATGTGGTGACTGCACAGCAGTTGCTATCAGAGGGCAGACCTTCCCTGCAAAAGTCTCTTAGTCAAATATGTCTCTTATAACAGTTTAGGAAATCGATCCCGGCCCTGGCATCTTTTAGGGTTAATTCTTGTGGTTTGCACAGCTAATGTAGGCTGGGATCTAATGGTTGCTGGGGTTTCATCTGACCTTGGAGTGAGCAAGAACCTGTAGAAAATCTGTATTTATGGCTGATCTCAGCTCTACCAAGATGCAACCCTCCTTTCCACAGCACAGCATATCCTCAGTGTGGTTGTCTATTAAAAAAATTGCCTGGAACGTGAGTGGTCCTTCTGTCCAACCCCTCAGGTGTTGTGAGGCTGATGTTTCTTCACCCCATGGAGAGGAGAATCAAATTTGGATAAAGGAGGGGTTGACAGGACTGCAAAGTTGCAAGGTGACCACAGATACAGATCCCAAGCTGTACTTTCAATCTGACAAGTACAGCCAAAACCCTCCTCCCTGCTTTGGTGAATCCACAGGCAGAGGGAGCCCAGCTTGGAGGAGACCATGAGCTGGCACAGCAGTTCCATGAGATCCAGATGATGAAAAGCTGAAAAAGCAGCTTCAGCTCAGCCTGTGCCAGGGTCATGGGGTGACTTGGGTGACCCTGGGTCAGCGTTTTAGCTCTGGTCCCATCTGAGCAACAGTAACTTGTGAAACAGGGGCTGGGAAGCTGGGAATTGATGGGAACATGGGGAAATTGGACCTGGACCCTGCTTGGTATACACCTGAGGCTGTTTGCCTGGGATAGTATGTTATTTTGATATGGATGAAGCTAGTGACTTTGTTTTCCCACTGTGTTTGAAAAAGTACCAAGCAAAGAGGAGACTTAAGATGAACCAAAATGTTCAGAGCACTAAATAAACTGGGCACTTTTAGGATTCACACATCTGTTTGAACGACACTCATGGTTTTCTGAGCTGAAACTCTGTCATTTGGACAGGGCAGAGATGAGAAATGAGTCAAAAGCTGAAAATGAACTAAAATGTAAAACTTTGACATACTCCAGTATTAGCACTCCACGTGCTGCTTTGGCCTCTCATGCTACTTTAGTTTACTGTTGGAAAAGGTTGAAAGGTGATTCAGTCATAGCTTACAAGTACCTAAAAAGGGAAGGGGTTTCTGGTTGTTAGATGGGGTTCAAATATACCAGAGAAAGGCAGAGAGATCTCTTGGCTGGAAGCCAAAATTAGAGAAGTTCAGGCTATGAATAAGGGCTGCAGTTTAAACAATGCAAGTAAAAACCAGAGGGAAGTCTTTGGCTGGAATTAAGCAGAGTCATCAGCAGTTAATAGCTCTAAATGAGGGTTTCTGTGTTTTTCTGAAAGATGCAGGAATTACAAAGTGAGGCTTTCCAGCCCAGAGAAGCCCTTCTCGGAGATGAAGGCTGGGCTTTCCTTTTGACCAGAGCATGGCTCTGGATGCTGTGGCCGAGGCTTGGGGCTCTGGATGCTTTGTCCCAGGCTTGGGGCTCTGCCTGCTGTTCCCACGCTGCTGTCCAAGCACAAACCACACTGCAGAGCAGCACTGAGGGCACAGATGTGCTGTGTGTCAGGGAGCTCAGCTCGACTTCTTTGTGCACAGTGTTTTTCTCAGACACAGTCCAGAATATTTCTGGATTCCCCTTTCACTGCCCTGTCTGATTTGACTGGGGAATTATAGTCCACGAAGTGTGTCTTGGAGCTGAATGCATTGTCCCTTGCCCTCCTGTAGTGAGACACCAAATACATGCAGACTGAGGAGGAAAGATGTTCTCCTCCCTTTACCCGGGCAGGACTCTCTGCTGGAGGGATGGGATGCAATGTGTAAGTGTCAGATTCACCTCTGCCACCCGCGGCATGTGTCTCTCTGGACCTGCCTCTTTAGGAATGTCCTGGAATCACCAGTGGCCAAGAGCAAAAGGTGCAAGAGGTGCAGAGATTTGGGTGAGATGTGATTCACGTTTGTGGGGAGGAACTGGGCAATAGAGATCTTGGAAGATTTTTTTGCCTGTCCTTGGCCATGTCCTTACACAGTCTCCAGGTTCCTGGGATTTGTCCTGCTCTTCCCAGCATTTTGGGGGAGAAGGGCAGGGTTGACACACCTTTGTCTCAGGACATACTGCCTGCTTTATAATTCTGCAGACCACAAGGCTGGAAATAATATGAAGCAGATGCACCCATGCCAAGGTCAGAACTTTCCCACTATTTAAATCATATGGATACTGTTGGCATGGGACGGGGTGACCTCGGGGTACAATAGAAGCAAACTGACACACACGTTCAGACAGAATAAATATTTGATAGAGTCTATTTCTCTTTGCCCCCAAATGACCCCTATAAAAGCAAGGTCCTGTTTACTTTCCTGGCTCTCCATGCAGTGTTCTGGGAAGAGACTAGCTCTCTTCTCCATTCACTGCATTCCGGCTCTTCTGGGCAAACCATTTCCAGGCAAGGATCAGGAATAAGGGCTTCACAAAACGCATGACAACTTGGGTTTTCACAAAATTCCTGAAACTTGGGGAAAGCTGTGATAACTTTTGGTCAGAAGCCTCTCTGTGCCAAAGCAAAGTGATGTGGGAAGCAGTGCCAGATGTCAGTGTGCAGCCTGCAGTGATTGGAATGGTTTGGGTTGGATCAACCTTAAAAAGCCTTAAAGCTCATCTCATTCCACCCTCTGCCATGGGCAGGGACACCTCCCACTAGCCCAGATTGCTCCAAGCCCCATCCAACCTGGCCCTGGACACTTCCAGGGATGGGGCAGCCACAGCTTCTCTGGGCAACCTGTGCCAGGGCCTGCCCACCCTCACAGGGAAGGATTTATTCTTAATATCTAATCCAAATCTACTCTCCTGCAGCTTAAAGTCATTCCCCCTTATCCTACCAAGCACATATACAGCCCTTCCCATCCTGCTGCCCATGGCACGGGTTTCTAGGGAGCCTGCAGAGGGGCTTGGGCATGTGAAAATGACAGCTGAGAAGAATATTTGGTGGGGTTTGTTGTTCTGTTTATTTATTGGTTTTCCCTCGGTGTGCAAAACAGGCTTCCTTTGCACTCCTGGATCTTCAGTTTGCTCCTTGGCTGTGGCACCAGTGGGAATGCAGTGGAGGACCTGATGTGCTTGGGACCAGATCTGCTGTATTACCCACCCACAGCTCTGGGTTTGCCTTTCAGTCACTGGGAGCTTTTATTCAGCTAGTTCCTGTTATCCCAAACTGTTCCATTTCTGTCTGTGCTTGTATCTTTCTGACTGAGGACAATTTGGCTTCTCATTCCCATGAGGAATATGAGAGTCTTCAGAAATTCCTGCCACAGGAGCCTGATGATCACTGTGCTTTTTATCTTGATTAAGTTCCCTTTTGGTGAAATAAGTCTTCAAATATTACCAACCTATGACAACTTAGCTTGGCATGAAGAACAAGAAGAGACATACAAAGGTCTGTAAAATAGTGATTGCTCTAATAAACCCATCCAGTTCCTCCACCTTTCAGTGCTCTGCCATATCATAAGATCAGAACGCAGGAGGCAATTAGAAGGTGGTTTGTGCATATTAGACTGAGGAAATGCTATATCTGTAACTCATCTTAGACAAGCAAACCATCAGTACCAATATTCTCAAGGCTAAACCATCAAGTTACTGGTTTTTTTTTTAAGGTTAACACTGAGAATGGAAAAGGGAGCTAGAAGAGTGCAGAACTGTCAGTTGAAAGAAAAATTGCAAGCCTGCTAAACCTTTCTTGTCAGGGTTAATACAAAGCCTGACAGAGATTGATAAGAAGTGTCTCCCTCTCTCTCTGATGTTCCAGGTGCATGGTAAAAATCACCTTTCTGAAACACCCACATACAGACCCAGGCTCCAGACTGGAAAGGCTGCTGGCCAGCCTGACACTGCAGGCCTAAGACCATTTTAAATACCTGTATTCTTTCCCTTTTCTGCTTGCAGCCTGAAGAATGGCTGTCCTTTCCCTTCTCATCCTTTATACATGAAGGTTTTTATTGCAGCCCCTCTCAGTATAGCAGATCCCGCCGTGTTGAGTGACCATAGGTCTTTGCAGCAGGCATGGAACCTCCATGACACATTGCTGGGGAACAGGGGACCTCTCCCTGTGACCTGTCTCTGCTCTTTCTGCAGCAAAGCATTCTGGCTGGGGCTGGTGGGGCTGTGGGATTGGCAACATGCCCATGGCAGCCACAGAGGTCATGTAGGTGTTGGCAATCAGCAGCAGCAATGGCAAGATGCAGGGAAAAATAGTCTCTGAAGAGCTTGGTGGGAGAGCCTGGAGTGCCCAGCAAAGCCCTGCACAGTGAGGAGACATGGGAATCCTGCCTGTGTGGGCAGGGGCAGCTGTGGAGCCACCAAGGCTGGTCATGTGGAACCCCCAGACCTGGGGGCTCCCTCTGTTCCCCACGTGGACATTTCTGACTCCCTGTTCCTTCCCTGCCTGTGCTGGTTTCCCCTGGGCAGCCTCTCTCCATCGTCACACAGCAGTGGGGCAGAAGGTGCTTTTCCCAGAGGAGGGGGCTCAGTGGGCTCCCTCTATGTGTGTGCAGCCTCTGACAGAGGCAGGTTTTACAGTGTCTCATTTCTCTTTCTGCAGCTGTTCCTCCCAAGCTGAAGAAACTGAAAAGCCCAAACGTTCATGTCGGTGAGAAGATTTCCCTGAAATGTGAGGCGACTGCGGGAAACCCTCAGCCATCCTACAAATGGTTTAAAGACGGCAAAGAGCTGAAGAAGAGCAAAGACATCCGGATCAAGTATGGGAATGGGAAGTAAGTACGACATGGGGCTGTTCTGCCTCTGCTCACTGAGTGTCTGGGTCCAGGGTCTGGGCTGGAGGTGTTGCTGCTCTCCCCACGTCACTGCTGAGCAGCACCGAGGGGCTTCCTCAGAGCCACAGGGCCATGCTCAGCACTGTAACCATGCCTGGGAGGGTGGGCAAGATTCCCAGTGTCCTCAGAGAGTAGTGGAGAGAGGAACAGGGCGCGCACAGGGTAGATGAGGCTTTCCTTGGGTAAGAATGTCACTGGATGTCTGAGAGAGGTGCCCAATGACCTGGGGAGACAAGGCTTTCTTTCCCTGCCAGCTGGAGGCTGGTTGTAGGCATTTCAGGTTACCTGGGGGGACTCCTGCTCTGGCATTAGGGGGTTGGATGCAGAAGTTATCCAAACTCACTAGTCACCTCACCCACCCACAGGCCTGGGGGAGGAATTGGTTTGTTCTCTTCTGAATTTAGGCGGACACAGAAACATCTAAGGCAGCTATAAAGGTCACAGAATAGTTCAGGTTGGAAGGGACCTCTGGAGATCATCCAGCCCAAACCCCCTGCTAAGGCAGGGTCCCCTGGAGCAGGTTACACAGGAATCTCTCCAGGCGGACTTGGAAAGAGGGAGACTCCATGGCCCTCCTGGGCAGTTGTTCCAGTGCTCTGTCACCCTCAGTGTGAGGAAGTTCTTTCTCATGTTAAGATGGAACTTCTTGTGTTTCAACTAGTGGCCATTACTCCTTATCCTGTTGCTGGGCACCACTAAAAAGAGTCTGGCACCATCCTCTTGACATCCCTTAGAGCTATTCGTATGGATTGATAAGATTCCCTCTCAGTCTTCTCTTCTCTGGGCTCTCCAGGACTGAGATGCAAGAGTATATCACGATACTGTCTGATCAGGGACCACAGTCACCTGTGGAGACCTTGTTTCATGTAAATCTTTGGATTGCTGCATCCAGGGAAAGCTCCATCACAGCTGCTCCAAACTCCCCAAGCAAAGAAAGTTCTTGGGTGACTGCTCTCAGTGAGTGTCACTATCAGAACCACCTCATTCAAGCAGTGCTAGAACATCTGGAGAAAGAGGTTCCAGTGACTAAGCTAAGGGGTTCTCACTGGGAATTTATTTAAATGGGTCCGTGTTGATAGTTTTCAAGGCCAAATATTTACATATGATATATCTTAAATTTATCCCATAATTATGACTATGCTTACATTGGTGTATCCTGACCTAGCCAGCAGCAGTCAGCTTGCAACTGCCTGACCCCTTGGAAAACTTGAAATTAATTCTTTGCTAACATTTGTTATATCTGAGTGTGCAAAAAAATAGCTCATTATGGGCTTGATAGAGTAGCAATTTTAAAAACTAAAAGCCGCTAAAAAATCAGTCAGAAAAATCAGTCAGTGCTCAAACAAGGCAATTGCTCTAATTTAATTTCAGTTCTGTTGGGTTTGATTTCAAAGTCACAGCCAAGATGGTTGATCTCCTTCATAACATGTCTAGGATCTGTGGCTGTTTTGGGGTGAGGCAGAGGTGGTCAGTGCTAGAAGCACCAGCAGATTTAGGATAACTGGACGCTGTCTGCTCAGCAAGGGCTGTCTGGGCTCGCAGGCAGCAGGGTTAGGGCATAGCTGTGCCTGTCTCTCTCCTCTGTTGCCTTCAGTGTTTTTGTGACCCTTGTCAGCCTCATGGCCTTGCTTGTTTACTGACGGGGTCTGGAGCTGGGATGCCCTGGAGAAGTGTCTGCACCACCCGCTGTAGCCTGGCGTGGGAAGCCTGTCCATCCCATGTGGACACTGCATCCCTGCGGGCAGGCAGGGGTGTTGGGGAGGCGTTTCCCTCAGAGCTACAGAGCAACCAGCCCCACACCAAACGCCCAGCAAAACTCTCTGGGGAGGGATCCTCTCACAGCACCTCCCTGCTGTGTTCCCAGATATCACAGTCCTTCCTCGCCTCCTGGCACGCCGTGTCCAGCACAAAGCAGGGACAGGAGGGCATCCCACCCACAGTGGCGCAGGGGGACACGCACTCCCTGAGCCAGGGACAGAAACATATGGAAGAAGGTTGATCCTCTTTCCTCAGGACACTGCTGTCAAGTCATAATTTTGCATTTACCAGTTTCCATGGCAACACGTTGGCTCTCAGCCTTCCAGTGACAGGACAAAGATGTGTGTGTGTGTGCTGGAAGGGCTTCCTGCTGGCAAAACAAGCCAAGGAAAAACATTTTAAGGAAAGCTGAGCACCTGCCTCCTGCAGTGCCTGGGGCTCCACCAGCAGCAAAGGTGTGAGCCCAGAGCACCCCTAGAATCACTTCCCATTGCGTTTTCTGCTCCTTGTTGCCATTAAAACATACTACTAAGTGGAGAGATTACCTGTCTGGTGCTGGGACCAGGCTATGGAGGCTGTGCCCAGGCAACTATTGAGCAAGGACAAGAGGAGACAGCCTCAAGTGGCACCAAGGGAGGGGAGCGTTAGGTTGGATATTAGGGAAAATTTCTTCACCAAAGTGGTGACCAAGAATTGGAACAGGCTGCCCAGAGAAGTGGTGGAACCACCATCCCTCGAAGTGTTCAAAAAAACATGTAGATGTGGCACTTGGAGGCATGGGTTAGTGGTGGCCTTGGCAGTGCTGGGTTAATGGTTGGACTCGATGATCTCAGAGATCTTTTCCAGCCTTAGTGATTCTGTGATTCCATGGGACATTCCGAGAGATAAACCCTTGCTGAGCATTTGGCCTTTGTTAAGCAGCGAGCAGTGCAGGAACACTTCTCTGAGCAGGTCTGTGTGCACACCTGCTCTGACATTACCACCTTTCTCCCTCCACTGGGTTTGCTGGGTCTCAGTGCTGAAAACCCCTCAAGGTAGAATGCCCACTGGCATTGGAACTGCCTCCTGCTGCTCTTGACTGCAGGGAGCAGACATTAAATATTGCTCAGTGAAGGCTGAGGGTCCAGGTAGCCCTCGTGACTTTGACATCTTCATTATGTATCTGGTGGGGCTGAGTTTAATAGAGGGACATGGGATATGGGTGTAAATCATTACTTCCAGCATGTTAGGAAAGGACTCCAGGGAAGGATAAGCATCCTAAACTAAAGCTCTGAAAGAAAATCTTACTCTATGATGATTAATTGAAGAATAATGGGGTTTATACTTCTGGCTCCACGTAAGAGATAACACTGGTCTCCAGATAATCCTCTGCACTTCCTTTCAGTTCAGAGTAGAGTGGGGGTTCCAGAGGGCCAGCAATGGAGCACTGAGGAGGAACCTGCACAGAGAAGACAAAAAGCCTCTCAGACTATGCAGGACCTGGTCACGTGCACAGGATCATTTCTTTAAAATTGTAATCGAAAGACCTAATAGAGTTTTCTGCTGGAGCCAGGGAAAAGGAGCCCTCCAGGAGGCGGAGGCGTTGTCCATGGTGTTTCCCTTGGCCCTGTGAGTCCCTGGAAGAGCTGGGCACAGCTCTGCATTGCAGTCTGTCTGCAACTCTGTGACCTTTAGCATACAGAGGCATGGAGTGGGAGACAAGAAGAGCATGGCTGCCCTCTGTGACTCATTCCTGACTTTCCTCCCTGGGTGTTTAAAGAGCCTTGAGGTGTCCAGAAGGCGTGACTGAAGCCCTTTTATTTTATGATCAGGTTTTCATCTGATCCATAGAATAGGAGACCTCTTTAAAAATAAGGGATGTATGTGTTGTAAGGAGAAGAGGAGCATTTAACTGCATGTCAGCTCTTTACCTTTTCCATCAATCATCTTCCCTCTTTTTTTTAAACTTATCAGCAAAACTTCTGGTGCCATCAGGCAAAGGAGTCAGGTTTTTGGTTTTTTTTCAATGGATATTTGCTGGAGGGAGGGGAACAATTCTGATTCCTCCTTTCTGAACTGCATGTTCCATCAGTAATTAGTGACAGGCTGAGGCAAGCCTGGCTTGCGCGAAGGGGAAACTTCCCTTTAAGGTGGAAGAAATTATTGGCTGGAATTTTATCTTCATCTCGATTGGAATAAAAGCCAGTTGATGGGGAACCTAGAGAAATTACCCAGAAAGAATTGCCTGTGGTAGTGGAAGTACAGCCTAGTGAGTGGCTTTCCCTCTGAGCTGCCAAAGTGATGCCATTTTCAGCTGAGTGTGCCTGTGATCTGATTGAGGCCACTGGCTCCCATGAAGTTCGTTTGGGTTTTGACTCTCTGACTAACCTGGCAAATGGTCAAATACCAGCTGTGGAGAAAGCCAAGGGAGTTTCTGTTTGCGGAGGTGTAAAAACCTCCCCCACTTGGAGCTGTGCTCAGGGCTCAGCCTGGGACATGTCGATCTTCAGCTGGAGCCCAGGAGCCTGATAGTCCCCAAGCCGTGGCTGTCCTTACGGCCCCTTCCCTTTGTGTGCTCTTTTACCAAGGGAGATTGCTGGGGTGATGAAGTAGGCGTATCATTAAGTTGGAGAGGGTTGGCAGTTCAGTTTGGGACAGGCTGACCATATGACTTCCCTTGGGAGTAGTGTCCTACTTTCAGTATCACCAGGAATCCCTATTGTTAGCCTGTAAGTGGAGCCAAGGGATACCCTCCTCTCCTGTTTCTGTACAGTAGTCCCTCAGGCCATACCAGTTGGAGCAGATTCATTGCTGGGGTCTTCCTTGTAGGGCTCCCAGTTGTAGATTATTCCCCACCCACAATGAATGGGGCTGTGGTCTTCCCTGTACAGCTCACTGCACTGGAATGAAGGCAAAAAAAATAATAATGCCAAAGCAGCAGGAGAAGGAGAGTGCCAATAAAGATAAATGATTTCCTAATTAAGCCTGGAGACAAGGAGGGGCAAAGAGGACTGTTGAAGCCTTGTGGGAGCCAGAGTGAACCCAAGCAGGCTATACCACCACTCTGGCAGGGGTCTTCGGGCTGACATTTTTAAACAAAGGGAAAAGCTCATTTGACAATGGATCTTGCAAGAGCAATTCCAGATGCCTTGAAGCAAGGACTCTTCTCAAGCACCGGTGTTGTTATAATCACCAGGGGAGCTGCTGCCTTGCTAACTCTCACGATGTCATTATGAGTCTCTGATATTTGGGATTTGGTTTTAGCTGCTGAAGGCACTTTATTGGAGGGGGGTGTGAAGGAGAGAATCTCCTTTGTTTGTCTGTTTGTTGTTTTAGAGGAGATGATGGACATCATCTTGGCCAATGCACCTGGGACTGAACCAGGGAATTTGAGAACTGAAAGGAGAAGCAGTTGGGTTTTGAGCTTGAACAATCCACAGACTTTGCAATTTGGGGCTGCTGAGAGAGTCAGGGAATGGGCATTTAATCAAACTTGGCTGAGTTATAGTTGCTAACAAGTTATGGTCAGATGCTGGGCTGTGTCAGCTGATGGTGTGTGCAAATAGAGAGGTGGAAGGAGCTCTATTTGCCTGAAATTTTGTGTGGTTTTCACAGGGATGTTGGCTACTTAAAAAAAAAAAAATTCTCTCCCTGCAGACCTTTGCCCACTGTCATTGCAAAATGTCACAGATTAGTCTGAGGCCCTCATTGAGACAGGAGCTGAAATCCCATTCATCCCATTCCAGTTAAAAGGCTTTGCCTTAGGGGAGGAGGGCTGGGGTGCGGGCTGAGGCTGCTGGCAGTTCATCTGGGACAGCACATCATATACCTGCAGGCATGAATTAGCCAGGTTGCCCTTGCACTTCATGGATCAGACACTGGTGATGATCTGACACGTACCAGCTGCAGAATAATGACTCGAGGAGAAAAGAATGACATGCATCCTGAAGGCTCCAAACTGGGACAGGAGACTCAAAACTGTAACTAAATCCCTTTCACACCTTGTGTACCACCACAGTGATGTTTTGCAGGGGTAGTTTCCTGGCCCTGTGAAGGTGCCACCCCTTTCCCATGATCTCTGTTTCACAAAATACTCCTTCCTGATCTGAATATTTGCAGCCTGGTTCTGCTCATCCATTCTTGAGCTCTTCCCAGGGCTACCCTCTGCACAGCAGATTTTAGTATGGCACCTCCCTCTCCTCCTCCCTTGACTCATTGTAATTAATATGCTTTGCTTTAAAGGTTCTCCCAGGCCTTTCTCCCCCCCTTTTTTGGCAATCCCTGAAGTTTCGGTCCTGTCTCCAATTTGCCCAGCATATCAGCCTCCATCCCATATGTGATATGCTTCCAAACTAGGACCTCTGTGCCTTCTCCTCAGCAGCACTGGCCCTTTCTTCCCTCCCCACCACAGAACCAGCTTGTGCTTTAGTTGCTGAGGTAGCAAGATCTGGGCACCCTGTGGGGGTCTTGTCTCTGTAATGAGATCAGACACTCTTTGGGATAGCAAGGTATCTCTTCCACATTTGGTGATGGAAAGTCCCTGGTTCTTGGGAAGCCAGTAGAGCCTTCCCATGGGAGATCACAGGAAGCAGGGAAAGAACCTGCTCTGAGGTGTCCTCAGAGTGCTGCTACATTTTCTCTAAGAAGTTCAAATCCTGGCATTGGGGTTGGAGGAAATATCTGTGGGATGGATCAATTGCTTTGAATTCCAAGAGAAGTAATACATGTAACAGTGCACTGACATCATGTCTGTGCCTCAACCTGAACCCAAAACTCTGCTTTTATGCATTCTATTGGTGTCATGCCCTGGCAGGTGCCACACAAAGAGCAGCAGCACACAGGGGTTTGCCTCTCCACAGAATGGCCACAAAGTCCATTCCAGGGGCTGGTGTG
The DNA here is from genome assembly GCA_013396655.1 of Campylorhamphus procurvoides. Lineage (NCBI taxonomy): Eukaryota > Metazoa > Chordata > Aves > Passeriformes > Dendrocolaptidae > Campylorhamphus > Campylorhamphus procurvoides. The sequence continues at coordinate 323,437 of WBMV01004300.1, read as the reverse complement.
GTTGTGTGTCACTGCCTCTGCTGCCCTACACCCCTTCCCATTGCTGGAATACCCATGACTGTCCAGCAGTGCAGTCCCAGGCTGCATCTGAGGCTGGAGGGGGGTTGCACAAGTGACCCTGCTCTTTGGAGTGTACTTATTGATCTTCTCCCCTTTTGTTGACACTGCCCGACACAGAAGTGATTCCAGCTCTGAGTCCAGTGTCAGTGTCAGCTCCACAGAGTGAGGACTGGTCGAGTCTTCCTCTTAAAATCAGCCTGTCCCAAGCGTGGGCACAGAGAGACCACTGCACTGCTGAGCAGAGAAGGGGCAAATCTGCTTTTCAGGTTAGAACAGCACTTTAATGTCGGGGGACAGGGGTAGGAGAGAGCAGGCAGAGGGGGTCAGGGGATGGTTGGTCCTGTCCTGGGCACCACAAGGACATTAACTGTCCCCCACTGTCCCAGCAGGTCAAACAGGGAGTGGGGCAGATGATGGTGTGAAGGGAGGAGGAAGGAGACCTTCGTCCACTTCAGAAGGGGAGGTGGCCCGGCTGAAAGGTCCAAACCTTCCTGCCCTTACCCCTTTTATTTGATTGCTTTGCTTGAGGGCTCTTTTGTCCCCTTTCCAATTTGTTCTTCAGCTAATACTGAGCTGGCCAGATCATGCTCTGGAGCACACAGTAGCCAGCATGGGACACTAATTTTTTTCAGGTATTGCAAGCACAGCCATGTTATCCAGCTATGCTGTGCTCTGCTGACAACAGCTGAAAGACAAGGAAGAGATTGGGGTGGTTTCCACAGGGATGGCTGTTCAAGGGAGAGGATGCTCCTGGCTGGACAAAGGGGTTCTGCCATCCCCACGCTGCCTGTGCATTGCAGTGATCCCTTCTGCCTGATTTTATCCCATGGAGTGCTTGGGAAAATAAATGTGTTCCCTGAGAGCCCCTGCTCCAGCTGGTGGGGCTGCCCAGTGTTTGATGACTGCTGGACAACACTTGTGGATTATTGCCTGGAGATTCTGAATCCTCTTGCCAATCATTAACCTGCTCTCCCAGGGCAAATGCAGCCTGGTGCAGAGTGCCAGGACAGCCCGTAGGCACCAATTAAATCTCTGGCAGGATGTAAGCAGGGCACGTTAGAGCCATTGCTGGCCTTCCTGCTCTAGGCATTGCCAGTGTGCTTCCTGCCACCCGCTCTCCGAGCAAACAGAGGGGAATGGAGTTAATGGGTAACCACAGTAGTGCCTCCAGCGTGTCCTTTGCAAGGGTCATGTTTGGGAATTTCCTTTTCCTAAGGTTTCAGGTGTGTTTACTATGAGCAGTGCTCTTCATTGACAGTTTCGGGGCTACATGTGGTGTAGTCTCCAAATTCTCTTCATCAGCTAATTCCTTGACTTCTTCATTACTTATGTGTTAGCTACCCTATTTTTAGGGGACTAATGAAATACTACAACAGTAGCAATCCTAGCGCTATTTCTGTCCAGAACGATGCAGAAGTGGCTGAACTGTCACAGGGAACACGGAGTCCTCAGTGTAGGTGTCTCAGAGGCAGCTCATGGCAGCTGCTTTCCTGCTCCCACACTCTGACATGAATGGCTTTGCAAGGAGATGACCTGGGAAAATGGCCCCATTTCCACTTGGCAGTAGGTAAGAGGAGAAAACTGATCCAAGCTTGACCGAAGTGCTGATGGGAACATGACTGCTGTCATGAGAAGTTCCTCCTTGGCTGAGTTGCAGGGCCTGTTTCTCCTCTTACTGCACTGGAAGCCTCAGGGCCCAAGCTCACATTTAGATGTCTAACTATGAGATGTCTAAATTACAGCCAATGAGGACACCCTTCCCAGCCAGAATTTGCCAGGATCTTTGTGTAGGTCCTGGCCAAGGGCTGATCTCCCTGTTTCCCATTGTAGTGTAGAGATTGGCACTGCAGAGGGTGATTTACTCATCCCTCCAAACTGCCCTCTGGGGGACTCTTTTCTCTTGGCCAGAAAGGTATTTTGGTGGATCTTCTTTTGGCCAGGCTGAAGGTCTCCTTGTGAATCCTATCCCTCAGAGCTTGCAGACAGCATATTCCCCATGGCTTATCCCTCCACTGGCACTACAGGAGATAATTAGTGAGTGGCTAAATCATATGTGCTGAGGGTCAGGAAAGACAATGAGGCAGATTTTCCCCCGGAGTAAAGAGATGTCAACAGAGTTGCACTGCAGTGAAATGATGAGATCTGTCAGTGACCCTGGCCCTTTCACTGAGCAAATAGCCCGGGGCAGTGCCTCCCTCCAGAAGAATGGCATCCTCTGGCAGCCAGGCACCCTGTGAACAACACGTAGGGCTCTCCCAGGGACTGCTGTCCTCAGGAGACACACTGCCCAGGAGGCTTCATCCAAAATTCCTCGGACACTGCTACTTGGTGTTTCTGCAAAATCACCCCCCAGCCCTCATGAGAACAAAGTAGCTGCCCTTGGGGGCAGCAGGAGGGAGAACATGACCTTGAAAAACTGATTTCCAAAGGAGTTTTGAGATATTTCAGTAGCACTTGGGGATAGTAAAATAGGGCAGAGACAGTGCCCACCTTTGGCACACACAGATCAAGGAAAGGCTAGTCTCTTTGACATCCTTCACCTCAATTCTTCTAATTAAAAGGCCCTTGGCTAACACTGTGAAACAAGGTGTCGCTCTGGCTGTCTCAGTGCCTCCCAGAATAGTGGCATTCTCTTTACACTGGCTATACTCCGCATTAAAGCTGATCCATATCTCTACCCTTCATTATACAGCACAGTGTGGAGACCAAGGGTGGTCACACCACTGGCCTGGAGTATGAACAGCAAGAAAAAGCTCTCGTTTTTTCAAGGGGATCGTACAGCTCAGGAGAATTTCAACAAACTGTCTTGGCAAATAAAAATAAGTTCTTTCAACAGTACAAGTCATGTGCCTTAAAATAAAATAATCCCCTTTGGTTTCACCTTGATGCTGCTATGTTCTAAACGCCAACAGCACTCTTTATTCTGCTCACATTCCTCTCCCATTCCAGATAAAAGATCAAACATCTCTCACCCTGTTCTTGGAGATGAATCTGTCAAGTGTGGCCCCTTTCATTAGCCTTTTCTGTCACTTATAGCTCCCTAATTTCTATCTTTGGGACTAAAACCCCTTTATCTGTAAGAGATCACATTCCTAAGTGTTATTCTAGTTCTGTAGTGGACTTTTCCAGTTGCTACACCTGGTGAAATGTGCTGTGGATTGAGATTGTGGCGCAGCTAATTACAAATAGAACATCTGTCCTTCAGCAGCTGAAGGCAGCGCGTCCATCAATGCTTTCAGCTCTGCACTGGCAGAGCCTGAGCGTGCTGGTGTGCCAGGGGGGTGTTTTTTCTGGACTCTGAGTTAGAGCCTTGCCCTTCCAAGCTGCTTTCAGCACGTGCTGCCTGCATCTCTGCTCTGTGTGGAGCAATAGCTGCAGCCTGTCCTAGGGGTGGTTTGTAAAACAAATGGTGTGTTCTGGCAAGGAGGGTTGAGACAGCTGGAAGAAAGTAATGGCTGAGCTGGGGGCAGTCTTGGAATTGCATGTTGTAGTTCCAGGAGCCATCTCAGCCATTTGATGAGCATTTCCACACCTCCCTCTGTGGAGGGAGTTGGGAACATGGTCCTGAACTGGGCACTACAGCCCAGCAAAGCCCACACCCATCATACGTCCCAGGAAGGTGCAGGAACCAACTGTGGCAACAGGCACTGGACACCCTTAAATGCTTTGCTGTCTCTTGGATGCTCCTTGACTCCTAAGGCAGCACAGCAGTGAAGGCCACAATGACCAGGGCTCCCCAAGAGAACGTTCAGAGAAGGGTATGGTGCTGGAAGTCAAGGCAGCTTTGCACCACTGTGCATCAGCTGGCTTCTTTAGGCACCCATGTTGGAATGCAGCCCAAGCAACTCACTGCACAAGTGGATCAGGGGAGACCTACAGTGAGAGGGATTCAGGAGGTCTTTGCATACTGTCAACATTCATTTCAAAACTGCAGCACATGTGGCCCAGACTCGTGCAGTTGAACACTTGACCGCATCCTGTAAAACAGGGCAGCGCCTCTATCCTGGGAGCTCTCCCAAGTTGCCTCCAAGTGCTTTTAATTTACTAATATAACTAGTGAGATGTTCATGCTGTGTCCTTGTGCCGTGCCTCCCAGGAGAACAGCCTGTCAGGGTGTTAAAAAGATGCCAGTGTGCTTCTGTGAAGGACTTCCTATGGATGATGATTTGCACAGCCCAAAGAAAAGTCCTTCTCGGATGACACGTGTAACATTGCAAGTAAGTCCAAGGCTAATGATTATTTTCCACATAAATGGAATTTTATTTGCCTTCAGCAATGTAGGCCACTGGGACCTCTTTCTAAAGCTGGCAGTGCTCCCAAGTCTCTAAATAAAAGTAACTGCATGACACAGACCTGAGGTAAAACCTTGGGGTAGAAAGCAGAGAAGAGATGTCCTCCTGAGAAGAGCAGACAGGGTGGGTTTTGATAAGATGGCTAAAATGGAAGACAATGTAGTAAAACAGAAGAACTCATGTGGGAGTCCCACTGCGGTCTCATGAGTGGCATTCAGTGTGTGTTGAAGGCTCCTATAGATCTCTGCTAAACTAGGCAACAAAAGGTTTTGCCTATTAGTCAGAGACATCCCAGGAATGAGTCATAGCCAGTGGGAAAGGCCTTCCCGCAGCGCCGCAGAGCTCTGCCGCAGAGCCGCTCCCTCTGCCACGGAGCAGCAGCACAGGCTCTTAGGTGACACCCAAAATCATCACACACCCCCTCTCCTGCTCTTTCGAGGCACTTCTGGCTGGTAAGACGAGTGCGTGTAGCTCAGCCCCACATGGCTGTAGTCCATTGGAGTGGGTGTAGTTGGGGGAGAGAAAGCACTTGCCCTATTTGTGGACCCCAATGAAGCTACTAGCTCTGTCCAGGGCAAATCCCAGAGGTTGGATTTGCAGGCTGGAGAGGAATGAGTCCCCTGAGTCCCCTTGGAACCCATGTGTGTTTGGGTTGAGTGTGAAGCACCAGATTGCTCGGCATCACTGCTGAGGAAGGTGCTGAACATGCATCTCCTCTCTACATCTCCATCTAGCAGACAGATCCTGCTGTCCATCAGTAAAGGGGCTTTTTTCCAAGGCAGACAGTCTTTAATGGGATGCTGGGACTCTTGGGCTCACCCCCTCGCAAGAGTTTCTCTGTGAATGAGAACAGGTGTCAGGCCAAACCACCTGACACGCGGAGAGCAGTGGGTTCAGAGGGAGATGTTCATTTAGGAAATCCTGGGTAGGGGCTTGTCCAATTCCTGTCCAGGCCTATTCAACTTGTGAGATCAGGCAGCCCATCCTCTCAAGCAGGGGTGACCCTCCAGGCAGCATCCCAGAGCAGGGAATGCTTGTCAGTTCATGAGGATGGTTAGCAGTGGAGTAAGAAATGTCTGCTGTACTTTTCAACAGAAAGATTTCCAGACTGCAGTTCAACAAGGTGAAGCTGGAAGATGCTGGGGAGTACAGCTGCGAAGCCGAGAACGTTTTAGGGAAAGACACCGCAAAAGGCATCCTGAATGTGAAAAGTGGTAAGTGAAGAAGCCAGCAAATGTCTCGAGCTGTCTGCCATTCCACAGAGAGTGGGAGGTTCTGCACATGGTCTGTCTTGTATTTTGTTTCATGCTTTCAGGATATCGAGTAAAACAATCTTGGGAGATAAGAAAAATGCAGCTTAGCATAAATGTTTATCTTTGTTATCTGTCACTGGCAATGTGGTTAATTTACATTTTAAATAAACTTACAGTCTATGTATTTTTTTAAAAAAAGGGTTAAGTAGGAAAGAAAGCTGGTGGGCTTGATGTTTTCATTTTTTAAAGAATTTCTGAGAAGCAAAGCTCACCAGAAGACAAGTAATTAGACCATAACTTTGTGATGAGTGAAGTTGCTTCTGGTTTTCATCCTAGAATGTTTGCTCCATCTCTTAGAGCTCAGCGGATGGAGTCTGAGGTTAGGTGGCTTTATTATTATCTTGGTCATAGTAATTATATTGCTTAACAGGATGGTTGGGATGCACCCTCCGGCTCAGAAAGTCCCTACAGTGGCTGCCAGAAGCTGGGAGGGCACAACTAGGGAGGGGATGACTCTCTTTCCCAAGCTCTTCCTCCTGCCATTCACATCTGGCCACCGTGGCAGCCTTTGCTTTGGGCTCTGAGCTCTGCAGCCCTTTGCTGGGATCCAGTTTTTAGTGCTCTCAGTAGCATTAGCCCAGTGTGAGGGAAGGTAGCTTTCTCCTGCTGCTTTCTGGTGGTATTTTGTGCATTAACCTCTGCCTCAGCAGTGCTTGCCCCTCTGAATCTTTTGTTCTGTGAAGCTGCAGTATCACGGAGCCTCCCCTTGGTTATTCTGCCTGTACAATCCCGGTGCTTCCAGGGTCTGGAGGAAGATTATCCACGCTCAGCCCTCCCTGCCTGAATGCCCCATGCCTGTGAAGTCAGCCCTGCTGCTCTGCTGGGTTTATTCCTGATTGTGATGGGGAAAGTGTCCCAAGAAAGCAATGGAGGCAGTGCTCTCCTTTTTTTCTGCCTCATGCCCTGGCTGTCCCATCACCACATAAACAGGCAGCAATTCTCAGGGTTCCCTGAGAATTCCCTGCACAGGAAGACACACTGTGTGGCAAGGACCACTCACAGCCTGGATGGGAACACAGCTGAGTTGTCCAGAAATGTGTTGAAAAACAACAAAAGACACACAACGATCTGGTCTCTACCTTCTCCTAATGGAAGCTGCAGGATGCAAAGTGCTGCAGATCCAGTGGATTCCGTACCTGGATTGGTCCATTTTCTCATCTGCCTTGTCTATCTGCCCTTGGCTTGATGCTGAGCTGCAGATCCAGTGGATTCCCTGCCTGGACTGATCCATTTTCTTGGCCAATCTGCTCTTGGCAGGCTGCTCAGCTGCATGCACACCTTGCTGCTGTCTGCAAGCACCTGCCGGGACAGCAGTGCCAGTCGTAGCCCCCTGCAAAGGTAGCCAAGATGATGGTGGTCACGGGGGTATTTACAGCCCTGCCACCCCTCTTTGCACTCTTTTTTTTCTCCTTCCTCTGGAGCTACCCAGAGTTGTGCAGCCTTCATCTATGCACAGGCATGTGCTCTCCTGGAGTTTTCCTCTTCCCTTAATGCTTGGCCTCCTTGGGATCTCAACAGCTTTTCTCAGTTCTGCAAGCAACCTTCTTCTGTGATACCTTTCAATAGAAAACTCCTCGGGACATCTGAATCCGCACATGTTGTCTCCTGTCTCTTCTTCCCCAGGCTCCTTAGCACTGATCCTGGTGTGGCTGAGCCTCAGCACAGTGTTCTGTGAAGTTCTAGCAGCTTATAACAATTAATCAGAGCTATTAATCAGAGCTGGCCTCCCCTCGAGCCTTCTGCTCCTTCCCAACAGCACACTCCAGCTATTGCTGTTTCCACGTGTTCCTGTAGAGAGGTGGCATTGCAAGAGGTGGCCTGAGCTGTTGAGGCTTGAGATGAGTATTGTGAGGTGTCCTCAGCCCCACGTGCCATTCTCCTCCAGGGATGCAGAGGCCAGAGATGGGGTCTTCTGATCCCACTTGGGGCCCTGACTAGAAGAGAAGGAACTCAGACAGGAAACCCTCAGGCTATGGGTGAGATTCTGTCTCTTCTCATTTAAGTTTCTCAGCCTGGCCAGGCAGGGTTGCCATTGAAAAGTGCCCTGCTCTATCCCAGTACCACTTTTCAGTTGTTCTAAAAACTTAGAAAATGTCCATCAGCCAAGCCCTCACCTCATCTCTCCTCTGCAATTCCAGTATTTCCAGAGGACACCCAGATCAGAATTAAGTGCTTTTGTATTGAGAAGCCTTTGCATTGACAAAGTGCTTCTGGGCTTAGCCAAAATATACTGTGCTTTGGTGCTATTTGCAGATTTTTATGGCTTTGAGGTCAACTAGATGCTTTCTTAGACAACTGTCCCATTTCCCAATTCTTTTTATTGAAGAGTCTAATGTTGATATCACATGGCCATGCGGGCACAGGTGAGATGTGACTGTTTCAGACTCTTTTTTTCCCACAGAAAATTTTCAGACACCTCTTTAACTGTGCTCCCCTACTTCCCTTTGCTCAAACACTGCAGGAAAAATCAAATTTGTACAAAGTATTCTCTCTGCTTCTTAATTTTCCATGGTGGTCTCACCCCTGTCTCTGGCAAGGCTCTGTACCCGCAGCCCAGGCTTCAGGGACTTTCTCCTTTGGGCATCTAGAGGTTGGTGAGGGACTTTTCCAGAAGGTGCTGGTGCTGCCAGCAGTCTTGAGAAGAGTTGATGACTGTAGGCACTGGATTCCCAGAGCCTGATTTATAAAAAGGAAATCACCAGCTGCCCTTGTCTCCCCTATTGCCTGAGGTCATTGTTATCACCTGTTTCATGTTCCTCAACCTCTTGTACAAGTATGACTTTGTGCTGCAGAGCTGCAAATACCCGTGGGATGGAGGCTCTTGAGACAATCCCACCTTTTCTTAAACTCCACATTTTCCCCACTGTCATGTCCTGTGATCCTGTCTTTGCACTCTCATGGCCATCAGGGCTAAGAAAACCTCACACAGTTTCACTTGTCACCTGCCAGGAGAACCCTGAGCCATTTCTGCCTCTTTATCATGACAGAGGCCCTTAATGGCACAAGACCCTTCACAGTGAGGGGACAGTGTGTCCTGTGCCATCTCCCCCTCAGGGACACTCCTTGTCCTACCTCTGTCACCCTGATCCCCACCTGGGTGTGCCCTAAACCAGCACTAACACCTTGACAGCACCCCAGCCTGTGACCCCCAGCAGCACCTGCCCCTCTCCTCCTCCCCACTCTGCCCTGCTCAAAAGAGAATATTTTGTTCACTACTTTCTTACCTTAATTTCCCCAGGAACAACGAAAGCACCACAAGTCTTACCAGCCTCAGAAACTAAAATAGTTGTTATGGAAGAAGAGTGTAAGTACCTCTCCCCCTGCTCTCCCCATACAGCTGCTTTCCCCTAATTTGTTTGTTATTATAAGACATTTTGCATAAGTGCTTTATTGCCTCCTGGAATCTTCTTTAATCACTCCTCTCTGATTTTTCCCAAAGCCACTGATCTTTCCCTAGATCTTTCAAAAAATCTGATTTATGTTGCCAGTGTCTATCTTGGAGAGGTTGATAACTATTGCAATGGCAGCTTGAAGAACGTGCTACTTCAAATTGCAACTGAATTTTAAGCATTCCCAGCTCTTTCAGTGCATGGAGTTATTGATACTTGCAAGATGTGCTTGTTGTGGCCTTTGATTTATCAGGGTTGAGTTTTTTTGGGTTTTGGGGGTTTTTTTGCTTTGTTTTTGAGTTTGGGTTTGGATTTTCTTTTGAGGATAGGTGAGAAAACTAAAATAGGCTATAGGAAGAGCAAGGAAAGAAAATGAGTCTTGTAACCATAAGTCATAAGAATATTGCGGAAAATCTATCTGTGCCTTGCCATCCCATTTTCTCTTGAGTCTCCAGAAAGCAAGAAGAGATTTTTCAGAATGTTTAATTTGATTTAAAGTGGCTGAAGTACTTTTCAGCATTCCCTCCTATTCAGTTGTCCCAAATGCAGTAGGAAGTGGGCACATAATACAAATCAAAGCATGGACATAGGGGTAGATCTGGAATCCCAGTGCCTGGATATTGGCTCAGGCCTGTCTGGTGGAAGGTGTTATGTATGTGTTAGAAGGTCTCTCCCTAGTGGGAGTCCCACCAGGATCCCATCTGAACCCCCTGGAAAGGCAGGACCAAGCAGGTGTTTTGAGATCTGTGCTGTATTTCTATCCCAAATGCTGATGCCCAGAGCTGGCTGTGCCTCACTGTTGGCAATTCTGCTTCGCAGATTTTATGGTGATGTTTCCTCCTTGGAAAGCTTAGCCTTTTATGATTTTAAAGGAAATCTGATTGCAGACACAGCAGGCACTGGCCAGGTATCCTTTAAAAGCTTTTCTGATTAGAAAACTGCTCTTAAAATGTGCTCTCATATAGTGCTTAGTCTTGCACTGCACTGGAGACACCAAGCTGAGGAACAGCATCGTTAATGCCATGATCCTGCCCCAGGATTTTTCCTTTGTTTTCATCAGGAGAGATCTGTGCTACTTACTTGCATCATAAAAGTTAAATGCTATTTTCTTAAAAGCCAAATCTCAGAAGGGAAACACAGAAATATCTCCTTTTGGAAAACTTCTTTCCTCTGTGGGTGCATCTCTGTCTATCTGTTCTTTAGTAATGATGGAAAGAGTTGGAGAAGTCTCCAGAGCTGAAGTTGTAATTGACTTTTTCTGTCACATTCCTTTTTTGTGATCTCTCTCAATTGTTATCTAAATAACTCAGAGACTCTCTGATTTTAATGGTGATTGATGATCTATCATAGAATCGCATGTGTGTGCGGCTTATGGGGAGGTAATGGCAAAAGGAGTGGGATATCGTGTTTTCTCCTTGGAGCATTGTTAAAGCCTTTCTTACCACCTCAAAGTGTATGTGGTAGAGAATCCTGCCACATTCTGAGTGAGGCCTGACTTCCTACTCCTGTTCTTCAGTGGCCACAGACCTCTGGGCATTGCTGCATCCTTGACACAAGGCAGACAGCACTCAAAATGCAGCCCAGGTCTCTGAGGTGCTCTGTCTCCATTCTAGGGTAACTTTTTGCTCTGGAAGTATATTTTTTTTGTCCTGCTGCTCTCCATCTCTGCACCTTCCCATGCCTAGCTGGCACCTGCTGTGAGGCTGCAGAGTGCAAGGAGGCAGATTGGTACCTTTGGTTCTTGAAAACATCTGCATTGTCACGATGAAGTGCATGGGATCTCTTCCTTGAGAGATCTGCTGCTCCCCTTATCTATACAGTGGAGTAGGAGCCCTCGTTCCCTTTGGCAGGGACACTGTTTGGTGTGGGCCTCGCTAGTCTCACAACAGTTTGGAGAAACCCATGGATCTCATGGTGTTTCTGGTGTGGTGAGAACCCTGACACCAGTCTGGAGCTGGGACCAAAGGCAGCATACTTGGCAGACCTGGGATCTGACAATGCTGCATTTGGGAGCTGTCTGGAATCCACTCTGCCTGGCATCCTTGTCCAGCCCGTGTGGATGTGACCCTATACCCAGGGTAAGTACTGGGACCTACCAGGCAGAGAGATGGGTTTTCTGAAGCCCCCACTACCTGGTATGGACATGGCATGAGGCTCAGATCGGTGGTGTGGGTCCCTTCAGATGAACCAGAGCCATTTAGCAGCTGTAAGGAGATGGACCATGGTGTGTGATGAGTCCTGACTTAGTCAGAGAGGTGTAGTGTCCATCTTAACAGCAGCTTTGATCCACATGGCCAAGAGGCACTCTGAGGGCCAGATTCAGAAAGGAAATCTGCTGTCTGGAAAAGTCTTTCCACCCTGCTGCTCATACTGATATGGTCACAGTCTTACACCTTCCCCTGACTATTTTTGGTGGAGCACTGTCAGAAAGAGCAGAACTGAGGTCCAAGTACCTACTGCCCTTACCAAGAAGTCTTCCCATGGAGCTCAGTAAGCACGAGATAGTTGCAGTAACCTCATCCATAGTGAAAAAGCATTAAAGAAGACACATTGCATTGTGTTGGTCACAGGCTATGGTTGTGCAGTTGGGTGGTCACAGTGGCTCAGCTCACAGGCAAGAACTTGCAGGGATGTGGTAACTTGATCATGTGCCCTGATGTGCAGAGGAAGGTCCTTTATGCTCATTTCAACATCCAGAGGACTCAAAATGGTAACGTGATCCTGTCACTGTGCAGCTTGAAGCAGCTAAACAAGGTTCAGGAGCCTGTGGCGATGGACATGTTTGGTAAACAGGACAGGAATCAGTGTCCACTTTCAGAAGCAGTCTGATGGAGGCAAAAATGGAAGAAGGTTCAGAGAAACTTGTAGAGCATTCTGAGATATAAGGTTTATGCAGGGCAAAGATAGTAAAACCCTATCAAAGTTTCATTTTAAAAAGCTAAGCTAATGATTGAAGTCTCTGAAAAGGCCAGGTAATCCCTTCTGCTTGTTTTCTAGTTCATTCCCTTGACTTTGACAAACAGATAAAGTCCTGAGGGTAGGAAGAGAAGACAGGTGGGGTGGAGGAACTGTGGTTTGGATACTGTCAGGATAGCAGAGGATCTGCCAGTGGCTGGCAGGTGCTCTAAACCAACATGTGGATCATTGCAGCTGCTCACCTGGCCTCTGCTCACACCCTGTGTTCACTCTCCAGCTGATCTGGGTGAGTGCCTTCACTTTACCCTTGGCTGTGGGTGCTCTGCAGCAGAGAGAGGTTTGGGATCACAGGAGGAGGTGAAGGAGGGAGAAAGAGCAGAAGAGACAATGCTGAGTTGTGCTGGGAACATGGGGATTGGGGGATAGTGTGAATTATGTGAAGGAAAGCTGGATTCTCTGGACTGAATTTTCAGGCCTTTATTCCAGCTGCTGGGGATCACAAGTCCTCCCTGAAGTTCCTTGAGGGATCCCTGTGTGAGGGGTAGGTGAAACACTCCTTCTTTCTCCAGTTAAGTCTAACTCTTCACACACTAATTTGGGTTCACAGACTTCATAGCTGTCATTTTGGTGATATCATTGGACAAAGTTTGTAGACTGATTTGTTTAGATTAATTCAGGTTATCCCTCTCCAGTTTAATACCTTCCCCCATGCTTAGATGACTGGGTGTTGGAAATGTTTGCCTCACTTTGTCTCTCCCAGGTGAGATGGGCCTGATGGGCTTGCATGATTGCAATGGCTCAGTGATGTCTTTGCTGTGCTGTGGTTTGTGAGTCACACCTAGTCCCATCAAAGCTTCAGCACACACCCCACAGTAACGTGTGCCACGTAGTTATGGTCCAGCCAACTCCCCCAAACCTTATCTCAAGTCCAGTCTGGCATGGCCTTCACTGGGTGACCGTGGTAGACCTGGCTGGTCAGTCTCTGGTCCCTCCAGTCTGAAGGCACAGTGCTCTCCCAGAGCAAACATGAGCACCGTGCTCTGGGTTTGGAGCTGAGGTGTGTCCAGCCAGCCCAGAGCTTGGGCAGAGCAGACAGAAGTCCAGCCATGTGGACAGACCAGTTTTCAATATTAGACTAAAAATAAGTCTTGGTGTGGTCTTTGCTCAGATAATTTCAACCCCAGAGCTGGAGGTGTGGTTGTAATTGAGTGGAACCTGCACACACACACAGACACAGGACCTTGAGGTGGACATGGTGGAGATATTGCTGTCAGCCTGCAGAGAGCTGTGATGTGGCTGCTGCCAGATCCTGCTTGTTGCTTATATTGCTCACACTGTATTTTTTAAGTAGCCACACAGCTACTACTTGAGACATGGTGTAAAAACAATCAGTGGCTCTGAAGGCAAAGAGGGGCAGGATGAAGGATGGGATGGGATCCGATGTCCCCTGGCAGCACTGAGGCTGTGAGCCCACATGCAGAGCAGCAGGCTAGGTATGAGAGGATCTTCTCTGCCTGGCTCCATCGTGTGATCCTGGTGTGTTGTTTCACTTCTTGGGCTTCAGCTGCTCTGCCTGTGAAGGACTCATGCTGGCATTGGCTCTGCAGAAGGATTTTGAGGTTATTGAACAAATCTCCTCATTGAAGTATCATGTTGCTGCTATTACAATTGATGATGGGGATTTGGGAAAAAGAAAATGCATTCTGGGACCCCTGTGGTAAAGAAAAGCATAGGAAGGTCTCCTTCATAAAGCTGATGAGATCATTCTGGAGGAGCAACCAGAAGCTTTATAATAGCACAGGACTTTGGCCCTGCAATAGCTCCCTGTCCTATGGGAACAGGCAGTCCCTGGGCACTCAGAAACCTTTAAACTTGCTCTTCAGTGAACCCCTGAGCAGTGCAGATGGGAGAGGTGGGAAATGCTACCTGTGCTGTTTTGATCAGCAGTATCTGTTGCTCCAAGATGAGTGTCCTGCAGTACGGCATTTGTATTTTGGGATGAACTCCTGGTCGGCAGCTCTTGGTCTTAATGATCCCCTCAGGAACTGGAAACATGAATCCAGCAGGACCTATTTCAATAAAATCTGAGGGTAAATATTTGGTCATTTCCAAATGAATAAACACAGAGGAGCAGAATTTTTATGAGCTCCAGAGTCCTCAGTCTGCACAGGCCCTTCTGGTTTTATGTACAGAGAGCAGCAGGTAACATCCAGACTCTGCTCGGGTTTATTAAGGGAAGAGGTGTCATTTCAGACATACAGAAATTCACCACAGAGAGAATGGTTAGGATCAACAGCCCCTCCGTGTATTAATCAGTGTAAATCATGGATTTAGTGTGGCCCACACCAGGATTACAGAGCTACAACTAAGGAATAACTTAGCCAGACACCTTCTCATCCATGGTCTTCTGACAAGCGGTTGGGTGAACCCTCTTGAGGGGAACCTCAGCAATTCTGTGTTTTATCAGTAAGTACATGAGACATATACAGAGCAGCAATCTGTATACACTCCCCAACCAGCTGAGTTCATCTGTCTAACTGAATGTCTAAATATTGAGAGAATAAAGTGTCTGTACTCTATGAACCCACCAGCCAAAGTTATTTATAAAGAAGAAAAGAAGCAGTGAAATTATCGCTGTCTCCCTGCTCTCCTCGACAGTAGCTGTAGTTTGTGAAAAATTAACTATAATTTATAGTCCAAGCTGCATTAATTAACTCTTTGCAGGGGGAGTGTTTCACCAGACTTCTGAGAACAGGCTGGTGAGAGGCCTGTAAAGGTTAAATGACGTGCGTGGCAGGAATTGTGTAAGAATCCCTGCACAATCATTAATGGCCTTTCTGCGTAGATGGGTTGAGTGAAGGGAGGTCCACCTGGCACAGTCACTGCCCCTGGCTCTCCTCTCTGCTGCCCTGTCATTGATGTTAGCCCCAAATAACTGAGGCGTGTGGTGGAAAACAGACACTCTGAATGACTCCAGTGCCCTGCACTGTCCTCGCTGGCCGGGGCAGCAACAATAAAATGTGACTGCAGATTGTTTTCAAACACATCCATCAAGAGGTAGCTCTCTTTCTCTGTTCCCACCTCCTCATTCCCCTCTTTTCCCTGTTCTCACCACTTTGTTCCCCTCTATTCGTTGTCCTCACCTCTTCACTCCCTTCAGCTTTGTTCACTGTCCTGGGACTGAGACCAGCTGCAGATCTGACCTGCTGGAAGATGAGCTGCTCCAGCCCTTCTTTCAGAAGCTTTCTGACCAGTTTGTCTCAGTGTGTCTCAGGGGCACCTTGCTTATTCCCAGTGGTCAAAAAGAAATGGCACCACTTCTTTTCCATAGTTTGCCTCATGCACAACTCCCTGTTTCCCCTTTTAATTCACTGAAGTACTTGGGGAGTCCATTGGTGCACGACTGATGTTACTGCACAACCCTCTCACCATGTCCCATTGCCTTCATGAGTCCCATTCCACCCAGTTTGCAGCTACCACCCAAAACTGCTCCCTTGCTTATTCAGATCTCCATTTATCTCAGCAATTTTATGACTTGCAGGTCGTTTGGGGTAGATGGAGTTGTGCTGGAGGCTAAATGAAGGACTTATTCTGCCACATCAACCAAAAAGGGGTAAAATCTGCCTGGTGTCATGTGAGTTAAGGTGGAATAGACATCGAAAGTTATTTCTGGATCATCAGGCACGCCTGCCTCATGTTTGGCACAGAGGTGAATGGACCTGCATGGCTGAAAATAAACTCTATGTGAGGTTCACTAGACAAATCCAACAAAGGCCACTAAATGTAATGACACTGTGGCTGACTTAGGTTGTCTCTGAGCTGCTCATCTTAGGTGGCCAGAAGAAAATTATCATTGTGTGCTCATGCTGATCTTCTTCCTTAAGCTTTGCCCCTTGGCCACTGCCAGGGATTAGGCAGGGTTTTGGTTTGACCAGTACTGTTCAAATCATAGTCTAAAATGGCCTCGTTTCATGATGCTTCTCTACAGGGAACTGGGTTTGCTACTTCTCTGCTGCTAAAAAATGCACCATAGTAATGATTCAGTTTAAAACACTTTGTGCTTCTTTGGGATAAAAGGCAAAAGAGGGTTTGGGATTTTTTTCAGAAAACAGGGATTAAAGAATAATGACATTAGCAATATGCGTCTAGGAGAGGTGATCAACCCTGCATTTTCCTGACAGGCACAGCTCTACTGAGAGCTCTCCTCCTGGAAGTGCACAACATTAATGGCCTAAGCCTCATTCATGTTAGGCTCTTTTTTGTTTGTTTAAAAGGACCAAAATTTAAAAAAGACAGAAATGTTTCTATGGGGTGAAGATCCCATGCAATCTCTAGCTCATCAGCACTGCAATCTACTATGGTATCACAGCATCACACAGCATGTTCCCATCCACCTTTCTTGGTGTATTGAGTACATTGTTATCCGTTGTGTTTCCTATGGGGAGGTCTTTGGGCTGTGTTTTTAGTTCTCCCCCTCTGCTCCTCTCTTGCTGTGGGAAGGCTTGGCCCCAAATCCTTTCCTGTAGGATTTATGATGCAAGACTTTGCCAGATGGATCGTTTTGCTTGCTATCAAGTAGTTTATTTGATGGTTGCAGAGGTGATGGCTCCCTGCAGGCCATGCTTGTTCCTCATTCATGTGCCTTTCAATTTGCACCAGTGCCTTGGTTCATGAAGCTTCAGTGCTCCCTGATCTGGTGGCACACTTGCACTTTATCAGAGACCCACAGCTCTCATTTCCCAAATAGAAATGTGCTACTATCTCATAAAGGTATAAATTATACACTCTTGTCTGTATAATGAGTCTGCATTCCCCAAATATATTATACAGACTTGGAATGGCTTTGGCTTCTAGTTACCATTAATCTTAACAGGAAGGGAGAGCTGAATTTCCTGCAGAAGTTTGGGAATTCTCATATATGAGAGTTTTTTGTAAGACCTTCATTGGAGGCTTGGTCAAGCCATCCTCTGAACCACAGCAGACACTGCGTGTGCACACTCTGCCCACATTTGGCTCCCAGCTGGCTGGCAGGATGTGCCCTCAGAGGGAGCAGCTCTGCTGTCCCAGGCTCTGTGCATTTGGGTCCTTGCTGAAGTATTGGCCATGTCTGCTGTGCAGAGCACATTGGGACAACTTGCCATGCCCTGGGTAACTGTGAAAAGCCAGACCCAGAGGCAATGGTTGTTCAAGGTCAAGCATGGAAATAGCTCTGCTCAGTGCACAGCCCTGGGTCTGCCAGATAGTGGAGGCCTTGGCTTCCCTATGGGAATGGAAGACAATGGAGTGGGATGATGCAGTGAGCTTGGCTCTGCTTTGAGCTGTGCACAGGTAACAGAGGGGACTGCTCCAACTGGGCCCAGCCCAGTGAGAAACTCCTCAGTCGGAGAGGCATGGACCCCATGCAGGCAGAGAGTCCTAAAGGCATGAGAGCCAGAACCAACTTGTCTGGTTGCTTGTGTGCCAAGCATCACCCACATGTGAGAGGCTTCATAGGATGCTGGGAGCACTCCTTTGCCTGGGAGAGCCTGGATGTGCCCAGCAGGTGCTGGGCTGGGGCCAGAGTGTGGGAATGCACTCCTTGACTCTGGTGGTGTGGGATGCAGCCCCTGAGCCTCTGTGGAGGCAGGATGAGAACAAGGGCTGCCCAAGGAGTGGAGATCAGCCCTGACTCCCTCCGGGGCAGGCTATGTCTTGCCCTGCTGCTCCTCCCGTGGTTCTGACTAGCTCCAGCCTGGGCCTTTGATTCAAGCCTTCATCCTCAAATCCTTTGGCAATGAGGAGTTCACCCTCAGTAATGGGTTGGAAGTCACTGACCTCTCCCATAAGGTTCATTCATGCTTTGGAAAACAGGATGGAAGAGAGTAGTATCTCCTCAGAGTTCTTGACTCCAGCATAGAAGGTGCTGGAAAGTAGGTAGTAGCCACTCTGCTGGAGGTTTGACTGTGCTAGGGTCTGGGCAAAGTGGGTAGTCCAGGAAAGGGGACTATCTCTAAAGAGGTTAAGTATTCAGTTGTGAAAAATCCATGCTTTCGAGCGCCCAACCCTTCTCTGAGTTATGTGAATATGGGTCTGCATTCCCCAAAGCTGCTCAGCTTTTGTAACTGGTATCAGTTGCTCTAACAAAAGGTTTTTCCCTTCCTAGAAGCCTCTGTTTTATCTTTGAAGAATCTGTTTTGGGCTGTATGTTTGTCTGAGTCATTCAGAGACTCAGAATTACAGAGAAATTCTGCAGGCTATCTTCAGGGGTTTTTGTTGGTTTTTTTTGTAGCTCACATGGCTTGAAGTTTTTCTCCAGAAAGAAAAGTTTTGGATTTGGAAAAGCACCTGTGACCCAGGAAACTTGAGTCATGCTGACTGCGTGTCTCCTAGCATGAACTGGGGCTGACTGACTTCTACTGCTGAACTTCTGCTGGGTTGTTCCCATCAGAACTTCTAGAGCTGGGTTTCTGTCATTGAGACAGGACAGAGAAACACTCAGAAGAAGGGAGGGAGAGATGGAGCTGATCTTGCTTGGGTTAGACCTGCTCCTGGGACAAGGATGGCACATGCTTCTAGCTCTGAAAACTTATTCCCTCCCAAAGATATGGAGCAGTGCAATGTCCTCTTCAGTATCTGTGGATCTCAGTCCAGTATCATGATGTACTCAGGCCTCAGCAGCAGGTCACCATGAGTCTGTGACTCTCCAGCACATCTTTTTCTTGACCTCCTGCTTGCCTGCTGGCACAGGGGTCTGAGCGTAAGGGGAGGGCAGGGAGAGATGGAAAAGCAGCACTTTTTCCTACAATTTGTCAGTAACATCATCTTGTCCTGTCATACTGGCTTCTTAGAGGGAGATGTGTCTTCAACTCCTCACTCATTTGGCCACTTTTGCTGGGAAAGGAAAGGTCAGCTTGCAGCCCCATGACCTGGAGAGGTGAAGGTGGATCTAAAGGCTCAGGCTGAGTTTTGTTGCTCTGGGGTTTTTACTTTGGCAAACAAACTACTTGAAAACCACCTAAGGAAACAGAATTGCCCAACAAAGGAAATAACAATATATCCTTTTTGTGTGTGTTTTTGTTTTCCTCTGCAGTAACCACAACTCTCTCCTCCTGGTCCGGGCACGCTAGAAAATGCAACGAAACAGCCAAGTCCTATTGTGTCAATGGCGGGGTGTGCTACTACATCGAGGGGATTAATCAGCTGTCATGCAAGTAAGTGAGTGGAGTTCTTGTGTCAATATGGAAATTACTTGGCTGGGGGAGAGGAGACCTTTGTGCGACTGCCAGAGGAGAGGGAGCTCTGAAATCCTCCTGGCAGTTGCAGTTTGAGCTGTGCAGATTCAGAAAGGGACACTAGAGGGGCAGGGGTGGAGGGCGAGGATTTGTATTTTCCTTTTTTTGTGTGTGTGTCACTGTTGACTTTTCCTGGATTTTCTTTCTCTGGGGGTGTGTTTTTCCTGGCTGTTCCTTTTCCCCTTTTTCCTTTTCTCCTCTGCAGCTTCAGGGAAAGTTGGGTCCCTTTTGCTCCCCTCCAAGCAGGAAGGCTTTCCCAGTCAGAGCCACCTCCCTCCCCCATGACTGGAGGGGGTCCCTTGCTGGGACCTGCCTTTACCTTTCCTATCTGTATCTCATTGGCCCGAGTTTAGCACACAGCTCTTCACCCCTCTCTGCTGCTTTGTGGCCACTGCAGGTTGTTTATATCTCCCCTTTAGTAAAAAACAGAGACACATATTAAGTTATC
Organism: Campylorhamphus procurvoides; assembly: GCA_013396655.1. Classification (NCBI taxonomy): domain Eukaryota; kingdom Metazoa; phylum Chordata; class Aves; order Passeriformes; family Dendrocolaptidae; genus Campylorhamphus; species Campylorhamphus procurvoides. The sequence goes on along the minus strand of WBMV01004300.1, from coordinate 303,748 downwards.
CTTAAGATGAAATTTCTCAAGGAGGTTGAAAAGGGGCTGCATAGTCTGAGGGATGTGAAATGGGATGTGAGACATTTTCACCTCTGGTTCACAGCCAGAAAGCCCAAAAGCATCTCACCCCTCACCCCACCCCTGGCCTGATAGTGACTGAGAGTAAGCAGTGCAGTCTGATTGCCAGGGGTACGTAATACAGGTACCCAGAGCACACCTGTACCTGCCCCTGGGCTCCTGCAGAGTGAGCATGAGGTGGTGCCCTGGGTGTGCACTCACTGAGCAGATGGAATCAGCTTCTGAGCTCATCTGGTGACCAAGACATCCCTGTGCCCAGCTTGGAGGAACACAGAACTGATAATTGTCTCCCCGTGTGGCCCAGAGATCTCTCCATGAAGACACACAGCCAAAGGTGTGTGACATCTGTGGATGTCAGCCCAGTACTACTGCCACTGAGTGGTGTGATGCTCACTGGACACCTCAGCTCCTCAGCCTTGAAGGACACACCTGAACAGAACCATCATTCCAAGGCTCGTGGACTGGATCACAAAATGAGCCCAACTCCTTCCTTTTCCTCTAGTGCAGAGCCAGCTGTGGTGGAAGGACAGGGATTAAACAGCATCTTCCAGTTCTCCCAGACGTGCCCCTTTAGCCATGGAAAGAGCTGGGTAGGACAGAAACAAGAAGCTGCTGTCCTCCCCGTTTCCTGTGTGTGTGGAGTGAGAGCAGCCCTCGGACACCACAGCCCTGTGTTTCAGGGAGTTGTCTCTGCCACTGGCTTCTTGGAGGCTCTGTAGACTCATCTTGCCAGTGCTCCCCATAGGAAACATAGGGGAGCCCCCATAAGATGAATTAAAGTCACAGCCACTCTTCTGGTGTAGCTGTAACCCCAGGAAGCCTCAGTAGTTCCAATCATCCCATTCTGGGAAGGGCTTGAAGCCTGGAGGAGTGTATGAACCAGTGTCTTTATCTGTAAGCAATGTAGTCATGCCAAAGCATAGAGTTCAAGGCTGTTTCTCTTGGAAAGACCTTGAATCCAGATCAAGGCTTTTCAGACCAGATCTCTTTCTAATTACGACAAGTTACCTGAACTTCTGCCATACATAAGAACCAGTTTTCCCCAACAAAGGGTAGGTGTGGGAGTTACCAAGTGTCTTCAGCAGACAGACTGTTTTAACCAAAGCAATTCCAGCCTCATGAGGGAACAACCTGCCTTCCAACCAGGTTGCTCTGACAGCTGATGAACAGAGGGAAAGCTCAGTGATGGATTCCATTAAGATTTTATGTGCTGCACGAAACAGACCTAATTATTTCATACCATTTGAAAGCCTGAATTCCTCACTTGCAGATGGTAAAATGATTTCTTTTTCTGACGAGTTCTAAGATACCAATTGCTAAAACCAGATGGCCATTGAACAGGTGTGTATGGAAGGGCAGGAAAGAGTTAGCCAAAAGGAGGTGCTCTGAAGATCTGCACTGTCACTTCTCATCTGCCAGAAAAGATGGTTTTGTGTTCACAGAAACCCAGGAGACCCAAGTGTCTTCTCATTTCTCATCTTACTGCTTGAGGAGATATCTGGATGTTCATTCTCCTTGGGTGTTTTTATCATTAAATCACAGAATGAAGAAAAGAAATCCTGGCTTTTGAAGTGATGTCATTTTAGTGTTTCTGGATTCCAGAGGCCAGTAGTTACTGAGGAATGCAGAAGCATTTGAGATGAACACAGTGTTTCCCATAAAATGGCCCTCCCAATGACATGGATGATTCTTGGGGAAGGCTGCTGATGGATAAACAGACTTCACCTTTGTCTGCCTGCAAACTGGGGAAGTGCTGACGTGTTCCACACCTTCCTTATTGCACCAAGATAGAAGACCTGTTGCTGTGGTTTGTGAAAGATGCCATGATACAGCCTCGGAGGAGAAAGGAGAAGAAGCAAAGATGCAGGTTTGACCTGCATTTCTGATGTCTCTAACACTGGCCTTGGTCCTCCAGCCTCATTGTGCCTCTGAGACATGAGATCGGTAGGTCCCTCTGCTCACAACCTCTTCAAAGGCCTTAGAGACAAAACAGGAGCCACATGAGCAGCCTCAGCCAGGAACAATGTGTGTGTCCATGTGCTGTTTCCACTTTGCTCTTCTGATTAGAGTCAGCAGGGCCTTGGGGGGCTCTTCTGGCTCCCTGTGGCAGCTTGCAGCCCCCCTTCACCGAGTGCTAAGGCAATTCTAGCTCCGCAGTATCTGTGTGATGGTACCAGCCTTTCCAATGCCGACTATCAGAATTTTAGACTGTTCTTTTTCACTACCTGGCACCACTGTGTGATTACCTTCCCGCAGCGGATTCCATTGTTTGCAGCTGTCCAGAAGCACAGAAGATCCTTCCTGGAGATGTCCCCCCTGGCAGTGTGGAGGAAAAAGAGCAGCTGAGTTCTCAAATAATTTCTTCTCCCGAAGTGGTTCATGCTTGATTTGTTACAGATATCGACTGAATTGGCAGCTGGCCTTTTATTATTATTTTATAACAGGCTTCCCAGAAACGTGTTCCTCCTGGTCTTTTAAATTCTCAGGAAAAAAGTGTTTGCTTGTAATCCCATCTCCTCCCTCCCTTTTTAATACACTTCAACTAGACCTTGGACAATGGTCTTCCTTTTTCTCACCAAAGAAGAGCCCAGAATGGACTCGGAGCTGTTCCAGAAATTGTGTCTTTTTTGATTGTGTGCTTGCATAATTTTGTCCTTAATTTGAAGTAAATTCTGCACATGCTGGTGTCAAAGGAAACCTGAACATGAAACAATCTGTGCTGTTACCCTGACTGCAAACAGAGCACCTGGAAGTTGGATGGGAAAAGTGGGATCTGCTTCAGATAATTCTACGAATTTTCGGCATAAACCTGGGAAATGCCTGAGCCACACACATACAGAACTGACATGACAGCCCTTGTAAATGAAAAAGCTCCAGGATCTTAACAGGAAGAATTTCTTGACCCTTTTCCAGACCATTTTGATCAGAGAGGCCTTATGAGTTGGACTGGGTTCTCACCATAAATGTAGGGGACAGGACAGCTCGAGTAGGGTAAATTCCAATGCCTGCAGAAGGGATGCACACAAGCCAGTCTCAATGCCTTGAGCTGGTCTGGGACACAGGGCAGTGGTGACTGGTTTGTTGTGTCCAGTTGAACACAACATTGGGATGACTGGCAGCCTCTGATCTTGATTCTGCCTCCATCCTGGTTCTCAGTGGGTTCTTAGTACAACCTAGAGTGGCTGGAGGCTGCTTTAATCTGCTATTGTTGTGCCATGGCCATGGGGCTGTGCTAGTGTGTGTATCACAGCAGAAATGCTCTTTTTCTGGTTAGGTCTTGGCACACATTAGGTACTGTTGGGGTCTTCTCAGTCAAACAAAGAGAGCCAAGGGTCCTCATTCCACTTAAATGCTCTTCATGACTCTTGTGCATGATCAGAAGTGACTGCTACAACGAGCCATGATCTTGCATGGGATCAGAAGACTTAAAGAGTGCTATGGAGCAACACCCCCTCATCACGCTGGACCAGGAGTCAAGCTGAAGGATTTACAAATGCTGACAGATAAAGAGATTTTCTGGGTTTGAGGTGACAGCACTGCATTACGTGAGGGAGTGAGATCAGAGGGCTGGAGCACCTTGGGCAAAAAGTAAAAGTCAAGGAGAGAGTAAAACCTAAAACAAAGCAAAAGAGAAAACACCAGTTCATTTCTGAGTTAGTTGATGTATCCAAGTCACCAATTTTCAAAATTACACATTCACCTCCTCCACGTATGCTGTTCCCTGCAGATTCTCCCAAGAAAGGGAAAGATTATTCAGAAGGGTTACCCATGCTGCCAGCTTGGGTGTGTCCCCCCAGAGCTCCATCCAAAGGGGTGAACATCAGGCAGATTCCCTCTGGCCGTGGTCCTCTTGGCAGCATCCCTCGCTCAGCTCTCCTGCAGTGCCCAGAGCTGTGCCACCCCTCCCAGTGGCATTTGGTGCTCATTGCACAATCACAAGGATGTCACTTGGCCATGGACATACGAGAGCAGTTCTGTGGGAGGGTGTTGCAACGTCCTTGGAAACGAAGTGCCCGCAGTGTTGAGCTAGGGGTGAAAATCTCCACATCCTGTCCCAAATCTCCTGAACCAGCCACGACTCGTTCCTTGGGCTTTGCATGCTGTTTATCTTGGGTGGTGAGATCAGGTACCTTTTCAGGTTCAAGTGGCCCATCTGTGCATCCTGTTCAGTGTGTCCTTTGTAATGCACGTGTAGCTCTAGCAGACCCTTGAGCCCCAGCAGAGTGTGGAAGCTGATCCTGCAAGTGCAAGGCGCTGTTGCCTTCACTGAGCCCAGCAGTGGATATCCCTGAGGTTTGGACTCCACTGTACAGCAAACATGCCTTGATTAGCTGCTCTGGATAAGGCCTCTGCATTTATTCTGGTTGCTTTCTTTTCTTCCCATCAGTGATTTTGTGGAGTCCAGCCTTTTGTGGCTCTCCAGAGCCCGATCATCTGGGACTGGTCAGGGGACAAAGACAGAACTGTCTTCTTTTTCAGCCCTTCGCACAAAAAAGCAACATGCTTGAAACATTTTTTTTCCATTTGCTTGCATCAGTGCATTGTGTCCTTCTGCTACAGCTTCTCCTTATCCCATTATTTTGAAGCACATGCTCATTCACATCCTTCTGTAACATGGATAGCTTTATGAGACCTGCTGAATTTGGCATATTTTAATTAAGATCAAGGGGAGCAAAGGAAATGTGCCAACCCTTGCAATATTTAGATCAACAGCTGGACAGTAAAAGTTTTGCTTCCAGCAGGAACATTATGAAAATGATGTTATCAATTAATAGTAGCAAATAATAATTAACAATAATTATTGCTCTGCTCTCACAGAGGGTAAAATGTCAAAGTTTCTCAATTTTCTGAAATAAGTGCTCTGCAAGCATAGAAATGGGTCATTCAAACCATTTTGGTTTGTACTTTTTGAGATGCTTTATTTGGCTAATCATCTTACTGCATTTTTGTTACCATGTAAATATTTCACTGTAATTCACCCTGAACCCAAGAGCAGAACTTTGTGGATCTTTTTGAGGCCTTGAGGTCAAAGTTGAAAGAATTCCACATTTTCCAGCAACAACAGAAAACCGAATCTGGACAGAAAAATCCCTGACCAGTTTTATCAATGGCATTTGCAAGTAAGTTTCAGATGTGACAATTAGACACAGAGGGATGGAGTTAAACAAGGGCAGTTTGGGGTTCTCAGCTCAGGCTAGAGAGGGGACAAGAGTCTGCAAGGGTTTGGTGCAGCCTTTTCCTTCCCCAGGACTGTTCCTACAGACACACCTTTGTCCTCTTTGCTTGGCCTTTGAGGAGTGACCTCTGTGACAGCAGTGAGGGGACCAGAAAGTCCAAAGGTGACATTTGCAGGAATAGTCCACCACGTGTGCAGACCCTGCAAGAGCTGTCCAAACAAGGAGGGACTCTGTTTTACTGGGACAGCCAGCCAAAACCTTCTGCCCTGGCTCCAGTGTGCAGGAAGTAGGATGCCATGATCAGAGACCATCTCACAGCTCTCAACTTTGGTGAGCCTTAGCTTTAATATACCCCTCACTGAGGAAGAGCTGCCCAGAAGTCCTTCCCACAGGCAGCAGATTCTGCATGCAGAAGGGATACTCTTCATTGCTCTTCCTGTCCAGACTGGCAGACTCATGTGCCATGCACGCTGGAAATTTCTTTCCTAGAAGTCACATCTGGAGCCACAGTGATAAATAATGAATCACCTTCACCAACCTAGAAGTTAGAGACAACTAAAAAGAAAGTAACCAAAAGCACTGCCTGGTCCCAAAGGTCTCCTGGTCACTGTTTCTGCCTTCAGCCTTGTTTATGAGGATCTAGAACCCAGGTATGCCAGAGCAGCACATGTGCCTCTACAGTTTGTACGCTAGTTTGGGAGGTGGCAGAAGGTGCTCCTGTTAATGAGGGCTTTTTTCCTGTCACTTTTCCCGGTGCTGATTCACTAGCAGCTAAAGATGAAAAGCCTGAGCTGTCCTAGACACAGAGAAGACAGTTATCTACTGCCTTCTGTCTAGAAAGCTCTTCTCCCCACCCACGCTCTGCTGTCTGCAGAGATCTGAAGATGGGCTATATGGTAGCTGTCATGGCATCAAAGCTTCTTTGACACCTTTACGTTTCACTGTTTCGTGCCTCACCAATTTCTTTCTCCGGGTTTTTATTTCCTTCCGCTTGTTTTCATGTTATTTTCAGTCTTTCCTTAATGGTGCACAGCCTTGGTCACGCTGGAGTTCCAGCCTTGGCTGACCCCTTGCAGATGAGCAAGTTTTAGCACCTGAGAGAGACACCTTTAGCTTCTTTCAGATAAAGCACCCCTTTTGGGGAGGGTGGGAGATGTGCTTCATTCAGCAGCACCTTTGAGGCCCTTCAGTGTGCTCACAACATACATGAAATCTCAGATCCCAGGCAAATGAGAAACACGTTGCAAACTAAACTGGATTCCTCTGAAGGCTGTGAATAAGTTCCTCTCTCTGTCAGTGGTGAGGAGTAAACTTCAAAAAGGATTGGGAAGACACCTTCTATTTTGGATGCCTTCATCAAACCCCAGTGCAATCTCTCAAGGGTTTCTCCAAAGTCCTGCTTCCCTAGGGCTCTGCCTGTGAGTATTTGTCACCCAAGCTGCCTCAGATTTTTGCTCTTTGATTGCCAACGGGGCATCTTCTTTGCTCCACTTCCCAGCACCATATTCCTCTGCTTCATCATGGGGAAAGTCAACCAGCCTCATATGTGATGGTCACCACTTGGGCTGGGCTTGCCCTGGGAGCTGGCTGGGCTCTGGTGCAGAAATGACATTGCTGGTATGTCTCCCTTTCCTGTCCTCCAAGATGAATGTCCAAGAAGGAGAAAAGAGAAGGAATTTTTCAAAGATATTTGCCTGACTACGTTGTCAAATTTCCAGTTTGAGAAGCGACTTGGGTACTGAGAAACTGATGTGTTTGACTAGTTTGCCTGTGTCTCATGCAGAGCCACGCCCTTAAGTTCGCCCAGCACACTCCCACATGGAGGTGTGAGCACAGGTCCCAAAAAACAGATGCTGTGTAGCAAAAAACCAGATTTGGTCATGGGCAGTGAGGGTGCACTGGGCTTTTTTTTGCACAGTGCAGGTGTACCAAAACTGCACTGAAATCCAGCAAGAAATCAAGTGCCAAAGCCAGGTCAGCCATTCAGGACCTTCCAAAGCTTTCTTCTGTGAGAGGGACAGCAGGTGGAATGTGCCCTGGACATGGGACATGCTGCCTTGGGGTACATGAAAATACATTATTCAGGTGAAAGGTGGGCAGGTCTGGACAGATGTTGAGGTTGAGATGGACAGTAGGTGGGATGGAGAGATTATGCAGCCTTTAACTGGCTGTATCTTCTCCTTGGATCATGCTGGATTCAGAAGTGTATCTGCAGGTCCCCTCTAGGCATCCAGCATTGAGGCTCAGGATACCTCTGGAGTACCAGCAGGTTGTCCCAAGGATGGAATGCCTCCTTTAGAAGCCTTTGGCAGTGGTGTATCTTGTGCCAACAAGTGCCCCAGCCTTCCCTCTGGGAGTGTTAATGCAGGTCTCCAGGCAGGATCAGCCATCCGTGCACCGGGGGAATGGCACCAGCCATGTCCATCACCACAGCTGGGAGACCTTGACACCTTGTCCTGCCTCTGATGCCTCAAGCCCTTCCCAGACCTCATCTACATTTCACCTCTCCCACTTGAGAGTCTGTACCCCTGCAGGCCTGACCAGTGTCTTGGTGTACTGCTGGTCTGTGCAGCAGCTGCTGAGAACCCCCAATGCACCCTCCCATTTCCTGACCCCAATCAGTGTACGTCCATCAGGAGGTACAACTATTAAAAATCAAGGTTTTCTGCATGAAGCCTGAACCTGAACCTGAACCTGAACCTGAACCTGAACCTGGACCTGAACCTGAACCTGAACCTGAACCTCGACCTGAACCTGAACCTGAACCTGGACTTGGACCTGAACCTGGACTTGGACCTGAACTTGGACCTGGACCTGGACCTGCCCTGCTCCACCCCACCACGTGGGCAGGTTGTGACCAGTTGCTTGACATTGTGTCAGGGCTGCTCTGGCCTCTTGCTGTTCTTCACAGTGGACTTTGTGGGACCTGAGCCACTGTCATCGAACTTGGCCTCTGATCCATGTGCTCTTTGGGGGGGTGTCTGTCAGTCCGTTCTCTGATGACCAGTTGCAGAGCACTAAGGGACAGCGAGATCTTGTGAGTGGCAGCTGAGACCAAGGTACAAGTACAAGGTGGAGAGCCTACAGCCCCACTTATCCAGGGAAGCTGGAAAAGATGTTAGGATGCTATAAAGATCTTAAGCTCAGAGGAGGGAGAGGCTGGTTGAGAAGGGAGTGAGTTGTGGGACAGACAGGTGAGAGATGGGACTTCAAGAATGCTGGGAATACTTTGTGGGACTATCCAAGGAATTCAGAAGATGTGAAGTGAGGGAGCAGACAAGTGACTGGGGGAGAAGTGTTTGACCACTCAAGGCTGGGCTCCCATTGTATCCCAGGTTCACCTGCAGCTGTGGTGGGTCACACAACACAGAGGTGCTGGTGCTGCTGCAGCCTCATGGCCCCTGCCCATGTCCCTGTGCTCCCAAAACCTGGCTCTGCTGGGGAGATACTGATGGGCTCTGCCTGTGCCTGGTGGCCCTCACGTGCAGGGCACATTCCCTGCCATGGCAGCATCATTCTAATGTGTAACTGGTGGCCATGGGCTGGCACATCCTGGCCCATCAAGTGACATTGGTTGGGATACCCTGAGAGAGCCTCGCAGTTGGACAGCATGTGACACCTCTTTGGCTCAGCTTTCTTCTCTGTCCCTTTCTCTCTGTTAACACAGAGACTCTGCACGTGCCTTTTTCTCTAACCACCATATAACCTACTTCCCTGGAACACCCCGTGGGCACCGCTGGGGTGATAGCAGGGACACACTTTCCACACCCAATGCTCTCTGTCGCCTGAGCCGTGGTGCCTCTTGGCAGTCTTGTCCAAATAGCAGTTCCACGGAGTTTCTGAAAGTAGCATTCAGCCCATCTTGATCTTCCTGCCAGCTGGTGCTTCTAGCAGGTGAGAAGGAAGGAGACAGGTAGATCAGGACAGAGCAGGAGGGTTTGGCTGCCTGCATGAAGACCCAGGCCAGAACCAGGGCTGGAATACTGATGTTGCAGGTGCCTGGTTAAAGCAAAGCAAAGAGTAAATACACATGTAAAGCCTTTATTTTTTTCCATTCATCACAATGCACTTTTTATTTCTGACCTCAAGAACTGTGCCAGACATGTTCTGTGATTTCTCCCCTTTTCCCCTCCAGATGTCCAAATGGATTCTTCGGACAGAGATGTTTGGAGAAACTGCCTTTGCGATTGTACATGCCAGATCCTAAGCAAAGTATGTTTGAAGACAAAAAATGCACCACACTCCTTAAAACCTCCTGGGCACAGCGGTGGATGTAGAGTGGTCTAGTCAGGGATGGCTGATGGTGTCAGCTTTGGGCTAGGGCTTAGGGCTGCAGGTAAGGGTGAAGGCTGAGAGCAGATGGATAGGAGCCATGGAAGGGACCTGAAGGGGCCTCAGTTCAGTCTGTTTGGGTGTCATTTTGCTATCTTGTTTCTCTCTTTCTGGTTTTCTTTCTTCCGGTAGGTGTCCGATCGAATTCACAGGAGACCGGTGTCAGCATTTCGCAATGGTCAGCTTCTCCAGTATGTCTCTTTCTACTTCTCTCTCTCCCTCGTCGTTGTAGCTCTGTGTCATGTCCTTAAAGCAGGTTCTTCTGTTCTCCACGAGCCCTCTCCCTGTCTTGTGCACTCCCAGCTCTGCTTGGCCCCAAGAGGAGCTGTGACCGTGTCCAAGAGGAGGACTGGGGCTCTTACTGTTCCCCTGTCTGTTAGAATGGGTTCTGCTCTCATTTCTGATTGAACTGAATGCTGCTTGCTCTTTTTCCAGGCAAAATGCAAGTGAGGCCCAGGGTTACGTGGTGGGTGTGCTGTGTGAGACAAGCTGTGTGTGGAGCTGTGCCTGCCAGCACTGCTGTCCCGGGACACTGTGCTGGGCAGGGCAGGAGACGTGCATTTTCCTGTCACTCTTGAAGGGGGAAAGGGTAAATCTTCTTGTACCAACGGAGGAAGTCACAGCGAGGGTGTGACTATAATGCAATCACTTCCCAGTCTGTGGCCCAGAGGTTACACTGGTGGCTGCCACTGCCTCAGGGCTTCCCACGCCTCAGTGCCATGCAGGATACAGGCTAAGCCTGCCAACTGGGCATCTCAGGGATTTCTCCATCTCTCCCGGACATGGAGATGCTCCTGTCTCTCCCAGGCGATTGGACAGCCCTGCATTTGGGTTGTGTCTCACTCTAGGTGTAAATACCCTAAAGCCCTTGCACTCAGTGCTCCAGTTTCTAGTTTCCAGTTCCTACAGGTCTCACTTATAGACATCATTAGCTCATTTTGGTCAAGGTGGATAATTTTTCCAGGTCCCTGTGCAGACAGTGTCCCAGCATCGGTGGGATCCTGGTCTGGGGAAGGGCTGACCTGAAAGGAGGCACAGGTACTGTGCAGGCTGTGCCCCTTCCTGTGACCTTCCTGTGACCCATCCTGTCTCCACGCTGGCCACTGGGACCACAGCAAATGGTGGGTTTAAAAAGAGGCTTTTCAAAAAGAGCCACAAAAGAGGCTTTAATTAGTGGGAACCAGAGGAGAAATGCCTCTTCATGAGGACTCCTTGATTGCCAGTACCCTTCTCCCACGGCTCTGTGAGGAGTCCTGCAGTTCCCATCCTGAGCTGGCAGGAGCAGGAGTCTCATTAGCACGTGCTAATAACTGGCAAGCGCTCCAATTAGACTGCCTTCCATGGAGAACACAGACAAATGCAAATGGACTTTGTGAGGCCCTTGGGACAGCTCGATGTTTTTGCATTGCCTTTTTTTTTTTTTCCAAATTGGCTTCCGAAGTTGAAGCCTCCGTTAATTTATCCCCCCAGACTCCAACATCCAAGTAAGCTCTCTTTAAAATGATTAAACAAAATGTTAGGGTTTGATCTTTCACCTGGCGCGGGAGGGTTTCCTTCCCACTTGGAAGCCTTTGGTGTCAGGGCTCCTGGCTGCAAACACCACTGGGATGCTCACCTGGTGAAGCTGACCTGTGTCATGTTTCATAAGGTGGTGTCCAACAGGCTTAAATATTATTACTACCATGCTGCAAAGCCAAAATGTGGGAGGAAAGGAGTTTTTTTGTCAGGAAAATGCCTTTTCAGAGCATTAATTGCAGGAGTAAACAGTGTGGGGTTTTTTTACCCCCAGTCTGCAGAATCCATCTTTTTATTGGAGTTTTATTCACATGTTAAAGGAACAATGCCAGCTTTAAAACAGACACATGTACATTTCCTACCTCCACTCTGCTTTAACCACAGCACAGTAAGGTAGAAAAAGCTTAACAATCCAGGCTACCTGTCTCAGCTTGGGTAAAATTCATGGAAGCAGATGATTCCTATGTGTTTATAGTTGTTTTCACTTTCAGGTCACAGTTGGGTAATATAAATAGCAGCAGCACTGCAGAAATTCTTGCACTGAACTTGTTGATTTTCTGGACAGGAAAGGAATTTCACTGGAGTGTGGACCCTGCAAATGCTTACCTTCTACTTGAATCAATAATTAGGGCACAGTAGAAGTTGCTCTTGCTCTATAATTCTTCATCCCATATGGGTTCTGACAGGTCAAAAGCTGAAACAGATTAAATGAGGTTCAGGCATTTCCACTGGAAATAAAATAGCTCTGTCCTGATTCATGATTTGAGAACACTGACAGCATTTGACAGATACTTAAATAGTAAATAAGGACACCTATATTGGTGGTGTTTTAAATGTATTTGGGGTATTTTAGGTGTTCAGGCCTAGATTCTTTAATATAAATAATAAATACTACAGTGACTTTTAGTAGGTATATCCCAGGGCTGAGGGAGAGGCTGCAGAGAGCTAAATTGAAGATGCTGTTCTGAAAAGATATGGCAAATACTTTGCTAAATTTGGGCCACAGATGGAGATGGTGCAGCATCCCAGCACCATGCCAGATGTTGTGTACCTTCCTTTTGGGAGCAGCTTCCTATCTCTCTGATTTAAAACCTTATTCAGATTTTGCTCAGGTAAACTTTCCCATGTTCTCCAGGCTGTCTTTGTCTGTTTGGCAGGTAACTCTGAAGGTTTGTTTTTCTTTGATTGCCCAAAACTCCTGCTAGACCACTGCAGTCATTAAGATGAAAATCAGATGTATTTGGTTAGGTTTTCTTGCATATGATGTTTCTCTGTGTTGCTGTTACAACCCTGTGAGCAGGTGCCCACTGCCAGCCCTTCTGGGTATATAGCCCACTGCTTGAAAATGAAAAGGAAATGTTAAACTTGGAGATTTTTTTCATGTCATGCTCACACTGTTACTGTTTTCTGACAGATGGGTATAGAGGAACTCATTAGGAATTGTATTACAGGCTTGGAGACCCCCCAGCCTGTCCCAACTCAGCCCTTGTTTGAATGAATAGATTGCTTTTGGTAGGAATTTGCAACAGCAGAATTCAAGCAAGTGATTCAAGTCAGCAGTTGGTTTCTGTCAGCTTATAACTTTAAATTTGAGCTTGGAAATATGTTGAAATACTGCAGGGAAAAAAAGGTGAAGCATTCTAACCCAGCCACTTATCCGAGAAAATGGATGCAAAGTGCAAACAGCCATCATTGCTCTGAGCCAGCAAGGTGCCACTTGTGAGCAGAACTGTGGGACCTGGCTGTGTCAGCGCCCTGAGCCTGCCCTCAGGCTGAGCCTGTGTTAGTCTGAGCCACCCTGATGGGCTGGTTTTGAGCAAGGCTCACTCTGCAAGGAGATCTGAGGCAGTGTGGCTTTCCTGTGCTGCAGTGGCGAGGGTTGAGCACACAGCTGGCTGCCACCAGGGATGGACAATGACCCAGCACAGATGAGGGCTCTGGGACACTGAGGTATAGAGACCCCACACCCAGTAAGCGTGGGCAAAGTCTCACAGGGAAACTTCAAAGCTGTTTATCATAGGTCAGTTGTAGGACAGTGGGACAGGTGGCTTTCCCACAGTCATCAAAATAGAAAACCTCCCAGCAGAAGGAAGGAGAGATGTCAGAGCAAACAACTTTTCACTCACTCAGATTAAAGTAGCTGAAAGGTACATATCTGAGAAGAAAAAGATGCCCTGACTAGCCTGTCTAGATGCCTTTTGTCAGTATGAAATGTCACTGTGGTCTCAGTGCTCTCTCCTCCATCCACACATAAGGAATTGGCTGATGGATCAGAGTTAGGTGATCGTGTTGTGTAGGCTTTAACCAGCCTGTGAGAAAAAAGACTTATAGAGGCTGCACAATTTAACTGAAGGACATTAAAGCAACATTTAATTGTAGTAGCAATTGTAATTTAGACAGAAGGAGAATTAATGGCATTGAACTGAGAGGACAGTGACTGTCTGCAATTGCTACATGAAAAAGAGAAATGACCTTGTAGATGAGGAGAGAATTATTTCCATGCTGGTGAGTCATTAAATCCTCTTAATAATATGTTTTTCACATCCAGGTCTTCAAATTTCCATGTCTCCATAGACAAACTGATGGGTGTAGCTGTTAGGTGGTTCCTGGTAATGTGGGACAGATACCTGCAGAGTCACAGGTGTCTGTCTGGCTGTCCATGCATTAGTGACAACAGAACACATCAAACCCTTCATCCACAGCCAGAATGAATCCATAGCACAGGTACCCATGGGCCATTTACCCTCTGCAGCCACATTTTCCTCTCTGTTGGCCCACCTGGGAGAAGAGTTTAGCAATATCCAAAATAATCAGGAATTCTTTCTGAGAGCTTCTAGTGGATGCTGGAGACTCACCCAGTGGACATCTGTCTCCTTCATAGGCACAGCTTTGGCTTGCAGCTCTTCCCAGAAGACAGAAGCGTGTCCAAAATCATCCTTCCTTATAAGAAACTCTTTCTTTAAAAGTTCTGCTGACACCTGTATCCCTGTTTTACACCAGATGAAGATCTAGTTCTATATTCTGTCTTCTACAAGGAGCTTTTCAGGTCTCTGTAAAACCCTCCTGGAGTTTTGCTAATAAATTGCCAGGCTTTGGGCTGGCTGGTTGTGAAGGTTTCGTGAAACACCTTGGCAACTATTTCACTCCTGGTGGGGCTGAGATACTGAAAGTTTAATGTGGCCAGCAGGAACATTTATACATTTCCCAAGTCTGCACATTTAGATTCTTTCCTTCTGTGATCTATAGAACAATTTAGAAGTTTGGGGTAAAGTTTTATATTTATGCTTGCATCTTGTCTGTGGAAGCCAAAATGTCATCTTAACTTTGCTGTTTATTTATGTTCCCAAATAATCATCACCGATCTGGAGGACAAATGTCATACCATTCATCATCTTGGTTAGTGAAACATTTTCATTTTCTCCTTTGTGACCCAATTAAAGTTGCAGTCTGCAGCCTGCCTGTAAACATCCTGGATTAGAGCTGATGGTCATATACAATGTCATCCTGCATATTCTTCATTTTTACCCCGTATTTAATTCTTGGTTTCTTTACAAATTGAATTTTAAAAAATAGCTGGAGTCTTCCTACTGCTCTGCTTGGAAGCAAAGGGAGGGATTTCCAGGTATCCTTTGGGAGAGCAGCTTTCTCTTGAACCTGTTCCCATAACTGGCCTCAGTGCTGCTGCCTCAACCATCATGGAAGTGGAGCAGTGTAGGTTTGTTGTGTCAGAGGCGTCTTGTTCTCCTGAAGGATGGTCCCTCTCACTCAGAAGGCACCAGGCTGCAGCCAGAGGAGTGGTCATCATCACCCTGACATGTAGAAGTGACCCCTCTGATAGGTGTGGTTTGGTAACCTTGCTCCTAACACTGAGGTGAAGTGTCCTCATGAGCAGAGAGATAAATGCACCACTTCAAGCTCTGTTGGGAAGGCCTTGATCTGAATTTTAGCTTCTCTGTTCCCTTCACTTCTTCAGCAGTAGTTTTCTACCTGCTGTGATTGCAATAAGCAAAAGAATACTTCTTTATTTTACCCACCTTTCTGCTTCCTCCTCTGCCTCTTACTCATCTGGTCCCCAAACAAATATTTAGCAGCATTTTAAATTCCACAAACATTCTGCAGCTTCCTTTCAGTGACACGATAACTGCTGACCACTGAATTACAGGGTGATGGCTACACTTTGGTGTGGCTGGGTAATGACAGAGTGTTTGTGGTCTATCAGCAGGGTGATTCCTCTCCCCTGGAGGCAGTACAGGTTTCTCTTTGGGATCTCCTAAAGTTGTGTGCTCATCCACAGCAGATTTTCAATCCTCTGTTGTCATGGATCTGGATTTTCGAGACTGATTGAATTCTTTTTATTGTTACAGCGCTGGACAAGCTGTGGAGTTTAGGGAAAGTTTACAGGCTTTCTGTAACTGGAGATTCCATGTATTGCCCAGCTCTTAACACAGGCACACTGTCCTGGAAGAGGAATGAAATGTGGCAGGATAGGCAATATGCAGCTCTCAGATGGGCCAACAGCTTAGATATTTTAATGAAATTTGAGGTATCTCTACATGCATTTGTCAGTGTCAGGGGAAACAGTGTGTGCAATGGTAGGAAGACTTAGGAATAGGTGAGGGCTGGATGTGATAACCAAGAGGTTTAGGATGAATATATTCTGTCCAGTTCTCTGCTGCCCACCACATTATGTCCACATCACTGCAACTTGGNTACCCACCTTTCTGCTTCCTCCTCCACCTCTTACTCATCTGATCCCCAAACGAATATTTAGCAGCAAAATGACTCTGAAGTGCACTGTAGAGTGGGGTTTTTTAGATAAATGTGAGATGTGAAGCAGAGAGCAGCCGGGTTTTGTGGCCTTTAAATTATACAGAATTTTTAAAACTCGCACCCCCCCCAAAAAACCCAAACAAACCCAAACATCAGCATTGATTAGAAGAGAAGAACCTGCTTTCGAAAACGTGTTTATGTGTTCCGTAATAATTAGTGCTAATTCCCCCCCCCGCCTAAATTTTGAACAGCATTGCAAAACAAAGCCAATGTTTCTGTGCAGCAAAAAGCAGTTCCTATGGAAAATATAGTAAATAAATCTGGACATCTCCAAGCTGCAAATAATCTTGTGTGTGTGGTGCTTGGGAGCAGCAGAGCTCACTTTTGTGTGCAGTGGTAAGTATGGAGAACTTTAATGTTTATGTAAGAAAGACTGTCTTTAGGAGAGGTCTGTATGAGGAAAATTACCAAAATTCAACGTTGCTGTTTTGGATAACTGTGTTGTGGATTCACTGAGTAAACTCCTGTACTTAGCACTGTCTCTGCAAGATGAGCTGCAATATCACTTGGGATGAATATGAATCTCAAAGGAGGTGCCTCAATTTGGGCTTTTTTATGCGGCATGTGTGTGTTTCTAAAACAATGCAGAACCACAGCAGAAGTGAAATTGGGAAGACCATAGGCTCGAGGGAAACTCTCGGTGCAATTTGCACTTTCAGCTCTGCGAGGGATTCGTTGCCTTGCCCGGGCAGCTCATCCCTGGCAGCGCCCGCGGGTCGAGGCAGAGCTGAGATACCCAGAGATGTGCTGGCACGACTGGCACACCATCAGGAGATGGACACTGGGCACCCCAGACCAGATGAGAGGTCGTGGGTAGCAGAATGGGGCTGGCAAAGCCTCAGGGCCCCGGGCACACCCTCGCACACCTGTGTGCCCAGCGCTCCCCTTTGGTGCTCAGCCCTCAGGCACAGACGGGTGTGGGAAACCACGCAGGGCAGATCTGGCCTGTAGAAAGGGAAGGAATGGTTTTTCCCAGGTTCATGCAGTCTCTATGTGTTTTGACCTGTCAGGAGTTGTTTCAGAACAAGTGTACCTTTCCCTTTTTTTTTTTTTTCTTTTTTTTTATTTCTCCTGCCTGAAGTGTGAATTCCATATCAGGTACTAACAAACATGGCTCATCTCAAAAGAATTCATAATTAACTGAAAGAATTCATAATGAACTTCCACTGCAATTTGTTTGGGTCTTTCTTTGCATAACATGGTGGGGATTTGAAATGCTCTGAAGCATACAGTGTCTGTGTGACTGCTGCTGAGCCTACCAAAAGCTAACCTGCTGTAACTGCACGGTGTGTGTGTTTGTATTTTAGAGTTCTCTGACAGACCTGTTTTTCTTTTTCTCTTTCTCTTCCTTGTCTTCTTTCTGCATTGGCAGAGCATCTTGGATTTGAATTAAAGGGTATGGAACAACCATTCATTTATTAATCAGAAGCCATTAAGAGCTTCCCACATTATATTTATGGCTTTAATGGGATGATTAAAAAATCAGCTGTTCTGTTCACTTCCCTGGCACCAAGATAGATGTTTTGATTGGAAAAAAAAATAAAATTAAAAGAAAGCAAAACAAAACCAAAACAAAGCAAAACAAAAAATCTAAATGTAAACCTATAAAAATGCACGTGTATTTTTAGCAGCACTTTTTTCTTTGTTCCAAGCAGCAGCCTGGTGTGTGTGGCGTGACTGAGATGTTACAATTGCCATACATCTCCATTCAACATGCTTTTGTGCATTTAACTGAAAAGCAGGAGTTTGTGTCCATCCAAAAGGTTGCCAGCAGGGGAAGGCTCTTCAGGAATAGGAAAGCAAATTTTAGGAAGATCAAGACTTTTACAGAATTTGCCATTCCAGGCACAATAACCTCCACTGGATCCTGTGAAAGGTCAGGATGAGCTTTGTCATTCCTCCTCCCAAAGTTTAGTGGCTCATTTTGGTTCTTGACTGGGAAGAAAGTCTTCCAAAAAAAGGTGGCATGAGATGAGTTAGTCTAGAAAACTAAATCCCATGGAAGTCAGTAGTTCCCCATGAGAGTGGAGGGTGTAATGCTGAGCACCGTGGTGTCAAGCTTGGAAAAACACTGCAGTGACTTAAATGATTTAAAAATATTGCCTTTGGGCATTTACCTGCTCCTGCCCAGCTGCTCATAATCATATTACTTTCCTTCCATTCTCCTCAGTCTTTTTTTTTTAGAAATATATCAAGTTATCTTTTGAGTAAGCACTTGGAAAATCAAATCCTTGAGGTGAGGTTTCCCTGGATTGTACAAGCCAAGAGCAGGGAGGGCTGGTAAGGTGGGAGAAAAGAGATTAGGAAACCTGGCCTAGCAGAAGGTGTCCCTGGGGATTGGAGCCAGATGAGCTTTAAGGTCCCTTTCAACCCAAACTGTTCTATGATTCTATGATTTATCACTTAATTTAAAACCATTGGTCCAACAGTGTCAACTAGAGCAGATCTTCATATGGAAAATATTCCGTTCCATTTGTTGGAGATATGGGGACACCAGTCTTTCACTTCTGGATCCTAAATTGCCCTCTCAGGTCTCTGAGGTGGAGAGGCATGCATTAGCTGAAGCTGGAGATGCTTATCTCCTCTGGTTTTTGCATTCCTGATCCTCCAGGACTGGTGGGGCATCCCCTGACAGTTCCTCCCCTCTGCAGAAAATGCGTGAATTTTGTGGTCAGGTGTTTCAGAGAAAGTGGTGCTGCTAATGCTAATACACTTCAATAAACTTTAAAATCGAGGATTTTTGACATCCCTTTTTTGTTGACCTCTTGTCCTTTTCCTCATCCATTCCCAATGTCATCACAGAACCTCACACATCCTGTTCCCAGTCTGCAGTCGTCTCTTCTCTGTCATTCGTCTGTCACTGTCATGCCTTGCTGTGACACCATGGCTGGACTGTGATTCTGTCGACACTGTGTGGCACCACGTGGTTTGTTCATAGTGTTTGCTGCTGTAGAGTGACGATGCTGCTGCTGAAGACGTGGTGTTTGTAGAGCATAGAGACAAAAATGGACAAGGCCTGCTCCAGGATCTTACCTGCTCAAACACACAATTGTAGTGTGCACTCTCTTTGTTTTCTTTCTGTCACTGTCAAGATGGTTTTGTGCAACATGAAGATGCTGTTATAGAGCATCAGCTTTAATGAGATGTTGAGAGCCAAGCTGAATTACTAATAGCAGGTCATTCAATTTTTAGTTTGCAGCAGTGATGCACGGCCTCTCACCTCACTGCTTCAGGTAGCAGAGCTGTCAGCTCAAGACAGAGAGGCTAAATCTGCATTTCTGATGAACTGAAGCAGTCCCTATGCCAGATGAAGGTTCAGGACAGTCAGGCATGTCAAACTCAGGATCCCGTACTGACATGATCACCAGAACAGAGACTAGGATTTGAGCCTTGGGTGAAGAATTTTGTCATGTAATGGGGAAAAAAAAAAAAAAAAACCACCACCAAAAAAGACCCCAAAACCCAAAAAAACCCACCAACAAAACCAGAACAAACCATAGTTTTGATGACTTTGCTCTTTCTTCCTCCTCCATGATTTAAAGGTAATGATTTATGCTTAGGAAAAGAAGTCTTTGTAGCAAAAAGTACTGCTGATGAAGAATCTTTGAAAAAAATTGGCTTGATGAATGAGTCCATGGTGAAAACAGACTTCCTGTCCAGCCTATTTTTTTTGGTTGTTAAAATAATTCTTTCTGGGTAATAGCAAAATTCTTGCCCAGTGCTGTCCATAACCAGGACATGATCCTACCTGGTTCTCCTAATTCATATAAATATCTCTGAAATTCCTGTGTGAAGGAAAGAGTTGTCCAGATGGAATCCAGGTCCCAGAGCTGTGCAAGAGCAAGAAGGCTTGTCTGCCACGGTTGCTGATACCTGCAATAGAGTACCCATACAAGAGAAACATGTCACTAAAGGAAGTGTTTCACCTCAGGGTGGGTTCTTTACCAGTTCCACCTGGTTCATTACAGGGAAAACAAGAAGTAAGCCCTGTTGATTATGTTTTGCATCTTCATGCCAGGGCTGTCATTCTCAGCCCTTGTTTAGCAAACCTTTTTCCATTCCCATTTTGAGACTTTCAAAGAGATCAATATTTTTCCTAGTGCTTTTTTTTTTCTTCCAAAAATGCTTTTTCCTTCCTCAAATAGCAGGCTGAGATGGTTCTAAATATTTAGTTATCTGGGATGTTTCACTGCTTCCCCCTCAATTTTTTTTGCTAAAATCTAGTCCCAGACCTAGACCTGTTTCTCTTCTGGTTTTGTATTTGAGTGTTTGGTAGCACTGGGGGTTTCATAAAATCCATGCAAAGTATTTTCAGTGGTGTGATGCAGCTCAGCAACCATGGCATGACTCTTACTGACTAATCCATATGAAATAAATATTCCAATGAATATTAAAGAAGGCACAAACCCCAATAACTTTAGCATTAACACACAGTGTGGTGGCATGAAGTCATCATTCATGGGTTCTGAACTGAAACACCCATGGCAGCTGTGCACTGAAACCTCCAGTCTTCCAGCTGGGGAACCAAATTGCTGGATGTCACCGAGAAGAGTGTCTGCTCTGGTGTAGCCATGGAGGAAGAGGTGTCCCTGCCATGGGATTGCTGCCCAGGTGTAGCTTAGTTACGCTCCAAGCGATATCCAAGCATTTCCTGGGAGCTCTGATTGATGGGAATGAATTACCTCACTTCCAGCATGGTTTGGTTTTTGATGAAAGTGACTTTTCTGGTTTGAAAGGTGGCCTGTGACACACAGGGACATCTGAGAGAAGCAGCAGCAAGCTGCTTATATTTTGTGTGTGCCTCTGAGTTACTTGCTGCAATGGAATGAATCGCTTCCTAGGGTTCCATTAAAAATCCATCACTGGTTGCTGTATTTTAATTACTCCACTCCCTTTTTTTTCGTCTAACGCGCTGTCACTTTTCCATCCTCATGCTGCTTTTTGACTGTTCTAGGATGTCCCTTTCAGCACCTACATGCTCTGGGGCCTGTTGCTCAGTGGTTTTAGGACACCACCAAGCTCCAGGGCATGCAGCAGCTGCAAGGCAAAGGCATTCTGAGCCCATCAGAGCAGAGCCTGTGATCAGGGCATCACAGGGCATGTGTGCTCGTGGTGAGTGGGGGGTGCTCAAGGGCTTCCTTGGCAGGTCACTAAGGTACCAGAAAGGGGGGATCTGCTGGAAGGGAGAGGAGAGTCATGGG
The DNA here is from genome assembly GCA_013396655.1 of Campylorhamphus procurvoides. Taxonomy (NCBI): domain Eukaryota; kingdom Metazoa; phylum Chordata; class Aves; order Passeriformes; family Dendrocolaptidae; genus Campylorhamphus; species Campylorhamphus procurvoides. The sequence goes on along the minus strand of WBMV01004300.1, from coordinate 282,624 downwards.
GCTTTTTGAGATTAGTCACTGTGGGAAAAGAAGGGAAAGTCAAAAGTGTGAGTGCAGAAGGGTGAGCCATTGAGTGAGAGAGGGTGAAGGTGCAGGGAGACAAAAGGAGTGAAGGTCTTATGAGGGGTGAATAAGGTTGGGCCAGCTGGGCTCAGGTTTGGGGCAGCTCTTAGGTGGGCAGTGAATTGGTAGGAGGTGTGCCTGAGCCCTGTCCTTTGTCTTACCCACATGCAGTGCTGGTTCCTGTGCAGCCAGAGGTGGTGCTGGAGCCCATCTGTAACTGGTTTCTTTCTCTCCATTTGCAGAAGCAGAAGAGCTCTACCAGAAGAGAGTTTTAACCATCACGGGAATCTGTGTTGCCTTGCTTGTGGTGGGCATCGTCTGTGTGGTAGCTTACTGTAAAACCAAGTGAGTATGGGTGGCTGGCAGACAAGAACTGCCCAGAGGTTACTGAGTGGCAGTGTTCACACTTCACACTCGCACGCTTTTCACCCAAATGTTGTTTTAAGGAGATGCTGTGCTGTGGCATTTCCCAAGAAGGTCTCATGCAGGAGGCCAGTGAAGCTGTTTACCTGGCTGTGCCTGAACAGAATGTTTTCCAGGGACAATGTGCTTATCCCCTGAAACAGCATCATTTTGGCCAGCCAGGGGATGCTGTGGCGCTGGGAAAAGCTGGCCCCAAGCCATCAGCTCCCCTTCTCACAGCAGAGGCACACTGGGCTGTTGTGCAGGAGTTGTGGGCTCAACTGTGTACGTTCCAGGGACTTTCGGAGCAATCTTGATGGAACAAGAGGCTTAGGAACCTCTTTTATTGCAAATTTCCCTGTCTGGACAGCATCTTTCTCCCTACTTAACCTGCACCTCATCTCAGTTCAGAGTGCCCCTGGGACACGGTGTCCTGCCAGGGCATGGGTAGGCTTTGCCAGTTTGTCCTTCATGCAGGACAGGTCTAGTACCTTGTCACCAAGGTCAAGCCAGGACTTGTTCCCCCTTTTCCTTTTTCCCACTTTTCTCCTTCCCCACCTTGGATCCCTTGGCTCCACTGCATTGGGCTGGCCCTTGTCTTGAAAAGGGGACCCTGGACCCAGCTTCCCAAATTGCCCATGATACAAAAAGTTGACTTTTTTTCTTTTTGGAAAAGCAGCAGAAGGTGTGAAGTGTTGAATGCCTTATTTCCACTTGTTTGCAACTTTCCACAAAATTGGAACATCCACATGTTCAAGACTTGCCTTCTCTACCATCTCTGAGGGTAGAGCCCTGTGAGAGAAGTCTTCCTAATAGATTTTTTTTCTTTTCTGTTCTGAAGGAAACAAAGAAAACAAATGCATAACCACTTGCGGCAGAATATGTGCCCTGCCCATCAGAACCGGAGCCTTGCGAATGGGCCAAGCCATCCACGGTTGGATCCTGAGGAAATCCAAATGGCCGATGTAAGACCCTTTGTCTCCATCCCCCTGCAGGCTACTGCGAGCCTGGTTTCCACCAGGGGTTGGATGGGGATGTGTGTGCTTACACACCTGTGTGCGTGTGTGTGGGGAGCAAAACACTAACAAACTTGAGTAAAGAGAAGAGATTCCACAGAAAAACATTTCCAAAACCAACATCTGAAGGGAAACATGATTTTACTTTGAAGTACAGGATGAGATTCGGGCATTTGGGACAGGCTTGTTTTGATGAATCAAGTGTGACCCTGATTTCCACGAAGATACGTTTCCGATGTTTCCTGTTTATTAAGCTATCCCATCAAGTCCCACTTTGCGGGATGACAAGTGGGATCAGCGGGGCAGTGACCGGAGCTGCCATGGTGACCATGTTGTGCTGAAGCACATCATGGTCACCTGGTCAGCACCCCATTAGCCCACCTGCCCATGCCAGGAGTTGTGTCCTGGGCAGGGTGGGATGTCCTGATGGGCTGTCAGTGTTACATCCCTGAGAACTTCAGGACCAGATCCAGAAGGGGGTTCAGCAACTCTCGTGACTTCAGTCACATGGGATTCCCATCAAACTCTGTAAACTCAATAGAAGTTAAACATCAATGGGCTTAAGTGCCTTGCTGGACCAGGGCCTTGGAAGGGGTCAGAAAAAGGGAAGGGGGAGGCAGAGCCAAACAAGAGGAAATGAGCCCAATGAATCAGCTACAACCTCTCCTGGGTCACCCTTTGGATGGTAAAATTTATCTAGGATGAATCCCAGCCATTAAGGAAGGGGGAAAGGAAATTTCTAAGAATCACAGCCCATTGGAGCCAAGGTACTGCCTCCCACAGAGAGCTTGGTGTCCCTGTGAGAAGCAGCGCCGGTTTTAAGATACAGGAATATCACAGCATAAATATTTGGATCCCACCTGGTGTTTCTGTAGGACTCAAATCTCTGACAGATTTCATGTCCTTGTCTTTTTGCTGATGTAACCTCCTGTGGGCAGGGATGTGTCTCTGCTCAGCAGCTACACAGGGTACCACTGTTTTATGGGGAACCCCTTGGTTGTTCATACCCTTCCCCATGCCGTGGCTCTTTTCCAGTGTTCAAAGTGAAGGGGCAGAGAAGAACTTCCACCATCCTTGTCTTTTTCCCTGGGTTGTGGAGCTTTAGGGTTCACTCAGTCCTCACCTGATTTCACCATAAATAATCCAAACAGCTCCATTTTGCTGTGGCAGCATTCATGAACTGGTGGCTGATCTGTGTGATTCTTCATGTTTTACAGTATATTTCTAAGAATGTTTCTGCCACTGAGCATGTGATCCGAAGGGAAACAGAGACAACCTTTTCGGGAAGTCACTCCTGCTCCCCGTCTCATCACTGCTCCACAGCCACTCCAACATCCAGCCAGAGGTGATGTATACCATTTTTCCATGGACTTTCTCCTGCTGTTTGTGCGAGGATGTTGTGAGATTCAAAGGCTTTCCTTACACCTGGCTTTCTGTTTTCACTTGATGTTTGGCTCTGCACTGGCATACAGGCCATGTCTACACTGCAGGTCTTTGCAGGCACAGCTAGATAGTGAGAGGTGTGGAAAAGTGTGATCCTTGACCTGCAGGAAGGTGCCAGCAGGAACCTGCAGCACTGACATTGCTGGCAAACAGGAGGAAATTAAGTTGTGCTTCCACGCTTTGCACAGACCCAAATGGGAGGATTCATGTAGGAAAGGCTTTGCAAATTGTGTTTGCAGCACACTGGACAAAACAACTGTGATGGGAAGAGCTTCATGTATTGGAGGTTGAACTTCTCATGGGTTTTGAGACCATTTAAATTGCAGATGGACTTCCCTATTTTTATCATGTTCAGAAAAGTCCTTCAAATGCTCTAAAGAAAGTCCTGTGCTGTTTTGAGTTTGGATGCTCTGGTTCTTCCTCTTACACAGCTCTTGTGCTTCTTCCAGTAAGTGACGGTGTTTTCCTTGGAGATCCCTCACCTTTGATACGTGACTGGCTCATGTACTTCATTAGGCTGATGGGTTTGTCTCCATTCATCCAGGAATCCTAGAATTCTTTCAGCTACAGCTCATAGGTAGATTCCACAGGCTTCCTCAGGGTTCAGGCATTCGTCAGGGTTGAACAGGTATTCAAGATCAACTTCAGACATTGAACTTGGGTTTTCAGGTGAATTCCTTCCGGATTCCTCTGGCTAGACATTCAACAAGTAGAGAGGGAGCCAAGAATGACTTGATGGGCTGGAAATTACTGCTTTTTCCAGGGAAACCCCAGTGGTTGTAGGCTAGACAGAGTGTTTTCCAGGTTTTTTGACTTTGTACTCTGCAGCCCAACCCTGGATAGGTGTGTGGAAGCTTGAGCCAGGTGCGCAGAGGCTCCTGTGCCTGCAGACCCACACCCTGCTGGCCTTCCATGCTCACTCCAAAGTCGTGGGCCATCCCTGGGCAGCTCCTGAAGAGTAAAGGTGTGCCTGGAGGGCAGCATTAGCACATGGCAGCTGTGGGGAGGAACCTACCTTGTGTAGCCTCTGGTCCTGGCTACCTGCCACTTAATTTTCCTGAGTCAAGTGCAGTGAGCAGGTGCTTCTTGAAGTCACGCCAGAGGCAAACTACTGGCATAATCAGGCTCCATTTTACTCCATCAGTGCCTCTAATGAGGACACCGTTTGAAGTTATAAATGAGCATGTGCCTGGAGGCATCAATAATTAAGAAGTTCTTAGGAAGTCTTAATGAGGCCTGCTCTCCTCTGCAAACCCCCACCCCAAATCCTCCACCAGCTCAGCTCGATCTGGTGCAGCTTGGGAGTTCAGAGGTGTTGTATTTCAGTGTGGTGGCTGTGGTGTGGGTGGGACCCTGGTGTGCAGGTGGCCCTGTGTGTCCCCGGTGAGTCGTGGTGGGATGTCCTTTTTCCCCCCAGACTAGGTTAGATGGGCTCCAAGTGCCCAGCAAGGTCTAGGCAGCACATCATAGCTTTTGTCTAGCACCTTGAAAGTGTTCTGCTGCCAAAATCTTTTATGAAGCAGTGGAAACTGAACATCCAGATCTCTCTTTGGTACACTTCGCTCTGCTAATTTTGAGTGGCTTCTCCTGGCTCCTTTCTGGTAGCGATTCCAAAGGGGCTGTCACTTGGCAATGCAGGTGGCACATTTGAAGAAACTTGGCTGACTTGCCTTGGCATGGCCAGTGTGTTGCTCCACACCCAGAATGGTTTGCAAGCACAAAGCGGGATTGCCCTGGCCTCCCTCCAAGGGCTGTCCCGTCCTACTCCTTGCCATTTATTCAGTGGTGGCATAAACACCTGCCATGCAATGGTTTGCTTTCCTTGCCCTTTAATTATATCACCAAGAAGGAGTGAAGAAAGACAAATCAAAGGTAGGGATTGGAAGCTGGCCATCCCTGGCCAGACTTATCCTAGTGAGAGAGAGGGGGAGCACCAGTGCAGAGGTGCAGAGCTGAGTGTGAGCTGTGCCTGTGTCCAGCTCTTTGGAGAAGAACTTGGTGGGGATTCCTTGCTCACTGTCTTTATGGGATTTGGTCCACAGACATGAAAGCCACACCTGGAGCTTGGAGCGAACGGAGAGTCTGACATCAGATTCCCAGTCTGGGATAATGCTGTCCTCGGTGGGAACCAGTAAATGCAACAGCCCTGCGTGTGTGGAGGCACGGGCTCGCCGTGGGGCCACCTTCTGCATCGAGGACTCGCGGAGGCCCACGACGCAGTACCGGGACTCGGTGGATTCCCTGCGGGACTCACCCCACAGCGAGAGGTCAGACCCCACTGCTTGGTGCCACCATGTTGCAGCAGGGGCAAGCTATGCCCTCTGTGCAGAACACAAAAACGTTTGCCTTTTCCAGCCCTAGAGCAGAAGCCCCATGATAGTACTGGAGAAAATCCAGCCCTGGTCCTACCAGAGGAAGGCACTACCCCAGGAGGTCACTCTGGCCAGCACTGCACCCTGCTCACCTGGTGGCAATGTAGATTTGGAGCACAGGGATGACAGGAGCATAAAATACCTGGCTGCAATCAGCAGCTTGTAAAGAAAAACTGGCTGAGAGTGCACCCTGGACAGCTTGGTGGGCTGGCAGCTCAAGCAGGGTCTGGCACTCAGGTACATGGGGAAAGGATTTGTGTCCTCAGCATAGTCCTGGATGCCCTGGTGAGCAGTCTTTGGGACAGGGCTAGGTATGACCCAGCCTTTCAAGGAGCACAACTGCAAGCTGAGACACGATCAGCAGCAGTAACAGGTGGCCTCTCCGTGGTTTGGTTCCTCCTGGTGCAGGAGCACATCTCCACACTTGCTCCAGCCCTTTGCAGGTAGCCATGGGTGACACTGGGTGGCCACATGGTCATGTCTGGGCAGTTACCCTTCAGGGTAGGGGGACTTGTCCATGGGGCAGAGGAGAAAGGCAGCATCTCCTGCTCTGTCATTCCTGTCCCTGGTCCATTCAGACTGACACAGCTCATACAGAGACCTCACATTTCACAAAATACATGGGTAAAAAGGTGCTAGATGAGCTAGAGGGTCTGACCAAATGGAACTGGGCAGGGACACCACTGGGACTATTGAAAGGAAATGAGATCTGGTCCTTAGAAAGAGATGATGCCAAAAGGAAGGACTGTTTGGAGAGGAGCTGGACGAGACATGAATGGCCACGCTGATGTTGTCACTAAAGTAGAGGAAAGTGGTAGATGCATTTTTAAGACATGAGATTTTTGCTAAGTCAGAGTAAGTAATGCCCAGGCTTTCCCCATCTGTGGCCTGAGCAGGGGGAGGGAATTTTGGGGATCTTCCTTGGAGAGAAGCCTGGCAGCTCCAGAGGGAACAGAAGGCAGGCAGAAGAGATGCAGCGAAGCCTTGGCTCAGCCTGTTGGTTGATGCTGCAGGGTTTGCAGCGATGCAGGGTGGGACCTGCACACCGAGATCCTCTGGAGGGGCAGTCTGGGCATGCACAGTGCAGGGTGCCCTTGTGCCCATCAAAGTCAGTAACTCACCCTGCCCTGGCACAGCAGTGCATGGTCCCTCCACCTGGTTCCCCACGAGTTGTGGAGTTCCAGGAGCAGGTGCTCTCATGGCTCTCTGGCCCAGGTGTTTGGCAAAGCGCGGGCGCATCCGACGGTCTTTGGGGTTGTTCGGTGTGTCCAACCAGAGGTGTTGTTTTTCAGGTACGTGTCGGCCCTGACCACACCAGCACGCCTGTCTCCTGTTGACTTCCACTACTCGATGACCACACAGGTGCCCACCTTCGAGATCACCTCCCCCAACTCGGCGCACGCCGTGTCCCTGCCGCCGGCGGCTCCCATCAGCTTCCGTGTGGAGGAACAGCAGCCCCTCCTGCGGCGGTACCAGCTCCCCTTCCAGGACACCCAGAGGTACGACAGCTACTACCAAAGGAAGACCTACCTAAACGACAGCATGGGGAGCCTTCCCTCCAGCCCCTTCCGCATCACAGAGGACGACGAGTACGAGACGACGCAGGAGTACGTCACAGCGCTAGAGCAGCCAAAGAAAACAGCCAGCAGCAACAGGCGGTGGAAAAAATCCAAACTGAACGGGCACATCCCTCACAGAGCCAGAGCCGTCCGGGACTCCTTCTCCTTGAGCAGCGCCTCTTACAGCGAGTCTGACGAGGAGCTGGTGGCCGAGAGCACGCCGTTCCTAAGCACTCAGAACAATGAGGCGGCGCACACAGAGTCGCCCCCGCTGCACCGGCCGGGCGACAGCCGGACTCACTACGCGTGCAGCAGACACAGCGCCCACGGGGAGGGCGGGCGCGGCAGCCTGGCACACGTGGCACCCAAACCCGACCCTGACCCTCTCTAGGCGCCTCCCAGACTCGTGCGCCCGCACACACGACCGCATGGAGGAGGAGGCCGAGGAAGGGAGGCCGAGGCGAGACGGAACGGAGCGGAACGAAACAAAACAAACAAACAAAAAATAAATATTTTTATTTTATATAAAAGAAGGGGGGGGAATATAACAAATAAAATGTTTTATTTTCATTTTAGCAAAGTTGTCTTATAATAGCTAACGACAATGACTTTTTTATAGGGAATCTCTATTTATATGTAATGTCTTGATTTACAGCTTCCGAGAAAAAAAAATATTAAAAAAAAAAGAAAAAAAAAAAGAAGACAAGAAAACAAACAATAAAGTAAAAAAGAAAAGTGGGCCAATTTTTGACTACTTAAAAATAGAAAACAAAACTATCGTGGTGCCTTTTGCTGTATGCTAGTGCTGGGATTCATGCCGAGAATTCTGTTTCAGTAGCATTTTTAAGATCATAGATTTTTGTTTGGGAGACAACTTGTCACAAGGGCGCTCTTCTGTTGGAAGAAAACAGCCTTGCCACTTTGCCCCGTACCCTGCTATTAATGATCTTATTCTTTAAAGCATTGTTTAAATACACATTAAGGACATGAGTGGGAGCATTTCCATTATCATGTCTAACGGGGATCTGTCTTGCCCTGTAAAATACCTGTATTTTCGCATAAATCAGGAGAAAAAGAAACCCAACAGCAGTGTGCTGAGATGCAGAAATAACGTTTCTTTTGCCACCCAGGTAAGAAGACAAAATGAAATTGTGCAGCAGCAGCAGCATCAGCCCTTACAATGAATCTCCCGACCTTTGGCCATCTCACCTGTGGGTCTGGAGTTGGGTTGGCAGAGGTTTGTTAGTCAGGCAAGGCAGACACCCGTATGACTGTGGTGGATCACACCTTGTCAAGGTACAGCTGAATCCGAGTCGCTGAATCCAGCCTGGGCAGGCTCTGCGTGGTGGTCCCAGCGAGGTGGGCTCTGCCCAGACCCGGTGCCCGTGGCTGCACTGCCGTGCCGGTGCCGTGCTGGCCACGGCATCCCCTTGGCTGAGCGGTGTAGCCACGGTGCAGCGTTGGCCGTGGCACTGTGTGCCACGGTGCTGTAGGGCTGTGGAGGCTGTGGTGTCCTGTGTGACATCCTGCATGGCATCCTTGGCTGGTGGTGCCGGGAGGACACCCAGACGGTGGTCCCAACCCTGGACACGGTGCCAGGCAGTCGCCGGCCGTGCTGCCCCAGGGCTCGGCAGGACCCCCGGCACTTTTGGCCTTGCTTGTCGCCCCTGCCTTGGCTGGGAAGGGCCCCGTGTGGGGCAGCCCAGTGAGCGGATTCCTCTGTACCGCTGTGTCATGTATTGTAAAGAAAGTTGTTGCCGTCACGTCCTGCCATCGGCGATGGATGTCGTGTTTCCAAACTTGGAGCAGCTCTGGCCATCGGCTCTGTGGCGCAAAGAGACAGTCCTGCGTGTCCAGGAGGCAGAGCATCCCCCGTGGAAGTGCCCCTCTCTCCTCAGTTCTCTGCAGCAAACCTGTTTACATTGTAGCCTGACTTTTTTCTTTTTTATATTTTTACTTCTGCATGTCCTTTGCATTTCAGATACTGTAGATTGGATGCATGGTGAAGCTGTGACTGAGAAGATAATACAACAATTGACAGTGTATTATTTCATTTAACTTTTAGCAATAAAGTAACTAAACCCTCTATTCCTCACCCATGATGGGGTCAGATAGAAAACTCTGCTAATTTGTCATAAGATGATTGTCAAAGTTTGCTCTGGATTGTCTGAATGTCAGAACTCTCGACTGTTTAACACTTGAACATTTTTTATATTATAAATAAAATAAGAAAGAACAAGCTGTGGGCTGCATTAATCTCAGGCCCTTTGAGGGGCAAATGGGAAGCTGTAACAGGTACCATCCAGAGAATCACAGGCTGGTTGAGGCTGGAAGATATTTCTTCCAAACTTCCTGCTCCACTAGCTCACTCATAGCCAGTCACCCAGGCCTTTGCCCAGTCAGGGTTTGAATATCTCCAGGGATGGCAACACCACAACTTCTTTGGGTAAGCTCTGTCAGTGCTTGGCTCCCCTCAAAGCAAAAAAGTGTCTTCTTGCATTCAGCCTGCATTTACTATTTTTTTATTTTTTGCCCATGGCCTCCTGTCCTGTCACTGCACACTGATGAGCTCCCTTTTTTTCACTGCCTTCCATCAGGTATTTATACGCATGGATAAGGTCCCCCTGAGCCTTCTCCAGGCTGAACAGTCCCAGCTCCCTCATCCTTTCCTCATATGAATGTTGCTCTGGTTCAGTAAAGATCCTTATGGCCACAGAGACCCAGAGGTGCGTGTTTTTCTACCTGGCATAGAAATTTGACCATTACTGCAAGGTTTAGGAGTGAAGACTCACTGAGGCAAGTGAATGTCACCCACAAATCTCCTGTGTGGATCCCATTCCTTCTCCAGTTGTAGACCAGGAGATTGCCCTTCACTCCAATGTGGAGTTCTTAATTCTGCCAAGAGAGCCCAAGATGTGTGGCATGTGCTACATACTGGCACTTATTTCAGTGACTTTTTCAGCAGAGCAGAGATGTGTTGGGTCCAACCCCATCAGTGCTGTGCTGCCATGCAACACCTGGCCACCCACAAAACAGGTCCTTTCTTCAGCTCTTCTATGGCAAGTCCATGTCTCTGGATGGACTCCATGTAGGGGTCTCACTGAAAATACAGTGTATTCACAGGGATCATGGTCCCTGAGGGGGCACTCATGGCTCAGCCCAGCTCAGATCTCATTCCCTTGTTCCTGCTCAGTGAGATGTACCTGTGCCCAAAAGTCCCAGATGAATTCACCTAACAGGAGAGGGATCTGCTCCACATTGGTCTGAGACAACCCCATTGGAATGGATAGGTTGGAACTAAATGACCTTGCTGGAACAAGATGATCATTAAGGTTCTTTCCAACCCAAACCGTTCTGTAATTCTATGAATGCACAGAGCCCTGAGAGAAGCCCCCAGCCCTCACAATGCTGCCCATGCTGAAGGCTCAGCTAAGCACACTCACAGCCTGCGATTCTTCTGCTCCAAACCCCCCAGGAAGACCACTGCCTTGGAGCTAACCCTACTGGGTCACAGGCCACCCCTAACACTCATCACATGTGATGCAGGGACTTCAGACAGGCCAGCGGGCTCAGCATTTCACCCTCAATAAAGCAACTCAACACTGATTTCCCAAAAGGTTAAAGGCTGAAGGATCTTGCCCTCCTGGCATGGGGCCCATGTCACCCAAGGAGGTCTTGGATGTCTAGGAGTGGGGATAAAGGTGGTAGGGTCAAGTCCTGATTTTGATGACTTTTGCCATGTAACCCTTGGACACATCATGTCCCACCTCTGTGCAGCCTCGAGCCTTGCTGGATGAAGGCAGCAGTACAGTGCAGCTCTCCCATTACTCTTGGGACATGCTGCAATTCCCTGTTGCCTTTGATCTCCCATCTTATCTCCAGTGGCTCAGGGAGCACAGTGAAATGGACAGGAATGGACAGAGAGCACCTCACCCCTTGGAAGGGACACATGGGAGATCACCAGGGCTGATCCCTGGGGAAAACAGACAAAAAGAAAAGAGAGATGGGAGGCCTTTGGGTTCCCACAGCAGCCCCATCTCCCTGCCTGGCTCTCCTCAGAATCTGTGAGGTTGTGAGCTCTGTTCATGGAGAAGTCCCCCCAAGGCTGGCACAGCAGCATCTGCATTACAAGAAGGTGCAGCTCTTGGGTCTCCTGCTGCTGAGCTCTGGGCTGGGGTGCAGAGCAATCCTGGGGTGAAGAGCAACCATGTGGCCAAACCTCAGGGTGTGCTCAGTGCAACTCACCCACACCAGGCATCCCTGCCTCTCTCTGCTCCCTGGGTCCCTCAGAAAGGAGCTGTGGGTTTGCCCTGCACAGGGGGATGTTTCCCTGCTCCATGGTTTGCAGGGATCTGTGATGCTCTGCATCTGTTGAGACACCACTAGCTCTGAGCCGTGGCAGCCTTAGGATTTTCTTTTGGTGGTGATTTCTTGTTAAACGTGCCTCTTGATTCCCATAATTGTGTTCTATATTTAGAGGCAGTTACACTACTTCAATTTTCTCTCTGATTGCCTCTGAAGGAAGCCTGTATCTCTCTCCTTTTTTCCCCTGGCTGGTTTATTTTTAGACTCCTCATTTCCAGCCATGTGTATTCCTAGGGTTTGGCTGTAAATATTTTACTGCAATTTTCACAGGTGGGGGGAGCCACCGAAGCCTCCTGCCAGCTCTGCTCTGCATGTACAATGCCTTTTCTGCCCTTCCCAGAGGGGAAGGAATTGCTCTGCTGACACAGATTGGGTGACACAAGCAGGAGAGGAGCATCAGATCCTGGCCTTGGCATCACAAAGCCTCCCCCACCAAGAAGTCCCTCTACAATGGATTTGGTATTATATCCAGGAGAAGTGGTCAGGCTGAACCATCACTGTCAGGTGAGGCTGTGTGAGACCTAAAGCAGTTGTGGTGCCAGCTGGAGGGGCTGGCACAGGCTGGGGATGTGACAGAAAGCACATCTGGGTACCTCCAGGAAGAGAAAAGGATGTGGCTGCCTAATTCCTCTGAGATGCTGCTCTTCTCTCTTAGTGGAGGGTGGCTGAGTCCTTGACCTCCAGGAAGGGAAAAAGGGAGGAAAAAACTGTTTTCTTCCAGGTCACAAGCTGAGCCTGTGGGTTGATCAAACAAGGCATTTTTGGCTGCCCTCAGTGCCCTTGTGCAGGTGAGATGCTCTCACCACACCTGCACGTGTGTGAACCCGGATCAGAACTTGTGCACTTGGCAAACTGCTGGTAGTCAGTGAGTGCAAATTTAACCCTCTGAGCTGTCTTGCCAAGTGCTGTCTGACATCAGCTGTCACCCCTTTCCACATCCACTGGATGGTGAGTCTCATGGATTTGAGGCCTCCTCCTGGTTCCCAGAGGAAGCTTTGCAAGATCCTGATTTTCAGCTCCTCTCAGCTGAGGATGGCAGACTGGTGCCTTCAACCAGGGGGCTGAGCTGCTCTTGGTGGCAGCCAAACACACCAGAGATGTCACTGCTTGCTGGAGGGGTTGCTCAGAAAGGGCAGGCTGAGGTATAAAGGATACCTGGGATTTTGGAGAGAGTTAGGGTCCAGATTTACCTCAGACTTCCCCTCTGGGAGGGAATCTGGGCACCAGCCACTTTGTGGGAGTAGGAGCATCTTGGAGGTCTTCAGTGCAAGGGATGTCTGTGCAATATCTGCCACAAAAGCAGTGATGCCTTGGAGAAACAGCCACTCAATGTAGCAGCTCCCAGAATATCTCCAACCACCAATGCAGGTGTCAGTACCTTTCTGCTCCCATAAACCTCTAGGCTGCACAAGGGCAGACACACCTGGGGTGCCCCAGATGGAGAGAAGAATTCCTGAATGTGTTCCCAAAGCAGCCCATCTGTTCACACCTGCTCCTAGGGCAAGTCATCCATCCAAAGCACAGGCAGGCCAGTGCTTTCAGCCCCCAGAGTGGGGTGGTACCCTACTTGTGGAAAGAAGTGCCATTTTCTGGTGCTGTCTGTCCACAGAATCCTGGCTTTGTGCAGCCTGTGCTGGTGGAGACCTCTATCAGCCTGGCTGTGAAGTCTGGGATCAACCCAGCACATGGTGGAATTCTACTTCAGACCAATTCTCTTTACCAACAGATTCAGCTTTATTGTTATTTTTTTTACATGATTCTTAGTGCTTCATTTCAAATAAACTATCAAACTGTACAAAGAAACAGAGATAAAAGAAGAGGTGACAAAGTTGGGAAGAGGCTTTTAGTGTCATGAACCATCATGGAAAACAGTAGTCCATAGGTTCTCAAACGTTGAAGGTCCAAATAAATCTTACTTTATTTGTTTAAAAAAATGCTGCAAAAGATAAACAATAAATGACTGTAATTAGCAGCTACAAGATCCTTCAAAACTGGAACTTGATTACTATGAATGCACTGAGGGGAAAGAAAAGCAATCTGAAATAAAGGACCAAACCAAACTGTGAAATAAATAAAGTGTGGGAGGACAGTCGTGGCATTGAAATGCAGAGGAATCACTTCAGCACAACAATAAATCATTGGACCACAGACAGCAGAAAGGAAGAGAAACACAATTCCCCACTTGAAAAGAGTACAGCATGTGCATCGCAGGATGGAGGGATCCAGCAGGGATGGCAGGTGGGATTGCTCCTGCACAGGTTCCCTGGAGCTGGCACACAGCTCCAATTGTGCCTTGAACCCAAAGTGGTGGATGCCATGGTTGCCAGATAAGCAGCCACTTGGCCAGTTTGTCAGAATAAGCAGGAACAGGAGAGCGATGTTTCACAGCAAAGCCAAGTGGGATTTCCATTTGAGTAGAAAAAGGAGAAAAAGAAAATAAAACAAAAAAAGACACGTAGGCTACTGCAACTTTTAAAACATCCTGGTGGGCTGGTCAGACCCTCCACGTCCCTAGTGACTTCCCCAGGCAGCTTGCCTTCACCTGCACACTGAGGTTAAAAACCTACGTTAAAGTTTCCTTATATATATATATTTATTTATATATATTCATATGTATATATATATAAAAAGGATAAGGTGACAGAGGGCACTCCAGGCCTCTCCTGCCGGGGGCAGGTGATGTTCCCGTGTGCCACGCTGAGGACACCTCTCACTCGGTCAGTGATCAGCTCACGACACCCGTCATGTCACGACATGCTGAAGGGTGCTCCCCTTGTGGGAGGGACGTGCTCCTGCCCCCTGTGCCTGCTCTGGGAGCGCTGGTGGTGCCACAGACCATCATCTCGGCTGAGTTTCCTGCACTGCCGGGGACTGTGACCATGAACCGATGGGGACTTCAGGGAGGGAAGGAGGAGAGAGGGCTGGTAGAGAAAAGAGCAACCTGGCCCTTGAAGAACCAGCACATCCCTTTGTTGTGCAGGCTGCAGCAGGAGGGAAAGAAAAGCCACTGGTGCTGCTGGGAATGAAGAAGAAATGATGCTGAAATGCCAGAGCATTGTCAGAGAGTGTCAACTAAAGCTTCTTTGATTTCTTTCACTAGAGCAATCCCCATGTCATACATGTCTACGGTTTTGCTCACGTAAATTCCTAAGTAAAATTGTGCTCATCGATCTAGTCCAGGAGCGCAGAGCATCGCAGGTTCATCCCCCTGTGCACACATTCCTTGTTAAGTGTTCTGCTCTAAGATGTCCTTTTCTGCCTTACAGCTGACAGACAAGTGGCCCTGGCTCAAGGAAGGGCTTGAATGTGTCTTCCGCAAAGCAAGGTCATCAGCCTCCACCTTGAAGAAACTGGTCTCGATTCTCTCCAGGTCATCTGTCCCCACTTTTATCTTCATGCACAACAGGTTGATGTACGTCTCATAGCGGCTCTTCTGCAGGGAAAGAGGGAACAGAGAGCCTGGGAACAGGGACAAGCCATGGTGTGTGTGGCAATACCATCTGCTATTGGGGGAAAACCCATCCTGTATTGTCAGGATCCCACTAATCACACCCCACAGGTTTAAACACAGCACAGTGTCTGGGCTGTGCAAAAACTGAACAGCCCAAGTGTGTGTGTGTGTGTGTGTGTGTGTGTGTGTGTGTGTTTAAGACTCTCCAGCTGCTTTTACAAGTCTTGGCTGCCACTTTGTATAAGGAGAATATTGGGGGAAAAATCAGACCAACAGATCTGTTCCTTCCTGATTTAGGAGTTCCCTTTGATTGCTTCAAATACAAATGCTTGTTATTGTTCCCATCAAGTGATTCACTTGCTGCTGCTGAGTTGTGTCCCCCTTGTTCCTCACAGAGCACAGTATCATGGGAGGCACCTCCTCTCTGCTTGGATCCTTTATTCCAATGCTAGATGGGATCTTTTTTAAGGACTTGTGCAATACCCATCCTTTTTATCAACATCTCAGAGGCAGCTTGTACTGGCTTCTTTGTCAGCACAGAGAAACAAGCATTTCTAGAGCACATCTCATAAGACAGATGAGATGAATTATGCTCTGGAAATGCCAACTTCTCCTTGAAGATTGGAAAGGCAGCCCAGAGAAATGCTTGGATGGAGACTTCTCTGCAGGCATCCGAAACAAGGTGTCTGGAAAATGGGAGGCAGCAGCAACTACTTGAAAGGTTGGTACAAAGACAAGGGAACCAGCAGCCAGAAGCTGTGGTTTTGGAGAGTCTGGGTGTTACACAAAAGGGTGGTGCAGCCCTGGCATGAGGGAGGTGGGATATTTCCATCCTTGGAGATTTCTGAGGCTCAGACACTCAGTCTGGGCTAAGACTAGGAATAATCCAAGTTCCTGCTGAAAGCAGGACCGGAGGCCTCGAGCAGTCCCTTCCCACTGGCACCTATGTGGCAGGAACCACGCCTTCTACTCAGCTCTCACTGGAACAAAATATCCCATTTCTCCCACAATTAAATGCTTCTTAAGACTTTAAAGAGAGTTAAAACTTAGTTACATGCATCCTCAAAGAGTCTGTAATCAGCTGTAATGCTGGGTTTGGCTTTTTTTACAGAAATTGTTGCAGCAAAACAAGATTAATTCTCCGAGGGATTCCCTTCACTTTTTATTAATGTTGCTGCAAAAGACTGATGCACACTGAGAAATGAGCCACTTTCTTACTTGGGACCCGAGGAAATGTCAAGATTTGACACAGTAAAGGAAGATTTAGAAATCACAGAGGGGAGGAAATGTCTGTTATGTCTTTTTTTAGCCTCAGTGCAAAACAGCAACTCTTGCTGCTGCCCCAAGACACCCATCCAGCTTGGGAGCCCTTGTCCTTCTCTCTCCTTTCACGCTCTCCCAGGCTCACAGCACCCACCCCAGAGTTCTTAGTTCTCCTCAATCAGCCAAGGTATCATTTATCACAGAAAAGATGAAAGTTCCTTTACCTCAAATATTAGGTAATGTTCTTTGAGTCTGTATTCCTCAGCCTCTTTTGACTTGAGGCTCTTCTCTACAGGATGTAATTTATGCTCTGCTAATTCGTCTGCAATCTGCTTCATTTTATTTTCATGAGACCTCAGCTGTTCCTCCTGCCGAGAGAAGCGTGTCAGGTATTAAAACGTGGGAGTGCAGCACCCAAGTGCACCGCCTGCCTGTCGATGTGGGAGCTCTCTCTGCAAGGACAAAAGCTCAGCTCCTGTGCTGGAGCCAAAGGTGTGTGGTGCATTTCCAAATTCATCTGATAAGGAGCAGCAGAAACACAGGCGAGTCCAAAACTCAGGTATCTCAAGTGCCAAGAGTGGATTTCTTTGGCAGCTGGGCATCTTTAGCATCATAAACCTGAAATGTTCCACATCCTTTAACAGCCAGGCAGAACCAGCACCATCCCAAGAGCTGCTCATCCTGCTCTTTTCAAGATAAAAGTACCCTTTTCCATCTGGGCTCTGAGAAAGGGGAGATCTGGCCACATCTGGCTCAGTAGAGAGGAGTGGTATCTCTGCCCTGACATTTCAGGCTGTTCTCCCCTTTCCTGGGGGGCAGTGGCAATGTATCCCTACTTTCTGGAGGTGCTAAGGCATATTGGGACTTCCCTGGCTGCTCTTGGTTAGCTGAGCCTTAGGCTGCTCTGGCCTCATCCACTGGGACCCCTTGTTTCCAGAAACTTCCCTACTGAGTGAGACTCAGAATGTCCTTTCACCTGTGGCTTTTCAGCTCAGGAAACAAGAGGGTGCCACCTCTTGATATAAAATAAACCTGGGCTGTAATCAGCTATTGGGCTCTGCAGCATCAACTGTGGAGGTATTCAGCTGTTTCAACTCCAGCAACAGGAACGTGCTGGGATGTGAAGGGCAAAGAGCAATAAACAAGCCAGAACCAACAGCCAAAGAGGCAGGTGTGCATAGGGCTGTTCACAGCCCTTGCAGAGGAAGCATTGGCCAGACACCAGGATTTTCCATGTCTGTCCAGGTCGCCTGCTCCACTCCCCTGTTCCTGCCCTGAGCACCTGAGTGTGTCCATCAGGCAGAACAGGGGGACCTGCAGATAAGCTCAGCATGAGCTGCCTGCTGAAGGGCTTTATGAGCACTGGGCACCCCTCCACCACTCCCTCTCTCACATTACCTGGCACAGCTTGGTCATGGATGAAGGCAGGAGTGGGCGGCAGAACTTCTTCATGGAGCAGATTGCAGCTGGGAAGGCTGGAGCAGAGAAAATGGCAGCAACAAGGTTGATTCGCAGGATCCAAGAGAGCATTTCTTCCTTACTCCTGTTATGGAGGAGGCCAGAAGAGAGAGGGTGTCCGAAAATGCTTGTGACCCAGGACCAGCCAGCTCACAACAGTCCTGAAGCCACCCATGGTCAGGAGGGCCAACAGTGGCCTTGCTTTGAAACCACTTCTGTGCCACCATGGGTTGTGAACAGAGGGGAAACCTGGGTAACTGGGTCCTCTACAGTGCCCTGATGATTTCAGGGCTTCTGTCTGTCTTTCAAAGTCCTGGCAGTTCTGCCTTCCCCATCAGCTCCGATTGCATTCCTGAGGAGCTGGGGAGAGGCCAGGGTCAAGGAAAGTGAGAGCCACACAACAGAGGTCCCATGAAGCAGGATGGACTCCTTAGACATGTCATTTGAGGGTCTCTCATCAAACCTGTTCAGACACTGCTCCCTTAAGCCTTCAAGTGGGCTTCTTCTGCACAAATTCAGAAGGGAAGCTTGCTAGAACTCCATCCCAACTTACAATATCACCTCCCTCAGCAGAAGACACAAGAAAGGTAAGACAGAAGATGACTCAGTCACACTTGACACTTCCTAGCAGCACAGCTTTCCTCTGCAATGACTAAGGAAGGAAGAAGACCTAGCCTGGCTGAGGAGACTTCTTTGAGGAGCTTTAGACAGTTTCCCCATCACAAGCTGATGAGTGTAACAATCACCTCCTTAGTTCAATGCACCACATAGATCCTCTGCCTTTCACAGGCTGCCAGCAGAAATTAGCAAGAGGAGCCCTTTACTCAGCCCTTTTCATCTCAGCCCATCCTGCTGTGCCCAGCTTGGTGACACATGAGAAGGACCTCTAGGACTGTCACAAAGCTCTCAGGAAACCGTGACCTCTGACCAAGTCGTTTGCACAGCCCTACAGACATCACCTTCAGCCCTTTGCTCCCCCAGCCCTGTCCCCTGCTGTGTGTGCTGATCTGGGCAGCTCTGGGGACTCTGGCAGTGGCTGGAGATCAGGCTGCCCATCCAGGGAAGAGCTGGTACTCACGGGGCCTGGAAGAGGAAGACTCTCCAGTCAGCTGTCTTCAGCTTGAGCACATTGGACTTCTTGCTGTAGTCAGAGGCTTTTGTGGCTAAGGCGTGGTGCACACGGATGGCATTCTTCAGATCCACTTCAGAGAGGTCTTTGTCAGGTTTATATTCATCCTGTGAAGAGGAACGTTAATTGGATAATGACAACACTAACACTTGCGGGCTGCTTTAATGAACCTGCCTTTCTCCCTGCACTATAATCACACAGTGCCGAGACCAGGAAAAGCACTGCTTTGTACAGTAAATGCTAGGGGCTGATAATGATAATAATTAACATCTGGCAACTGCTTCCATCATTAAGTTCACTGGGAAGATGTGAAGAAGGAGATGAAAGTTTTAAACATAATTATCAATAGTTGTCTCTAAGTCGGCACATGCCTGAGGCTTCATGGGAAGGCACAAGGCAGGGCCAGGGCTCTGCAGAGCTGCCCCACAGCTCAGAGCTCAAGCTGGGATGCAATTCCCAGTTGACAGTGGGTATCACTGAGTGCCTGCCCTGGTACTGCAGCTTCACAGAATCAAAGAATGGTTTGAGTTGGAAGGGACCTTAAAGACCATCTCATTCCAAACCCCTGCCATGGGCAGGGACACCTTCCCATAGCCCAGGTTGCTCCAAGACCTGTCCAACCTGGTCTTGAACACTCCCAGGGATGAGGCAGCCACAGCTTCTCTGGGCAACCTGTGCCAAGGCCTTACCACCCTCACAATAAAGATTTTTTTCCTATATCGAACTTAAATTTCCTCTCTTTCAGTGTGAATCCACTACTCCTTGTCCTATCACTCCAGCTTTGTGGGGAGGAGGGTCTGGGCTCAGGTAGCCCTGGATCAGCAGCATCCCTGCAACCAGTGCCTTTCCATACAGGTGTGGGGTTTGCTGGGCAGCTGCTAGGCTCAGCACGGCTCACCTGAACCACTCTTGATGTATCTTTAATGCCCCTTGGGCATGGTCTCCCCTGTAATTCATTAGTCCGGCACTTGTGAATTGCAGCAGCATTCCCTGGATTCCTGTTTTGCTTTCTCCACTGAAGGACAATTTCATACAAGTAGGGAATTAGGCAATAACTATATATGTATATATTTTATAAAGAGGTAGCAAACACCAAATATGGGATTCTGAAAGGATGATCTTGGCACAGCACTTTTTAGGAAAAAGTGGAGTTCAGTCAATCCTGTGTTTACCTTTTGCTTTCCCAGTGCCTGAGCTCCCAGCCACTTAAAGCAACACCCTGCCTCCCACTCTGCACCCCAGTGAGCTCAACAGCTGGTCCAGATGGATGGTGGGATAGAAGGATGGACAGATGGATGGATGCTGACACACAGGGATAGCTGATGTAAGAGAACCTGGCCCTGGCTAAAGCAAACCATCACCCCATCACTCTGACTATGTTAGAGGCCATGCCAGGACAGGGTGTCTCTGGAAGGAAATGCCTTGTCCTAAGGATTACAGTGCTACAGGACTACTATAGTCTATATTTCTTTCCTTGACTGGTATCTGCACCATGGCAGCTCTGCCTGATGGTGGTGGTCTATCTGTCCCAGCCCTTTCTTAGCTTTCAAGCCACACCATGGACTGCTCTGCAGACTTGCAAAAGGTGTTTTTTTACTGTGCCCCAATGATACAAATCCAGCTGTTCAGGAAGAGCCATGCTGCAGGCTCCTGCATGGCAACTCTGGTTGGGTAGGCTGTTCTCTGGTGTAGGGTCAGAAAGCTTTCCCCTCTGCTGTCTCCAGAGCACCAGTACTCCCTAGCCCACAGATGTGGCTCACACAAGCTCTTGCTCCTGATGGGATATAAGCTTCTGAAGCCTTTCTTCCCTCCTTTTTTGAAGCAATCATCCCATCCAGGAGAGTGCTTGCCATACCGTGTTCATCAGCATTTAAAACTTGGCACTGTGCAAAGAAATGCTGTGGGGCCACCCAGGAATGTCAGGCAATGACTCCTGGGGTTGATGAACCCCAAAGAGAAGCCCTGGCTTTCCAGAAAAGGAAGGTGGGATGCTGCAGGCACCCTGTGTTTGGGTGGGCCTTCAGGTGGGCAGTTATAAATGACCCTTCCATGGTGGGGATTTCAGTAGCCAGAGGAATGGGCTATTAGCCTTGTAGCAAAGAAAAACAAACGCTCTGCCTTGTGAAGACCTAATGTGTTCCCCCACTTTGAAAGAAATATTTGCTTGAGGAAGACATTGATGCTTGGGCCTCATATATTGTAGACATCCCTCAATTCAGGATGTTTTTCCAAGGCTGAAGCTCTTTGGATAAAATAAATAAGACTGTGCTGCCCATGAACTCTTATTTCAAGATAAGCTTTCTGAAAATGCAGTGCAAATAACTCGGCTTAATGGTGCATGACAGGAAGAAACTGCTAGGGCTGCAAAGTGCTTTGACTAATGCAGATCCTCAGCTTGAATGGAATCATCAGGTAGTGCCTCTGTGGATTTCAGGCTCTCAAGCATCAGTGTTGGTGTAAGGAAAAGCCAAATCTTTTTTGTACTGCTGGGCCCAGTAAATCAGCATGAGGTTGAATGAGGCAGGTTCTCTCCACCTTCTGCCTCCCTGTTTGCAGGAGTGCACAGTGGTGTAGGTCACTACACGGGCTGACTTTTCCAGAAGGCTCATCCCAGAGTCTGTGCTGTGGTGGTGTTATAGTTTCAGAGTCTCATTAGAATTCCTCCCAGAGCTTGGAGTGAACAAAGGAAATAATGAATATTCATTATTCTGAGGTGATGGCTGAGTAGAGGGCCTTTTGTTCTCTTCTTCCTGCTGTCCAGGAGTTGGTTGTTGTGGCTTTTGGGAGAGCAGTTTTTCGTCTTTGTTCTTTTGGGCTCTGCCAAAAACCTCCGAATGCCGGGGGATTTCCGGGAGGGATTTTGGCTTTTGGCTTGCCTTTTCAGCACTGGTTGAGGGGCCAACTCTGATAGGGAAGGTGCTGCCATTTTCTGCCCTCCAGTCTGGGATCAACATCCCTTCTGTAGAGCAGAGGATCAGAGATTGGGGGTCGTGCCTGCCTGTACCTCTCCCTAACCCGGCCATTCACCTGTGGGGCCGGACCCACTGTGGGAGCTGCCGTGAGGAAGAGAACATGCCTGTTTCTGCACTACGGAGACGGGGCTCCATTGCCTCTCCATCGATCCTGCAGGAGCTGACCCAAGGCTGCCGTGTCCACCATTGGTAACTATAGTCATTCTCTGATCATCGAGCCCAGGAAGGGGCTGCCTGTGAGAGGGGCCAGCCGGCCAAGGTGCGACATCTCCACTGCTGTCCGTAAATACAATTGCACCCGTCAGGGTGGCAGAGAATTGACTATTTTTTCTTCTTCGTTCAAAGGGTTTATTATAAACTGTATGTTTGGTCTTTTTCTGGACATATATAGATACATTGTGGTCAAGAACTGTTATCCTTTTCCTCTGTATTTTTCTAATTAAAGTTTTGTTGTAAATTTAAAGGAGAGGGGCTGTATCTTTTTTTTTTGTCTGACCTTCTTGGGGGAAGAAGGCCTTTCCTTTTCTCTCTCTCGGGCATCATAGATATCTTAGTTCTCCTCTGAACTAAGACAGGTGGTCAGGATGGTATGGATGGTTGATGACGCTGAGGGATGTCTGTGTGCTCTTAAACTGCTCTGTCCACAGATATCTCCAAGGCTTACGTAATGCCACACACATGTCTGAGGCCACCACAGTGTAACCTACATGTAACCTCTCCCTGAAGAATAATCCCATTGCCCTTCAACAAACCACATCAGCTCTGCTCCAAAGACTCCAGCAGCTTCTCTGCATTTTGCCTCACTACCTTTCTGAGCTTTGATGTAAGTTTAAGTATGTGCATAAATTGCTGCTGAGGAAGAGATGCACCCAAAAATGTAACAGTAACACAGATACTTCCAGTGAAGTGATACTGGTTAAACTCTCAAAGAAATTGATCTATACTAAAACATAAGTGGTATCATATTTGGAGAAACTTCAGGCAATGTTCTGACCACTATCTAGTATCACTAACCTCACTGTCACCTCAAGACCATGCTGCAGCCCTTTAGGGGAACAAGCCATTGCTTCAGCAGGCTATGCTCCAACCCTGATCCAGCAGTTAACACCAGCAAGTCAATGACATGTGACATCTCCTCACCAGCAGGTTCATGGCTGCTGCCTGAATTGTTTCTGTCAGACCAACTTCCACCTCTCCACACACCCACCACCCTTCTGCCTGTTTTATGTCCACCTCTCTGTCTGGTCATTCTTCCTTTCTACTTCTGTCTACTTTCCCAGGCCCTCCTTCCCCCCACCTTCCCTCTATCTCTCATTCTTGTTTATATTCATCTTGCTCCTCAAAATCAAATGGAGGAGAGTTTCCTATTAAACTTATGGGGATTTGCTGTTAAAGCCTAGATCCTTGCTTTGGTCTGAGCCAAGAAGCGGAACACGCTGAACCTGTGCTCTGTGATGTCAGGTGAGTCTGGAAGCAGGTACTTTCTCCTCTATCTTCACAGAATCTTTTCCCAGTGATTTGTGCTCAAGCCAGGTTCTACCTTTCTTTTCTGCAGGCATTTTCTGCTAAGATCTTGGGAGGCTGGCACAGCACTTCCTTCTATATTGTGCAACTCCTTTGTTCTGCAAACCGTCTCATAGGTAAGAAATGGCACCAGGAATCCACAGGACAGGTGGATATTCTTCCACTCCCTCTTGTAGTGCTGGGAATGTTTGGAAATGACAGGGAAAAGATTTTGTTTCCATGGTGTCATCCTTCTGTTCTGTCTCTGCAAGCCTGGTAGATGCTGTCTACAGCCAAGCCCAGCCTATGGAACCCCCTGAAGAGGGGTATAGCACAGTCTGGCGGCAGTTCATGACTAAGAAACCCCTTTTTGCCCAAATCCTTTGCCCAAACATTCCTTAGCTTTATTTTTGTTGTTGTTCTAAATGCTATTCCTTGGGGCATCCTTGGCAATTCTGGTCCTTCCTGCTAATTACACATCAGTCATGGCTGTTATTCATCAGACACTTTCATAACCTAAACAAACCTTGCTTCTTCAGTCCTTGTCCATAAAGAAAACCTTCGGTCTGAAACATTTGTTCCTGAAGGTCATTGGTCTTCTAACTGCTATGTCAGTGTCACCCTCTTTTTTAAACTGTAAACACCTTAAACTAACATAATCAACTATGTTAATGGATGGGTATTGCTGCAAGCCTGGAAACAGCAAAGAAACCCCAATCCCTCTGCCCCAGGAGCAGCAATGGCACTCAGTGTCAGCTTCATGGCTCCTTCTGCTGCTGGCCAAGCAGTCAAAATCTTCAGTAAACTGAATTGTGGTCCAGCATGGCAAGAAGATTCCATCCTGAAAGTGTATTTCATTCCCAATCACAGAGTCAGGGAACGTCCTGAGTTGGAAGGGATCCCCAAGGATCGTCCAGTCCAACTCCTGGAACTAAACAGGACTATCCCCAAGACTCACACCATGTGCCTAAGAGGATCATCCAAATGCTCTTTGAGCTCTGGCAGCCTTGGTGCTGTGCCCACTGCCCTGGGGAGCCT
This sequence comes from Campylorhamphus procurvoides, assembly GCA_013396655.1. NCBI lineage: Eukaryota > Metazoa > Chordata > Aves > Passeriformes > Dendrocolaptidae > Campylorhamphus > Campylorhamphus procurvoides. The sequence continues at coordinate 258,590 of WBMV01004300.1, read as the reverse complement.
GGTCAGTGCCCACCACCCTCTGGGGGAAGGATCCTTTTCTGAAATTCAACCTAAACTTCCCCTGACCAACTTCAGCCATTCCCTGGGGTCCTGTCCCTGTTCATCCCAGAGAAGAGATCAGTGCCCTCTTTCCCTCATGAGGAAATATTTACCCTCTCAACAGGCTCATCCCAAGAGAAGTCCTTGGTGAAAAGTTCATTCAGATCCAAATGCTTCCTGTGATTGTTGAAATTTCTTTCCCCTTTTTTTTCCATAGAAAAACTGTCATAAAATTCAATATTGATGGTAACTCCATGCAAGTTAAATCCTCAAGCATCACCTGTGGTCAGCGTGAGGACTCTTTGGCAGACTCCATGTGGAGACTTGTAACAAGTCAAGGACTGAGATATGAGAAGAGTGCTGCTGACTTGAAGGGTTGGAGTTGATCTGGGCTCTCCTGTGTGCAGCAGCTTCCATCAGCTGCAGGAGAGAGTGGCAGGGCTGTAACAACACCACTGGGCTAAGAGCAACCCACACTGTAAGCTACAATCTTCTGCTGCCAGATTTCTGTTGGCTTTTTGACATCTGCCATAGGACCTGGCAAAACACGAGAATCGCTGGGGTGTGCTACGAGCTCTGAGTCATAATTCCATGCTGCCCTGGGGATCTTTCTGCCTTTCTTATATAATCCACTGTTTGTTTACGCTCATTGCTGTGGAGATAATACTGCAATACGTAGGGGCATCTGCCCACGGGGAGTGCTGCTCCCACAAGGTGAGTTCATTGGGTTACTGCTTGGCATGTGCTGCTCAGGTAGTTCAGACCTAGTTCAGTGGGTTATGCTGTTCCATTATGAACAGACATTTGGCATCCTGGGCTGGCTCAACACTGACATTTGAGTGAGCCCCTTATTCAGTCTCCTTGGATTTTTGCACAGAAAACCTCCCAGCAAATCCTTCTGGCATCCAAGTGTCAGAGAGCTGAATGCTACAGCATTCAGGGAAGCTATTCCATGGTGACTTTGATTTCCATGAGGACCTGGGATTTGTGCTTGTGTTGACTAGAGGTGGCTACACAACGACCAGAGATGAAGAGAGGCAGAAAGTGTCACTTGGCAGCCCATGGAAGGATCCAGATCAGCAAGGTCATGAAGAAGAATATAAACTTTAAGCATAAAATCATGGAATCACAGAATATCCTGGGCTGGAAGAGACCCACAAGGATTATCAAAGTCCAACTCCTGGTCCTGCATAGGCCAGTCCCAACAATCCCACCCTGTCCCTGAGAGTGTTGTCCAAACACTCTGGAACTCTGGCAGCCTTGGTGCTGTGCCCACTGCCCTGGGGAGCCTGGTCAGTGCCCACCACCCTCTGGGGGAAGAGCCTTTTCCTGATATTCAAACTAAACCTCCCCTGACTCAGCTCTAACCATTTCCTCAGGTCCTGTCACTGAGAGCAGAGATTGGAACTGCCCCTGGTGAAAAAGCTGTGGAGCCTGGTGAGGTCTGATCTGTCTCCTCCTCTCCAGCTGAACAAGCCAAGTGAAACTCAGCTGGTCTTAATATGGCCCCTCTAGACCCTTCAGCATCCTTGTGTCCCTCCTTTGGACACCCTAAAAACTTTAGATCTTTCTTACATTGTGGTGCCCAAACCTGCCCCAGTATTCCAGGTGAGGATGCTCCAGTGCAGATCAGAGCAGGGCAATCCCCTCCCTTGCCCAACTGGTGATGCTGTGCCTGATGCCCCTCAGGACAGGGTTGGCCCTCCTGGCTGCCAGGACACTGCTGACTCGTGGGCACTGACCATGCCCCCCAAGGCCCTTTCTCCAGCCTCTCACTCCCCAGTCTGACCATGCATCCAGGGTTCCCCCATCCCAGGTGAAGAATCCAGCATTGCCCTTGTTGAACTTGCTCTAGTTGGTGATTGCCCAGCCCTCTGATTTGTTGAGGTCTCTCTGCAGCACCCCCCTGCCTTCGAGGGAGTCGACAACTCCTCCTTGCTCAGTATTCCTTTCAGTCCTGCGTCCAAGTCTTTAATGAAGATGTTGAAGAGCACCGGGCCTAAGACAGAGCCCTGTGGAACCCCACTAGTGACAGGTCACCATCCTGATGTCACCCCAGTCACTGTCACCCTTTGTACCCAACCCGTGAGCCAACTGTTCACCCACCACATGATGTGTTTATCCAGCTGTGGACTGGACATTCTGTCCAGAAGGATCCTGTGAGAGACAGTATCAAAAGCTTTACTGAAACACAATAAGATCACAACAACTGGCTTCCTATATCAGACTCAATAAAGCTCTGTATAATCACATCTCTGCCAGCAAATAAAACAACAGGCAGGATAAGACTGGTCAGATGCTCCACCTCTTCAGTTTCCTATTGCGTTTCTCACCACTATCCTATTTCACCTATTCCATATCATCTGTTCATTCATCCTCCCCAACAGCTCCTTCTTGCTGGATACTTCTGCAGAAATCTTGCCTCAGTGTTTCCTCTTTCATATTTCTTCCTTCAGGGTCCTCTTTTGAGGCTGTGAATAGTCTCCTTAGCATGAACATCACTACAGAAAACGAGAGCATCCTCCAGCTACAGTCTCTGGAGGAGGTCTGTTGATGTCCATGCACGTGTTAGGATATGGATTCATCTCTACTTGCATCTATGGGTCTCCTGCTTAGGACAGCAGGACTAATTTGGAGACAGCATGAGACAGCAAAGAGGATAGTCCCCCATGGTTACCTTTTGTAAATAAAGGACGGTCCCTTTCAGCACAGCATAAAATTTCTTCCAACCTCTTCTTCCTCTGGGAGCTAAAAAAGGAAGAATATTTAATTGTACATGTCTGCTTCTACTGGTGCTGCTTGACCTTCCTGGCAAACCCAACACTTCTCCTGACCCACCACAGGCACAAAGTGTTGCCCAGACCTCAGACACCTCCAAGCTTTTGCTCATGAGTGGCTTGTCTGCAGGGACATGTGGTTGAGAGACAATAGCTGGGCTCTGCAGCCTTCCAGCAGGAACATGAGCAGGTCAAAACCAGAGACGAGCTGGCCTAGGGGTACCACTGGACACCTGCAGGAAGTCTATGCTCCTCTAAACCCAGGTTCATGCTCCTTGGACTAAATGCTTGGGGAGCAGAGACATTCCCTGAGCTCTGGTGAGTTGGGGGGACATACCCTGGGTAAGGCAGCTTCTCTTACACTGAGGAGGGAGCACTGGCACCAGCCATCTTGACGGACTTGGGGACAGAGAGCTTTGTGGAAGCAGGAGAGGTGTGGGAGGTGAGGGGAGGCATCCACATCACCACAATACAGATAATCCTCCAAGCACAGGATATTAAGAAAGTGCTGGAAGCAAGGGAGGCCTTTGGTGGTAATCTCTACTCAAGACTTTAAATTGGCTGCAGTGACTGGGCCAATCACATCAATTAGTGAAAGGGATTATCCAAGGTTTAATTAATCTCTGCTCATTAATAGTTCCCAAATGTCTTTTCCTTTACCTTTCCTGTAATCCCATATGCTGATAGCAGAGCTATGGGGTGTTCTGCCCTCCAGCCAGCACATGGCAGATATGGGCAGGAGAAAAGCTTGGCAGACCAGACTGTCCCCAGGGTCAGGGGACAACTGCTGAGGGACCATCCTGCCCCCATTGCTCAGAGAGTGGGATTGGGAATATGCCCATGAGCAGGATGGAAGACCAGGTCTGTCTGTGTGGGACAGGCACTGTTAGGTTCCTTGGCAGTGAGAAGGGAAGACTGAGGCCTCCTGAAGACATTCATGTCTAGAAATGCCTCAAACCTCCCATCCTTTCCCTGTGTCCTGGCACTTTTGGGGATCTCTCTTGTGTTCCCTGGGACACAGTGAGGAAATGCCAGGAAGAAGAGTAGGGAAAAGCCCTGGGGCTGCCTGGGGCACCTCTCCCCTTGTCCCATTAACACGTACTTCTCTTCCCATCCATGTCTGCGTGGGTTTTACGGGTGAGGACACCGTGCTTGTAGGTGACTGCGTTCAGTGCCTGGGGGATGTCCAGGAAGGGGTTGCTGCTGTCCACAATCCTTGTCACTTTCTTCGCACTGGCTCCGAACTTGTCATCTACCAGCTCTGAGAGGGATTTTCTCAACTCATCCTCATCACTTCGAAACAAAATCAGAGAAGACACTGAGTGGAGAACATGTGGGGTGGGTCACAGTGCACCCTGTCTGCTTTGGGTTTAGGGTTTTTATTACAAGACTGGTCAGGGAAAGAAAAAGAAAGGAGATGAGGGGACTCTGACACACAGAGAGTGCCAGTGGTGGTGGTCTGAGCTGGAAGGAGTGCGGGTGGCAGGTAACTATCCCAGAGGTCCCACTGTGAGGTTACTCAAAACAGGTAAGAGGACGGGTGCTTGTCTGAACACCAGTTAACTGCAGACACCCCATGCTGAGGACTACAAGCATTTCACAGCCAGAGTCTCCGATTCTGTGCCCTAAACCCAGAGTTTAAGGAGAACTTTTGCTGAAATCCAGGTATCACCAGCATTTCTCAACTGCTGAGAGGGAGCACATGGGGCCTCCTAAATACTGAAAGACCTTTAGGAATGTCCTCTGCATCTCTAAGGGAAAAAACCTCTGCGGATATTAGGGAGATGGGCCACTTGACCAAAAAAAGACAAACCCTGGAACAGGTTATAAATCAGCTCCCCATTTGTATCCTTAGGGTGAGCTGGGAAAGAGCAGGAAATGCTGGTCTTTTCCATAGGAACTACTTCTCCTCACAGCTCCTGGTCCTGGACCTGGAACAGCAAGAGCTGAGCATCTTAGCAGTGTTACTGACTCCACTAAGCTTGTCTCTTGCCATCTGGAGCAAAACCTTCTCTGACACATAGAAACTGGAATTTGTATGAGAAATGATAGTTCCCAGTGTCCCTGAGACATGCAGGAGGGAGAGCAAAATGGGAGTTTCTGCCCTGTGTCGTGCATGTCAACATCTAAATGGCTGAAGTGGTCAGACTGGGACCAAACCTCAGCTGAGGAGTGACCCAGAGATGAGTCCACTGGCTGGGATGTGAGCAGTAAAACACCACACTCCCCACTCTGCAATAGCAGGTGGCCAAAACATCAGACACCTCTTAGAAGTAAAGGATGATTTCTCAGCCCTCAGCACCCACAGGAGTCCTGGGGCTTGGGCAGAGCACAGGCACTACAGCTGGGTGGGGAGTAAGTGGAGCTCAGTTCTTTGGGCTGCACCAGAGAGACCCCTCAGAGTCCTTTGTGCTGCTGGGCTGATGGTCACATACCTGCCTGTCTGGTGGGATTTGTGCTCAAGGGCATTTCCTTCCCGGGAAGGACAAGGACAGGAGGCAGAGGGAAGCTGGAAGAGGGTCCTGTCTGTGCAAGGCTATGACTCAATGCCAGGTGACAGAGAAAACCAGGTACCCTGTGCCAGGGAGTCTCTGACCTGGGTACCCCATGTCAGGGAGCACCTTTCCCCCTGCAGAGGAACCAAGGGGTCTGAGCCAAGCAGAGCACCATGCCCCAGGGCAGGTGCCAGGCCGGTGTGGGGTGGGTGAAGGGGTGCAGGGATACAGCAGTGCAGGGATGCCACCACCAGTGGGGTGGGTGGCGGAGGGCTGGAGAGGGCTGGATGCTGCTGGTGGGGCGGGTGACATCCCTGGGGTGGGTGGCGGAGGGATGGGGAGTGCTGGATGCTGCTGGTGGGGTGGGTGACATCCCTGGGAGCCGTGCTGGCGGGGGTTGTGTAACCAGAGCCCGCATCCAGATGCGGCAGATGCGCTCCTGCTGAACTGCCCTTACATAAAGCATCCCGCCGGCTGCGGAGCTCGGAGCTCCCTCTCGCGACAGAGTCCACTCGCGACCGGCACCGTGCAAGGCACGGGCAAGGTGGGTGTCAGAGGGAAATCCATGGCACCTGACCTGCTGAGAAACTCCTGTCCCCCCAGGGCTGACTGTGGAAGGAGACACCAAGCCACTGCCATGGGGCACAGCTGGCCATGGGGGCTCCTGTTCTGCAAAGCTTGGCCCAGGTAGGTGGGGAGGGAGGATCAGAACATCTCCAGATGCTTTTCTGCTTAAGACAATATGAGGAAAAGAGCAGATGATGGGGCTAAAGGGCCAGAAGGTCCTGTTTACTCACATGGCCCTCTGGAGACAAGAGAGGTCTGAGATTAACGAGGAGAGGGAAAGAAGAAAGGGGCAGGGGCAGGGAAAAGGGAAGAAAAGGGAAGAAAAGGGAAGGGAAAAGGGGAAAGGGGAAAGGGGAAGGGAAAGGGAAAGGGAAAGGGAAAGGGAAAGGGAAAGGGAAATGTCCACTGTGTTAGCTTAAGATCCCAGGTCTGTTATGAGCTTCCCATCAGCAGCAATGAGGAGACATGGGGCTGGGGGACCTCGCTGAGGGTCCTAGCCTGTGCTCTGGGCAGGGGTGGGTGGCAGAGCAGGGGAACAAGGGCTGAGGAAGGTGCTGTGATGGACGGAGGGGAGGGGAAGGGGGCACCATGGCAGATGTTTCTGGACTTGTTTGATCTGGAGAAGAAGACAGATAAAAAGAGAGGTACAGGGCCACTGCTGAGAGGGCCAGGAGCACACCAGTGCTGCACTGGGGCTCCGGGTGAGCAGCAGGATGAACAGGAGCCAGCGTGTCCTTGCAGAAACAGAGGGCAAGAGCATCCTAGGCTGTGTAACAGCGGCACAGTGAGGAGGTGAAGAGAAGTGATTCTCTGCTCTGCACTCATTGCATCATGTCGTGATACAGCAAACCCTGTTGGGCCCCCAGTATGGGAAAGAACATGAACAAGGTGGAGAGAGTTCAGCTGAGGCCACCAGGAAACCTGGGGGCTGGAACACGTGCAGTGTAAGAAGTGACTGAGGGAACTGGACTTGTTCAGCCTGCAGAAGACTTGGCTTTGGGGGACCTCCTGGCAGCCTTCCCCATGGGAGGGGGTTATTGAGAGGACAAAGCCAGGCTCTTCGCTGTGGTGCATGGCAGTAGGACAAGAGACAGTGGCCATAAGACAAAACAGAGACAAGAAAACAATGCCACTCAGAATAATTAAGTACTGGTTTGTTGATCCAGAGCAGTTGTGGGTTCTCTGTCCTTGGAGGTTTTCAGGATCAAGCTGAACAGAGCCCTGAGCATCTTGATCTGAATTCAGTGTTGACCATACTTTGAGGGGGGAGCTGGGCTGGAGATATTACAAGGTCCCTTACCTCCTGAGTGATTCTCTGATACTATTTCCAGAAAAAAAAAGAACCAAAAAAACAAACCCTATGTGAAAGAAGTGGAAAGTCTCAGTGACCACAGTAACCACAGATCTTTGCCTGTGCAAAGACTCCTGAAGCACCTGGAGAGGGGCCAGTGTTTTACATGTGTAATAGTAAACAGAGGGCATTCCCTTCCTTTACATCATGGATCCATAGACTGTCACCAACCTCCCCAATTTCTTTTGTGTCTAATCCATAAATAAACTCCATTTGCCTACAGAAGGGCTTCAGTGCTTAAGGGCTTGGCAGGAAATATTCTGGGACTGAAAACATGACAACATCTGACAGACACTTGGAAAGACACACTACTTCCCAAATGCTTAGCATATACTTACATGGCCCACTCCAGCTTCTCATTCTTGATGGAGTTATATAGTGTCTGAAACAAGAACATAGAATTAACTATGTCTTTTGTGAAAGTAATTTCTGGCTGTGGAGATCATCTCTTTGTCCACACTCTGCCTGTGTTCTTGGAGAGATCCCTTCCTTGCTGAACTGTCCTGGAGAGGCATTCACCAGTGACCAGGACAACTGCTGTCCCGCTAGACCCCTTTTTGTCTGTGTGCCATGCTGGGTACTGGACTGGGCACATCAGCAGCAGAGGGGTCTGGCAGCCAACCTTGCCCAGGAGCCTGTATATGACATTTTTTACTCATTCTGGATGCTGCACCTAGTCCTGAGTGACTCCTGGCCTACACAAGATGGTAGAAGACTCTGGGATATGTCACCACACCTTTAATGTCTTAACTAGGAGAAAGGAAAGGGGAGGCTTGAATTGAGTAGCAGGGGAGGGATGAAGGACCTTGGGATCAGCTTTTCCAGGTCCTCCTGTGCAAAATTCCAGTGGCTTCCCTGGGGCACTGGAAAAGAAGCAGGAATGGGCTAGGAAAGCAGAATGTGGAGGTGGCCCTGACCATATGGAGGGGTGGGATAGGGTGAAAATACAGACTTTGGGGTGTTTAACCAATATCCCATGGTGCTGCATTAGTTGTGTTGGAACACTGCATCTAATTACATGGAAGTGAAGGCAGAGAAAAGTCTGTGCATTGTCTGGTGCATCACAGAACTGCTGGGGGGCAAAAGGACCCCAAGTATGCTCTGAAGGCAGATATGCCACAAATCTGGATAAAACACCACCAAGGAACAGACCTCTTAGCAGAGGCATCCTTGGGGTTACAGTTCTTCTCATGAAACAACTGTGCACTGGAAAATGCTGATGGAAGGGCACAGTGTCCCAGCAGGATTGGGTGGCACTGCAATAATGACAGTATCCCACTGTCTATTTTTATCACGTTACCTTCAGCAAATCCTTTGCGAAGTCCTTCCCATCATTCAGCCCGTCTAGGTTTGCTATGAATTGTTGGCATGACATCTTTTTGCCAATGTTCTGTAAGGCAAAGAAGCAGCTCATTAAACTTGTGGAGAGTTTTGACTTTAATCAGTGTCTTTCAAAGAACATTTTTGTATGTGGTGCTGAAAGCCTGAGTTTGTCCCGAAAGCTCAAAGCTGAAAGGGCTTCTGCTCTGATTTTCTGTTGGGCTCTTTGCTTTATTTGTTCATGCCAGCACCCAAATGTTTCAAATGACCTCGTTTTTAATGGTGGGGATAAGACACTTGAAAATAGCCTCTGCAGCTCTAGCTCCAGGCTTCCTAAGTGGTCCAGGTTGGTTCTGGTACAAGGGCTGTGTCTCAAAACTGAAAACAAGCACTCTGCTGGAATGGCAAGGCTTGGATGGGGCTCCAAGCCTGATGTGTGTGAAATTGTGTGAGTATGCAGTGCCAGCACCTGAAACAGCCAGCACGGGGCAAGGGAATGCTGGTCCTTCATGGAAAATGTGGTTTTCCATTGCTGTTACAAAAAGAGATGGTCCAGATAGTACTGCATGAACTTGAATGCAGTGGTGTGAGAGAGCAATGCACATACACTGGGAGAATCTCACAACTTGGAACCCGCTCATCACCAGCTAATGCCAAGAGTATTTGGTGCTGATTCCAGGCCAGCTGGCATCCCTGACATCATGGCTTCATCACCTGGGACATCTGTCTTCCCAAACCCTTTATGCTTCCCCACAGCCAGGTGAGTCAACTTCCTCAGCCTGCAAGGGTCGAGGCAGGCAGCCTTTTCCCAAGCCTCCTTCTCCAATCCCACCTCTCCAAAGGGCTGGAGGGAGTTGTGGAGGAGTCAGTGGGAATTGCAGGGTTCGGAAAAAGGTGTAATGATGTCATAAAGGAAAGAAGGATGTCTCCAGTGACACGTCACATCACACCCTGGAATGTGTGAAGGACAGACCCTGGGTAACGTTGCATGGAGTGGACAATGGAGTTAGTGAGGAGAGCATGAGTTTTTCACACCAGAGGTCCTACGGATCCCAACAGCATTCTGACATTGAGTGTGCTTCACATCCAGGTATTGACAGGGTGGCCATCCATGAGGACCTGGGAAGATGCCCAAGAACAGCAGTCAAAGTCCTGTTTAGGGGCTCAGTGAGGAAGAGGAAGGACCTCACTGGGTCACTCGCAGGGGAAGAAGCTGCTGATGATACAGGAGGTGCCCTGCAGGGCAAGATGTGTCCTCTGTGCAAGGAAATAACCTCTTGAAAGAAGCTGACACCAGAAACTCCTGCCCACAAACATGCAAAGCAGGCTACCTGGAGACTTCTCCCCACATGAATGCATCAGGAAAAAGTGAGGCCTTGGGATTAGATCCCCATGCCCACCCCCCCTCACCTGTCATCTGTGTGTGCAAACACTCTTGGGCTACACAGGGAGCCAAGTGCTGCCTTTGTGCAGCTCTGCCTGATACTCTTAATTATGCCTCCTGCTGGTGCCAGCTCCAGATGAGCTGGCACCCTTGAGAGATCAAGAAAAAGAGGAATAAAGCACTGTTACAAATCTGCTGTGCCTGGGGATGTGGTTGGCACAACACAGCTCAGCCATCACGGGGAGCCCCACGCTCCCCATTAGCCAGAGGCTGCTGCCAGCCAGGGCTCAGTGGGTACAAGGGCTGAAGAAGAGCTCAGGAAACCTTGCTGACCTGCTGGGATTTCAGCAGAGGGAAGAGAGATTTGTGTTCCTGCTGGCCAGTGAATTTCAGACACAAAAAATAAAGGAAAAATCCAGTGTGTTGATGGAGAGAGGAAGGAGGATGAAAAAGCACATTAAAAATGCAGCAAGGAACCTCCCTGAGGAGGGAAGTTTGGAGATGAGGCAGGTGTGTTGATGAGGCAGGTGTGTTGTCTGAGACCCTGGGGCACAGAAGGAAGGTGGCTACTCCCACCCCTGCCCTGAGACAGGGAAGGAGAGTGCCAGAGATCTTCCTCCAATAGTGATTCAGCATTGAATGCAGGGGCCAACACATTTCTGGAAATGGGTGGATATAGTGAGATAACACAAGTTACCAGCCTCACAGGCCCTTTTTGGGCTTCTCATGTATGTGTCTGGTACATACATTCAGCCCAAGGGATGGATTCCTTTTTATTCTGTGATTTGCCTCCTTCTCTGGTGCAAGACAGTATCTGAGCTTACCTGAGACAGCAGCCACACTGTGGAAATGCAGCTAATTGCTGAGCAATTGAGAAAGATGAAAACATACCCTTTCCCTGACAGCCAGAACAGGTGATGAGAAAGCTCCAGCAAGGATGGGAATACTGGGAATAATCTTGCTGGGCAAGGTGGTTGAAGCACTGCAGGGGTAGGACTGAGGCTAGCTGTCAGCACAGGATGCTGGGGTGACTCAGATGCAATAAAACCTCATGTCAGCAATATTTGAACACTTCTCAACACTTGCTGCTTTGAGGAGTGGGTTGGAGCCAGCCACTCAAACACAAAACCCTGAAAGTGCCTCCACATCAACAACAGCCGAGCAGAGAGAACAAAAAACCACCCCAGGACAAAGACTTTGCAGCTTCACTGGATCAACATTTGGAAAGAAACAACTCTGTGATCACAAGTGCCTCATTATCAACAGCACCAGCACCAGGGACTGCCTGAGCTTTCCCACACTACAACAGTATTTAGCAAGTATGGGGGAACCCAGGAAAAGCCCAGAAAGGGCCACTCTGAGGGCACAGTGGGGTGTTTTACACACCAGGTCACCTGGCTGATTCAGCAAGGCCATCACATGGAGACATAATCCTCAAGGGAATGTGCCTGCACACCTCAAAACTCAGTGCTCAGATGTTCTATGTTCCTTGCTGAATGGGGACCTCTGAGCAGGGAGAGCTTCATTCCTGTCCAGCCTGATACAGGTGGGGGCATTTTGCTTTTATTTAATGGTGCATCAGTCACTTACCAGCAACAAAACAAGCCAGAGAGGTTGTTTCACAGCCACACATAGCTACTATTCCTGATACGTCCCCCTGGCAGAAAAGAACTTTGTCCCACCTTTGCTTGCTCCAGGCCATGCAGCAAAGCATGAGAAAAGAGAGTACCAGAGAGCACCATGGTGAGCTGGGTGGGGAGCCAGTGAGCCAATAGTGGATTTAAACAGTTGAGAAGGGATGGATACTTCAATACTTCAATGAATGGGTATAGACAGTTTAGGAACAGATGGGCAGATGGAAGAGTGCAGAGAGTGTATGGAATGCAGGGGTGCAGAAACAAGGTGCATGACAGTCACAGCATCATAGAATATCCTGGGCTAGAAGGAACCCACAAGGATCACTGAAGTCCAGCTCCTCCTGGCCCTGCATGGGACAGCCCCAAGGATGAGATTGATCTAGTGGTAGATAAACTGGGCTGATCCTGCCATCCCATCATTTCAACCCAGTGGAACTCTCCTGTTTGCACTTGGGTTCTTGCCTCCTCTGTGCCTCAGCCACCTGCTGCTGAGCTGGCTCACCCAAAATGATCACAGACCATCTCCTGAAGTGTCCAGGATGGCTCTCCCCACCTCCAGAAGGCTCTGACCTATATCCTGGCATGCCTTGTTGCCAAGTTGCAGCATTAGGAGCCTGTGCAGGTGGGTATGGAGCTGGGTGCTCAGTGAGAAAAGCAGGTGTCATGTGGAAAACCTGGGAGGAGAAACAGTTTCCTGGGTACTGAAAGGTGTGAAGGGTGGATGACTGGGATGCACTCCCAGCACTCCCTCTGTGAGGTGTTAAACCATCTGAGTTTCTGCTCTGGAGGCCCCAAGAATCAAACCTTCCAGCTGCAAAGTGGTGAGCAGAGCCCATCTCTGGAGCTCCCCAGCATGAGCATCATGCCCTTAGCAGGCCCTGCTTCTACTCATGTCTTTTGACCTCTCCCAAACACTCTTCTTCAGGGTAAAACACCCAGGCAACTACATCTCTGCCCCAGCATGAAGTGAGGGTCACTGGTCCGATGGGACTAAGGTAGTGGATGTGTTCTAGGCTGCAGGAACAAAATCACCCCTCTGCAGGGAACCAACCTGAAATTTGTGGGTACCAGCAAGCCCTGGGCCACACAAACCTGCTGTGGGCAGACTGGTGGCATTCTGCAGGTGACGCCAGTGGCTGCTCATACCTCAGAGCTCTTCAGCTTTCCAAGTGCTACTAATACAGCAGTACTGCTAACACAAACCCATGAGCTTGGCTTAAGGAGAGGATTTGTAAAACTAATGGTGGACATATGGAGTTAGGAGCTGCCCAGGATCCCGTGTCAAGCTTTGTTTGGTGGCCAGGAGAATTGCTGGCCTGTTTTTTGAACAAATCACAGTACAATTCCAGAAGCTGGGCTTTGCTAAAGTACCAAAATGCACCCATGAGTGCTGGTGATGTACAAGGGCTGATTTGGCTGATTTGTCACTGTCCTTTCATGGCCAGGAGGGATTACATTGATGGTGGAAAAGGAGACATCCCAAAGCTGTGCCTCCATGGGGCAGAGATGGGGCAGGGCAGTACTTACTTTGCCATAAGATCTCCTGGAGCTCAAACAGCACCAGCAGAGCAAGGCAGAGAGTTGCAACACCTTGGATTACACTACAAGTCTTGGAAGCTTTAATGACTGCTGGCTTTTAACACCAACTCCAGGTGCTTCCATGAATAGGGAATGTCTCCTTTTAAAGACACTAAGTTTCCTGGACAGTTTGGAAACAGGGTCTGAGTGCACCTGTGGTAGAAAACCAACAGGACCAAGGGCAGATCTCCTGTTTCAAACCCAGTCTTATTACCTTTAGGCCTGGACTCAGTGTGTGTCATGGTCACTGCTGGAATGGCGAACTGGACCATTTCAGAGGCACTGCTGTGAGGAACTGCCCCTTTTCAGAGACACATCAACCCCCCTTTCCTCACCAGAGGAACTTCCCACTCTGGCAACGCACAGTAAAACACATAAAACATTAAAAAAAGGAAATAAAATTAAAAGTGACATGGAACATCATGGCAGCATCTTTAACAAGAAGGGGTGGGAGATCAAGTCACACATTGCCAGTGTTTATGGAGCAGTTTATGGAGGTTCCTTTACACCAGGAGCATTTCATGTGATGCATATCAGCTGCTAATGGCTTGCTAAGGAAGAACACTGCACAATCACTAGGAATGCACACAAACAAAAATCCTTACTGTTTTTAACACAGAAAAAAAACAAGTCAAATGCCAGTGCTTTAAAGCAAAACACTAGAATGACTGCACTTACCACCTGGTAAAGGGTTAAAGAGCAGAAAGAGGGGTTCCAGGAGCAGAAGGAAATTGAAAAGGAAAAAAAAAAGGAGGAAAAGGAGAAGAAGAAATTAATGTTATACATGCAGAAAAATAAAGAGAAGATCTTTCAAAGAAAAGCTCAGGCACTTCCACACCTGGTCAAAAGGAAGTCTTTTTTTTGCTTTACCTAGATATCATGAGAACCTTTCTTCTTACCAGGCCTCAGCCAGCTTGTCAATGAAAAATATAAATGGTAAGGGTTTAGAGTTTTAGATGGGGTTTTATTGCCTTTTCAAGTATGTGTGTCTTTCCAGAGACACATCTTGGATTTGTTTTTTACTTAAAAAAACTAGACTAAATAAGATTATTTTGGATTGAAGTCACATAGTTTGCCTTCTGCCACAATGCTGCTTTTGCTGCTGCAGGAAATGCTTTGGTGGGAATATTTCCTTGGCTCCAACCATGCAGAGATAGGTTACTGGGAGCCACGTGGGTGGGAATGGGCACAGTGGCCAGGATAACACTGGTCATAGCTCCCTGTTGCCAGAGGATGAGGCCATGGCAGCTGTAAGCAGTTTGGTGCAAGCCACAGTGCACATCTGGAAAGGATGCCACAGCGCACATCCGGAAAGGATGTCACAGTGCACATGTGGACAGGATCCTCTTGCAGAAACCAGTAACTCCCCTCACTGGGTGCTGTGCTGCCACCTTGCCACTGCCATGAGGGTAATATCTGTGTTGTCATTATGGGAAGGGTCTCCTGGGTGGACTCTCAGGATGGACTCTGGTGGAGTTGGTGGCCTGTGCATCTTTGTCATCATCGGTGAAGAGCACTCATGTAGTGTCCTCTCCCCTACCCCCCAGAAAAAGGCTCCTCTCAGATGTGACTATAAACCGGTAAGGTGAGTTATGGCCTGTGCCCCCATTACAGGCTAGCAAAGAGAAAACTGGGGCAAGCCTCTGCAGACAGCAAACAATTACCAGCTGGAGGCAGAAGAGGAGTGTGATGATGAGCTTGAAAATCATGGGTTTGTGGGGCAGAAAAAGGGTGTGCAGGTTCCACATGCACAGGCTGCTTTGACAAACTCCTTCCCTGTTCCCATCCATGTCTCCTCTAGCTTCTGGGGAATCTGCAGCTCCAGGTCTGAGCTCTCAGGGGGGGCTGTGAGAGAAGGAACTTCAACGACCTGAGCTGAGGAGCACCTCTATCCCTGGAAAGGGATCACAGCCATTTGAGCCCCACAGCTGCTCTACTCCTGCACTATGAAGCTGGAGAGCAGGGAAGGGATCTGGGTCAGCAGTGCCTTCAGCCTCAGCACAGAGCAGGGCACAGGGTCCTCTCCCAGAGGTGTGGCTGGGGAAGGGTCTCCAAAGGTGCACAGCAGTGTCACAGTGCTGTCCCCTTGGACCAGCCTCATCTCCTTTCTGCAGTTATTTTTCCTCCCACTCTCCTCTGCTCTCTACACACTGGTTGACCTTTTAGGAAGAAATCCAACCTACACCACCAGAAAGAGCCCCTAAAAGGTGGTGAGAGATCTTCTCACAGCTTCTGCTGTTTCCCAGCCACTGTCGGGCACTGAGCTCCCCTCACCCACTCTTTGTCCAGAGATCCCTCTCTATGAAATTCTCCTGTTACCTCTTGGGGAAAAGGAACATCTGGGACTTACCTCATGTTTTTGGAAGGAAAGATGAAATACAGACCTGTGTGAAACAACTGACCCCCTTGGAGCAGTTTCTGGAAAGAGGGTTGCACCACAGTCAGCTGTCTGCACCACAAGAAGTTGCAGCACAACTGATGCTGCTGTTCCCAGCCCCACAAAGATTGGCAGGGAAGACCTCAATGAGAGCTCCTGGGACAGGGCTGATGTGTGCAGCAGCTCCTGGAGAGAAAGCTGGACTTCTTTTCCCTCTGTAGGATAACTGATGTGAGCAGGAGATGTGCCTTTGGCTTGAGTGTGGAGGGACACTTTTGTGTGGACTGTCCCCACATCTGTGCCTGGCACCCAAAATTCCCCCTGGAGCAGGTCAAGTGCTCTCTGCCACCCTATCTCAACTTTGCAGCAACACATTCAGCATGAGGGAACAGACTTCTACACTGGGAAGCAATAAAGGATGGATACATCTCCAAGTACTACTTACATGGCCGTGGAGGTCTGTGTTTAGCAGCATCAGGGCACAGGTGAGCGTGTGAATCCCATCTGAAACACACAACAGTCAGACACCTATGGCTGATTATTCCCCTTCCCATGCAGTTTTGGTGTTTGCTGTCCTGGCAGCCCACCTACTGCAGAACCAAGGCCAGTTGCTATGTCTGAGGACCTTGAAGAATGTAAGTTTCATTCAACTACGTAGGATAGTTTAAAAAAACCCAAAGACATCCTCTTTGCCCTTTAACTTTACCTTTTTCTGAAGCAATCACCAGGGAACTGTTTTAAAAGCAGTTTTGCCAATAGCTTTCTAAAGACCAGACTTTCTACTCAGTCTTATTCCATTTCCATGAACTAGATGATCCTTAAGGTCCCTTCGAACCCAGGCCTTTCCATGATTTCCATTTTGTCCTGATGCCAGTGTAGATGGTGCAGAGATCCTGGCAAACAGAGCTGGCTTGCCCCAGCTGATGATCATGGTCACCTCAAGGGTTTGTCCTGAGGTCTTTGGCCATCATTCCCTGGCAGTCTATAAGCTCTTGGGACTGTATGGAATAGTGACAAGTCCTGAGCATCCCATGCTCAAGGCCAAGCTCTGAACACTGACAGCTAAAAGCAACCAAACACACCAGCCCAGGATGAAGTCAGCTGAGCACCTGAGCTTCTCCCTTTCTTGGAAGAACTGAGGTCTGAGGAAACACTGAGACTTTCCCTGAGAGGGCTGACAGTCCTGGGCACATGGTGTGATGTGATGGACATCCCCCTTCAAGAGAGAATCACTTCCCAAGGAAGATGCTTCCTTCACTTTCACAAGCAGCACCTTTGAGTTTAGGACAATTTGCCTTCCCATTGCATATTTTTAAGTCTCCGTGGGAAGCTCTGGGCTGACATTAGGCATTACTATGCAACTTTGGTCAGGTAAATCATGTCCCACATGGTCCCAAGGTGGAGCTGGTGTCCCAAAACCTGCCATTCTCTCGCTGTTCCTTGGCTCACTTTTTCTCTCAGCTCACACAGCTGAGAGTCACAACACAACCATGTAGTTCTTCCATATCTGGGCTTCATCAATACAGGAAGGGAATAACAAGACACCACTTTCTGGGAGAAAAACCAGGGTTAGCCCCTTCTCCCAGGCAACAAGCAAGAGGACAAGAGGAAATGACCTCAAGCTGTGTCAGGAGAGGTCTAAGTTGGACATCAGGAAGAATTCCCTTACTGAAAGGGTGGTTAAGCACTGGAAGGGGCTACCCAGGGAAGTGGTGGAGTCACCATGCCTAGAGGTTTTCAGGAAAAGACTGGATGTGGCACTCCCATGGCCCTTGTCTGTAGGGCTGGGGGGTGGATGCAACAGAGCTGGGGATCACTTCCAGGGGGAAGTGTTGCAGAGGGGTCAGAACTTGACATGTGGGATATTTCAGCTGGGGACTGTTGCTTAAAATTCAACCTGAAGTTTAATGCCTCCAGGAAGGGGACCCTTCCCAGGGAAGGTCAACTTTGGATCAGTGGGGGACAACATCACACAGGGAAGTGAAATCTAAACCTATATTTTATTGGGATAACCCTGATAAAAGCAAAAAGGTAACTCTATTTTGAGAATAGTGAGTGTCCAGTTAGCTTAGCAGAGGGACTGGAAGGTTCATATGGCACCAGGTACTGCTGCCCTTTGGGAAGCCTGTGAGGTGGAGACAAGCAGGAGGTCTGAGCACAGCTGGGATCCTGCACACAGGGAGGGTGGAGGAGGAATAACTGGCACTGCTGTGGTGCCAGCTGAGAGCAGGTCAGCACCTGATTCCACCCATGGGGGCACTCCCAGATGCCTGTTAGCAGGGGTGTAAGGGGCATTTATGTAAGTGCAAACATGGGTGTGCTCATGTCTGGAGGGGTGTGTGCATATCTGTACCAGGAATGACCTTTCCCACAGAATCATGGAATCAAAAGGCCTCTTAAGATCATCCAGTCCAACTGCTGAACCAGCACCACTGCATCATTAAACCATATCTCAAGTGCCACAACTTCTGAACACTTCTAGGGATGGTAAAAGCGTAGAATTGTTAAGGTTGGAAAAGACCTCTAAGGCCATCCAGTCCAACCATTAACCTACAAATGTCAGAAGAAACTATATCCACTCTGGAAAAATAATGTGGAGAGGCTGAAAGTAGCTAAGAAAACCTGCAACTGCAGCGAGCCCAGAATTTTACCCAGCTGTGCTTTTCTCTGCTGCAGCTGCAGGGAACACAACTCCTGTGTGGGGCAAGCCAACACCTTTCCTCAATCTTCTTGGAAAGGTCTTCTTCCTCTCAGTGTCACCACCTGGCATCCCCAGGGCCTCCCAGGACAGAGATAACAATCAGGGCAGGACCCCAGGGAAAGGGACTTGTACCTTCAGATGTGCTCTCTTCTGGGTTGCACTGGCAGTATCGCCGGGAGAAATGGATCAGCACCCGCTCCCGCTCCTGCGTCTCTCCCATCAGTGGGAATGCTTTCAAGAATGTCCTGCAGACAAAAAGAGATGCTTAGAGACATAATGGATCAATCTGCTGGGCAGTGTCCATGCTAAGGAGGGAGTTGGGAAGGGGATCCTTTGTCCTCACCCCAGCCTGGGCATCCTGGGCTCTCCAGGTGGGATGCAAAGGGGTCTACAGAGCCAGTGCTGAGCTGTGCAGGGAAACACACTGCCAGCTGAGACCTGGCCCATCTCTGGCTTGATGGCACCAGGAGAGGTTGTCCATCCCAAGGAAAGAAGTTGCTCTCACTTGCTCTGATTTTGTGCTGGATGGGATTCATGGGAAAGCTGCTCTCCACCATGTGGGAGCAAGTTGTGGGCCCTCCTGTCAGAGTGCACTTGTGGTGGCAGCACCTTGTGTCAAATGTGACATCAAAGCAAAGATTAAATGACAGCCTAGAGCTCCCCCCAGTGCTCCTATCACACGAGTGGCCCCCATGGTGCTGGGAAGCCAGAGGAGACCTCACCGCGCTGCTCCGTCCATCCCAGAGCCCAGCTCACCTGAGTGCTTTGTCAAGGGTCAGGCCAGTGAAGTCAAAGAAGCTGAGATACTCCTCTGCTACCAGCTTGCTAAATTCGTTACTGTAATTAAAGAGGGAGTAGTCAGCCCTTTCATCAGGGAAGAAGACACTGTCCACAAGGGAACAGCAGACTGCTGCCTCTTGACCAGCCCAATCCCAGCAAGACACTGCAGATGTGATCCCAGACCCAGGGGGACATTCTGCTGGCTTGAAAAGACAGTAACATGCCTGCAGCCAGCCCCAGACACCCAGAGAGAGGGAATGAGAGACACTTCCCCTTCTGCACCCCTCTGTTGTGCTGCTGGACAAGCAGAGCCTCCTCCCAAACCAGCCAGGGGAGGAGGAGGCCATAAGGATGTCCTGTGCTCATCCAGAGCCTGGTTCTCTCCCATTGCTGGACTTGTCCCCTCCTCCCACTGCAGTATTCCTGCTCTCCACTCCACGTAGGCTCCCATCCCATCCTCTCACCACAGGTCCCATGGCAGATGGATGATGCTGGAAACTGAAGCAGGAGGGCTCAGTTGAGATTTTGGCCCCACTCATCCCTGTATGCTTCTCCAGAAACCATTCCCCTGTCACATTTTTGAAGGATGCTTGGAGATGTGTTGCCTTTAGAGCCAGAATGGGGCATGTTGAGCTCCTCTATCCACACAACTCAGTGGAAGTGCAAGACTAATTAATGATAGCAGACAAGAAATTGGACGTGATCTCAATATGCTCAGCCTTTGCCACATACAATTCCCTTTCCTTCTTCCCAAAAAATGAAAAGTGTTTTGCTAAGGATTTCACATCCAAATTCATGCCAAGATGTGTTCAAGCAGAATTCCTTGCTTTTCCTATGGCATTATTTCATCTCTGCTGTGAGGTGGACGCTGCAAAGCTTCTGGCATGAACGCACAACACCCAGCAGGATCAGGCAGAGCAGCAGGACAGCTTCAGGGGAGAGTGCCAGGCTGAGTTTTGAGATAAATATTGGTGTTGGGGGTTGTGCAGGAGAATATTTCAAAACCGTATGAAGCCACAAGGCCACACACTCATGAAACGATCCTAATATTTTGCGATTGCTAGCTGTGGGAAAGCCCTCATGGACCCATAGCCAAAGCATCTGTCTGAAGCAGTGTCACAGTGCCTGGTGTGTGGATTCCTGCCAGCTTCCCGAGGAGACTTCTCCACTTGCCCTGGAACTTTGCAGCACAAGGTGACCACGTGTTTGTGAAAGGAGATGTCATCACACCTTCACCCCTGTGGCAAAGGATGAGCAGAACTGAGCAAGCCCCAGACCTCCTTTGGGATCCTCTCAGCTCTGAGCCTGCAGAAAACCTCATGCACTGGCTGTGCTTGTGCTGGGAACTGGTCAGTGCTCAGGTCCCACCTCACAACGGCTCATTTAGCCTCTCAGGACTAAAAGTCTTTTCCCTTCTACTCTGCCCTCATGAGACCACACCTACAGTACTGTGTCCAGGCCTGGGGTCCTCAGCACAAGAAAGATGTAGATCTGTTGGAGCAGGTCCAGAGGAGTCCTCAAAGATGCTTTGAGGGCTGGAGCCACTCTACTCTGGAGACAGGCTGAGACTTGGGGTTGTCCAGCCTGGAGAAGAGAAGGCTCCGGGGAGACCTTAGAACCTCTTTCAGTGCCTAAAGGGGCTCCAAGAGAGCTGGAGAGGGACTTTGAACAAGGATCTGGAATGACAGGACAAGGGGGAATGGCTTCCCACTGCAAGACAGTGGGTTTATGTTAGATATTGGAAAGAAATTCTTTCCTGTGAGGGTGGGCAGGCCCTGGCACAGGTTGCCCAGAGAAGCTGTGGCTGCCCCATCCCTGGAAGTGTCCAAGGTTGGGTGGTGCATGGAGCAACCTGGTCTAGTAGAAGGTGACCATGCCCAACACAGGGGATTGGAACTGGATGAAGTTTAAGGTCCCTTCTAACCCAAGCCTCTCTATTCTTTCTATGATTCTATGACTCCTGTTTTGGCACCCATTTACCAGGCGTCCTGGGAACCTGCTTGGGCATTAGGAACACAGCAAGAGCTGCCATGTCCTGCAGCACTGCAGCCATCAGCAGGGCAGAACAGTGTCTGCCTCCCCCACTCACTCTCAAGCTGAGCTTGAAGAACTGGCCTTGTCCAAGGCTCCCTGAAGCAACAAGACTTGGCATGTCTATACCCAGCACAGATTTTGGGTGGGCTGAACTGCTTTTGAGATGTTTCCATGGCCTACACTTGGAGCTCCACCCTAATTTACATTCCTAACTAGACCTGCAGTCAGGCAGGATGAAGGCGGGTGGGAGCTTCCCTCCATCCCACGCTCCCATCAGGGAAGCCCAGGCTGTCCCTCAGCTCAGCGGGTCTTGCTGAAGGCCAGGATTCTGTAGAGAATTTGTGACCCACAGGACAAGTGATCTGAGTGACAAGTGATCTGAGCCAGCTGCTGAGGTGCCAGCAGTCCCCAGCCTGCGTGCCCATCACACCTTCCTGTGTGCCCCAAATGGTCCCTTCTGCTTGGAGAAGCTCCAGGCAGGGGCTGCTGACTCTGCCAAGGGACCTAGACAGTATCCCAGGTCACCTGAAGGCAGCCAGCCCCCAGGAAGCAACAAACTCCTGTGTCTAGCCAGCAGGTCACTGGCATTGTTGGGACTCTTCTCCCTGATCCCCAGAGCCAGTTAACAGGTCCCAGGCCACAGGATGCCAACAGTGGCCAGGACAAGACCATGGCCCACCCTAAGGCGGGCTTAGGTGTTTGCTCTGGTTTCCTCAATAAGAAATTGTCCTCCTCTCTCTGTGCCAGTCCCAGCCCTCCCCCAAGGAATGGGTGACACTTCCACCATGTATCTCAGACATGACAGAGACGTTCCCACAACACAGAAAGGCATTTCCCAGGGGGACATTCCTGCCATCCTCTGGCTGGTGGCCTTTCAAGGCATTTCCCATGGGGACATTCCTGCCATCCTCTGGCTGGTGGCCTTTTCAAGGCATTTCCCATGGGGACATTCCTGCCATCCTCTGGCTGGTGTCCCTGCCTCCTTCAAACGGAGGTGTAAGGTGAGAGCTCTGCAGACCTTCATCAAGCCTTTTCTGCTCGTTTGACTGTGATGAATGTTTTTGTCTTTGGTTTACTTTTGGTGTTGGTTTGTTTTGTTTTCTTTTTTGTTTTCTTGATTTTGAGAAAATCGCTGATTACAAAGAAGATGAACAGATTTAAAATGAGATTTCACTTTTTGCATAGCACTCCTACATGGAGCTGACCTCAAAGCACCACTTAAACTCACTCTGCTCGCACCACTGTAGGTTCATCTTACATTGTCTTAAGTGAGCAAGACTGACAATACACTCCTATCCTCATCCTTCTCCCTTTCCTGCTCCATAACAAGAGCCTGCAGCTCTATTCAGGTTTTATGCCAGGAAATGATTCAGATGTCAAAACCCAGCTGATCAAAACAAAACCTTTATTTCAAAGGCTGTCTGACTTCCCAGATTTGGATCACCCAATGGCCTTCCAAGGTATGAGGGTTGCAGGTGTGAGTGAGGACTGCAGGGATGAGCAAAGAGACAGACTCAGAGACACATTGCTTGAAGCTTCCCCTTCTCAGTGAGATGTCATGGTAAATTCAAAAGAAAGGAGAAGGATGTTAGACCTGGCACATCAGCAACCAGCAATGCACCTGCTACAAGAACCACAGCAAAAGAAAAGGCTGAGGATGCTGCCAGGTGATACAAAGAGCCTCTCTAGGAGATCATTCCTGGGCTCCTTCTGTCCCAGGACTAAGCTGGGAGTCACAGATCATCCCTGGTACTGAAAGGCTGGGTATTTGTTAAGGGACAGGTATGTTCTGCTGATATGGGCAGGAGGGAGACATTTCAGGGATGACAATAAAAAAAAAATCCCAGCAACATGGGTTATATCTGATCCCAGCAAAGGATGATGGGGATTGGTGCCTTCACTCCCACTGGCATCCTAAAATAATCTGTTACTGCCACACTCATTACTGTTACTCTCTCTTAGAAATCTCTGCAACTCTCCCACTTTTGAATATTTGAATAAACACTTTTTATTTCCCTTCTGCTCTACCCAGGCAAATCTACCAGCTGAAGTGCTTGGACCTCTGGTGTGTCCCTGGATCTCCAGCAAGCCCTTTCTGCCACCTTCCAGACTGGGTTGGGAGGCTCTTCAGGAGGAAGATTTTGGGATGCAGATATGAAAAACCCAGGGACTGGCAGGGATCCCAATAACAACCCAGGTCTGAATCCTAAAACCTTCATCCTGGGGATTGCTTTAGTCTTGCTGGGCCCTTATCAAATGCAGGAAGCTCTTGGGTAGCAGTTTGTAGCAGTTAATGCCCAATATCACAGGCAGCCTGTAGGGTTCATATTTTAAGGGCATTGGGCCAATTTCAACTGGAAGGATCTCCAACAGCCCCATCCAGCAACAAGGTTTGTCCCTTCCTGCCTTTCCCAATGGTCCCCAGCCCCTGCCCACCCTGGCTGTGTTTCTGCCGGCTGTGCTCCAGGCTGCCACCTCTGGCACCCCCTCCCAGGGTTGGCTCCCACGCAAAGCCCACTCACTTTTTCCCGAGCTGACGTGCCACGTCGCAGCGCTTGAAGCCCTCGAGGTTGTAGAGGCGCTTGGCCAACCTCTTGGCAGCCTCGCTGTCCGCCCTGCAGCCATTGGCCAAGGTGTCTGTGCTGCCCTGGTCCAGCTGCTCCGTGCTGCCCATGTCGGAGTCGGAGTCTGACAGGGTGTCCTTCAGGCTGGCGTCGCTGGACAGACACAAGAAACACTCAAGGAGCAGCAATGTGACTCCATGAAAGCCACAGAAAATGCCACGTTTCGATTTTCTCCTTGTCCCCACCAAAAAATATGAAAGGCAACATGTTTGTGAAGAGGACAAACCCTCTTTCATTTCAGGTCAAATGGAACAGTACAATTTAATTTCAAATAAAAGGATGGAGAGAGACTTCTCCCTGAGTGATGAGGATGTATCAAAGTAAGCAGCCCCAACACCTTTTGAAGCTTTGTCTCTCTCCACTGGTATGGAAAGGAATACCAAGCTCTTTTCAGGCTGTGGACATTCAGGAAATTATAGGGATAGAGAATACGCTTTTCAGTTCAGGTTATTTGCTGAGGATGAGAAACTGCACTTGTACAAATCGTGTCAATGGGACTGGCACCAGACCTGCAGTTACAGGTGGGCTGCTCCTCTCCAGCTGCCTGCTGGTCTCATGGCCAACACACTGAGCAGCCCTGCTGGCACCTTGAGGTGGGGATACAGCCCAAGGCCAGTTAGAGCACCTATGCATTCATTTTTGATCAGTCTGACTCACTGAAGGCCTGAGACCTGGACAAAGGGCCTTGCTCCAGCTCCTCCATGACCTGGTTGCTCTTTCTCATGCAGGGAGGTGTCCTACAGATGAGCTGCTGCCTCCCAGAGATGATGGTTTGGATCTGAGCTGGTCCAGAGGACAAAGTCTCTGCTGATCTCCTCACTGCCTACAGAAGAACCTTTAGGGAGACTCTTACAGGGGTACCCCCAATCCTAAATGAAGCCCTGAGGTTTCCCTGCACTACAGAGCATATTTGGGAGTGCACCTGACTGCCCCGAGCCTGCCGAGGACTTTGCAGGTGTCAGGCAGACAAGGCAGGGGTCTGCCCAGAGGAGCCTCAGCTTCACCTGCTATAAGAACAGACAGGGTTTGTGAGCAACCAGACTGGTGGTGATGCCCTCCAGAGCCAACATGACCACCAAATGCAGAGCTTTGGCTTTTCCTGGGGTCACAGGTCTCCTCAGGATCCTGCAGCTCACCTGTGGTTTGGGGTCCTTGACTAGAGCACAGGGAGGATTCAGGCACAGCCCTGTTGGACTAACTGGATAAGACCTTAGTGCCCAGAGCAGTCCTAGGCAACAGGCAGGGAAGTTTTTCCTGTTGATATTTGGCCTCTCTGCCACAACATCACAAGAGGAAGCACAAGGGGTAAAAAAGCAGCTCCATCTCTAACATGTTCACTGAGCCTCACGCCTGGACTGCGACACCATAAGACAAGGAGCCACTGCCCAAGAAATTCCATGTCTTACCTGATGGAGTTAATGATCTTGGTGGCGTCTTCCTCTGACCCTTCCACATGGAACCCATTTGGGATGCTCTTCAAGGACAACCGGCTCAGCACATTCTCTGACCTGCTGCTGGTAATAGAGTGCCTTAGAGGGCTCCCAAAATCCCCCTCTGCTGGCTTTGCTGCTCCCTGCTCTTGCTTATCAGCAGCCATGTGGTGAAGGGCTTCTCTCTGCTGGGCTGCCAGTTTCTGCTCCAAGAGCTCAGGGCTTTCCTTGGCCCTTTGCTGGATCAGTGGGGTGAGTGGGGCCTCAAAGCTGACACAGCTGTCTGTCTCGTCTGTGAGGGAGAGGACATCCAGAGAGTCCAGGCTGCTGTAGTATGTCCCTTTCATAAGGTCAGACTCAACAATCTTCTCAAAGGTCGAGCTGAAGCCATCCCTGATGTCTTTGAATTGAAAATGCTCCCTGTCATCATCACTGCAGCTCAGCTTGGCATCTCCACAAGCAAACCTGGACCAAAAAGGAAACATAAAAATACTGTCAAGCAATTCTTGCCCTGTTCCACTTGGAGCTGGGCGGCAAGAGAAGAGGCAGAAATGGACGCTGTGATTATAGGCCCTGTGGTTTAATCTGCTAGGTTCCCAATTTTATTACAAGTTTCTATAGCTGAAAGAGGCAGAGTTTTGTGATGAGCAATCCCAGAGGCTCAATCATCCCTTAATTTGGTCATATCCCTGTAAAAAGCTAGACCTCTGAACTGGAGCTGTTTGCACATGACACCTGCTAGTGGATCCAATGCCAGAATGGATTTAATCTTCTTTTAACTCTTCCAATTACAGCTACTTCAAAAGCATGAAAATCCTGAAGATTCAGGGTATTTCATCTAAGTTTGGACGTCATCAGCAAAAGTCCTAGATCCCTTTTACAGTGGAGAAAAACCAGAAGCTTTTAGGGAGCAATCCATGTGCTGTAACTTCAGGTCCTTCTCTTAGATGAGGCACCTTGGAAGTGCAAGGCTGCCTTCAAATAGTGTTCTCTCCACCAAGAGGGTTGTGAAAGGTGATGGACACGCACCCAGGCAGGGGAGGCTCCATCCTGCTCTACAGATAGCCTGGAGGATTCAGGCACAGCAGCACAAATTGTGAGATGCAAGAACCTACAAACCCAGCATACAGGATTGCTGGATGACCATCAGCAATCCCGAATCTGCTTGGCTTTGGACGCAGGGACATTCATTCCAGCACATATCTCAATACAGACCCACACTGGGAGAATTAATCTGAGTCAAATCCAGCAATACTCTTTGTCTGAGAGATCTGGAGAGCTGTGAGGGCTCCATCCCTCCTGGACCTGACTGAAATAACCTGGGGTCTCAGGTGAAACCTGCCTCCCCACTTCCAGCAGCCACAGTTGTCATTTGCTCTGTCACAATCCCACATGTCATGGGCAACACAGGTAAAAGCTACAGGAACATTTCCTCCACCTGTCACAGAGGTCACTTTTCTCACAGCAGCACACACGGTGCTGTGGTTTGGATTGAGAACTAAAACAGCCTTGAAAATGTACTGATGTTTTATCTATTGCTGAATATGCCTGCAGGATAGGAGGTACTCTGTCAACAGGCATCTCTTCACCCCGAGAATCCACAACAACCAAGAACAGTCACAGCCTGACAGGGACAGTGGACAACTAACAAATTAACAGTGTAAGGAGGGAAGATTGCAAGACAGAGGTGCACACAGCCCTGTTGTGGCAGTGAGGAGTGGGCACAAGTCAGCTACCAGACCTCTTGCTCCCCAACTCTGCACGAAAACTGCTCATGGAATAGAATTTGAGCAAAGGTAAATTTTCCTTTTTCTCACATGCCAGGGTGAGAGTCACTGAAAACCAGAGGCCAACTCAGTGCTCTCGGGTTTCTTCTTTCTCAGTGTGCCCAGAGTCTGAGGAACCCAAGAAGGTCAGGGGCCATGAAATGGCTATGCCATGCTACCTTCCCTTCTTTGTGATGCTACAGGCTGGTCAGCTGCAGCAGGAACGTGGGATCCTGCTGTCCCACAGCAGGGAGCAGGACAGACCTACCCGAAGGCCTGTGCGAGGAGGGTGACAACCATGGGTGGCTTACACTAGTCATGAGACCTGATGGGCCTCGACAAACAAGTTTTTGCACCCTTTGAAAGTTCCCTCCGAAGTCTGAGCCATCAGAGATTCTGTTTTCAAACCCAGTTCTGCAGCCACATGGGTAAAAGCTTACATGAATCCAGACACTTATATAATCCCTTGACTTCAAGAGCTCAGGGTTTAAGAAAACTGTTTTCCAGTTCATCAGAGCTGGTCATGTCTCAAAGCAGCAGAAATGAGACAGAGGGCAGCAGCTGCAGCCCAAAGACCCCCCATCCTCAGGATTTCTTGTCTTCATAAATCCATCTTTCTCTGAAGAGTGAACTGCAGTGGCTGGCCATGACGTGTACAGGAAAGATCTCCTTCCACAAGGTGGGAGGAACTTCAGAAACTTCATCTCCTTGAGGCAGGAA
Organism: Campylorhamphus procurvoides; assembly: GCA_013396655.1. Lineage (NCBI taxonomy): Eukaryota > Metazoa > Chordata > Aves > Passeriformes > Dendrocolaptidae > Campylorhamphus > Campylorhamphus procurvoides. The sequence goes on along the minus strand of WBMV01004300.1, from coordinate 231,010 downwards.
GGTCTTTACAGTCTAAATTACACCCAGGAATGAGAGTTACAGACCTGCAGTCTGTAACTACAGACCTTACAGTTCTATCAAGTTGCCAAACTTCTTGCAACAGCCTCCATCCCCGGTGAACTGCCATGTCCCATCCCATACAGAGGGTCTGTGTCCGCCCTACACCAAGGGAAAACCCTGGGGCTTTGTGGTTTCTGCAGGTGCACTGAGAGAGCCACCACAGCATCCCTTGGCCTGCATCACTTCACTCCTATCACCAATGGAATGGCTTTGTGTGAGAGCAGCTGTGCAGGAGGGCCCCTCCCTGTGAGGTTTGCAGAACAGCAGGTGCTTCCAGGGTGCTGTGCACAGAAACTGTGACTGTAGGTATTCTCCTGGGTGCTCCTGGCTATCACACCCATCAAGAGCCATCAAGCCCTGCACCTTCTGGTTATCACTTAGCAGGTCCCACACTGCAATAATCCCAAACCAGACAGCTCCCACTCTCTCACCAAACTGAACAGAATCATTTCCACTGACTCTGTTCACACCACAGACCTTGTATATTCCAGACCTTTACTTATCCCTTGGGCCCAAACTCATACAGCAGGCAGCAAGAGGAGAAAGTCTGTGTCCCTACCAATGTCTCAGCAAAGGCTGTGGAGATCAGTCCATGAGAACTGGTCCTGGATTGGTCACAGAATCATAGAATGGTTTGGATTAGAAGGGACCTTAAAGCTCATCTCATTCCACCCCCTGCCATGTGCAGGGACACCTTCCACTATTCCAGGATGCCCCAAGACCCATCCAACCTTGCCTCGGACACTTCCAGGGATGAGGCAGCCCCAGCTTCTCTGGGCAACCTCTGCCAGGGCCTCACCACCCTCAAAGGGATGAATTTCTTTCTAACCTACCCCTATTCTCCTTCATTTTAAAGTCACTCCCCTTGTCCCATCACTACAAGTCCTTGTGAAAAGTCCCTCTCAGTGGGCACCAACACATCAGGCACATCACATCTCTCCTTGCACGGTCCCAGAGAATACAGAGGACAAACAGACTTTGTAGAGCTTACAGCAATCCAGGAGCACTGTCTGCATCCCATTCAAGCAAAGCCAGGCTAATGTAGGAGACAGGGAAAGACCTCACTTGTGAATGAACCTGGCATTGCCTCCCCATGGAGAAGTGTCGCCTACTTATTACACAGCAGGGAAGGCAATTGCTTTACTGAAATAAGGAGTTGTATATTTATTTGCATTGTAATCACAAGGTTTTGTAAGTGTATTGCAGGAACACAGTATCAAATTGCCTGTGCTGCCTTCCCCAGTCATCTCTGGGCTTATTGCTTACAGTGAGGCTCGGGGCAGGGCACCTGGTGGTGTCTGCAGCTGAACCACTCTGGAGCTGTGTGCGCTGAGTTTTTCATATTTCACTTCTCACTGGTTAATTAGTTGTAATAAAGCACAACCTATCAAAGAACCACAGAATATCTGCAGGTGGAAGGGATCCACAAGGACCATCAGTCCAGCTCCTGGCCCTGCACAGGATACCCCAACAAGCTCACCATGACTGAGGGCGCTGTCCAAACACTCCAAACACTCACTAAGCTCTGGTCAGCTTAGTGACCACTGCCCTGGGGAGCCTATTCCAGTGCCCAACCACCCTCTGGGGGAAGAATCTTTTCCTAATGTCCCACCTAAGCCCCCCTGACTCAGCTCCAGCCATTCCCTCAGGTCCTGTCACTGCTCACACAGAGCAGAGACTGGAGCTGCCCCTCATTAGGAAGCTGCAGACCCTGATGGGGTCTGACCTCAGTCTCCTCCTCTCCAGCTGAACACACCAAGTGCCCTCAGTCGCTTCCCATGTGGCACCTCCAGAACCTTCCCCATCCTCATGTCCCTCCTCTGGACACTCTCTAATGGCTTCATATCCCTGTTATATTGTGGCACCCAAACCTGCCCCAATATTGCAGGTGAGGCTGCCCCAGTGCAGAGCAGAGCAGGACAATCTCATCCCTCTCCCAGCTGGTGATGTTGAGCCTGATGCCCCCCACCCAGGACAGGGATGTCCCTCCTGGCTCCAGGGCACTGCTGACTCATGTTCAACTTCCTATCACAAGTTTGCCGTGTTGGTGGAGTGGGGAGTCCTGCCAGAAAAGGACATGATGGAAAACAGGGTTTTCTTGCCTATGCACTGCAAGGTTTTGGCAAAGTTTTTCTGAAACCTTATTTGATGGAATTTGAATTTTTGGACAGCTACAGGTTGCCATGAGAGGAAATGTGTGGGCAAAGGCCACAGTCCAAAACTGCAGAGACTAAGTGTGTCTACAAGGCAAAGGTGGGGATTTCTGTTAAAAAGTTTGACTTCTTTGCATGGGGCTGAAAGCAGAGAGTATCATTGACTGGTGGAGCTCTCAGTTTGACTGCAGAGCTGTGACCACCCTGAGATCAGCAGGGCCAATGCTGGGGGCTCCTGAGGAGGTGAAAGACCTCCGGGCAACACAGCCACAATGACAGGAAAATGGGGCTTTGACAAATGGTGTATCAGCATGGCAGTGGATGGCATGGGATAAACCAGAAGGAGGAAAAGGGGATGCAGTTAATAACATACTGCAGCACAATCACTAAAGCTCTGGCTTTATTGTCCTCAGTTTTTCACCAACCATTTCCCACAGAGACACACTAACATATCTTCTGCAGGGCAATCGTGGTTCCTTTCTCCAGGGCAATCATGGTTCCTTTCTCCAGCTCCACCATGGAGTGATGACCTTGGATGACTTTTCTCCCTTTAATTCTCTATTGGTTCAGTGGAAAGAGCAAGACTCATCCCTTTCTTTTAAAGTACTTTAGAATTCAGGGGCAAAATGCATCACGCAGCAATATGTGGATGAAGACAAGTGATTTGTCATCAGGAACAAATACTTGCCTGCTCATCAGTAAAACATCAGGCCAGGTTCTTCTCTATCCAGAATGGGTCATTGCAGAAACAGCAACTCCCCAGAGGTGATTAAAAAAACCCAGGGGAAACTCAGAGGTGATGCAGGATGACAGTGACTTCCCAGTGCCTAAGTCCATCTGTCAGCTTAGTTCCTCCTGACTCACACTGATCCAGGGGAGCCAGACAGTCCATACAGTCAGGGCAGGCCAGCTCTGTGCTGTGTTTGGCCCAGCCACACGTTTCTGCCATTGAGCCTAAAGATAGGTGGTCAAAGTACTAATGAGCTTGAACACACGAGCTAACCCAATCCACAGGCAATAAGTGCTTTCCCAGATTTCAGCTGCATCCCTGAAGATTTCCAGCTGCCCTTCTGCCTTTGAATATAGCGTGTGACTTGTCCCTTGTGCTTTCAGCTTCCCAAAAGACTTATTTGCTATCCAAGTGAATATGTTTAGAGCGTAAGATCACGGGCTGTGCATGCAGAGCCCCGTCAGGTTGCATCATCTCCAAATCCTCAGCCTGCCACTTCTCCCAATTCATGCCCAAGTACCTTAAAATAATTGCACTTCCAGTGATTCCAGCAGCATTCTCTGACCTCTCCTAGCTTCCTCTTGAACTCATGGCCTCTGACAGGGAGCCACCTACCAAGCAAATATGATTCCCTTGAAATCTGAGAGACTTGCAGATATCCAAGACCGTCCTGCATAGCTTATAGGGCTCATGGGACCTGCTTGGGGACAGGCTGCCCAAGCTCTCTGGACGGCAGCAGCCTGAACTGGACACTCTTCTTCTTCAATACCTTCAGCAGTACTTGTAGGAACGGTGCTGCTGCTGCTTCTTGGGGGGGGCCTCGTGTAAAACAAACCAGCAGCTTTTTATAGGGGAGCCTGTTCAACCCAGGAGAAGCCAAGCAGGAGGGACGCCTGCTGTCAGCCCACACACGGTGTGGCTCCCCAGCTCTGCTGACACTCCTGCCCACGCTCCAGACAGCGCTCCGAACAAACAGCTCAGCCTGCAGCCTGCACTGGGCTCCAGCTGGGAGGTGATCCCCAGGCCATCTTGGCCACCCTGTCCCCTTCACACCTTCTCTTCAGAAGGCCATGCTCCTCTGGGGTAACCTCTGCTGAGCTTCTCTAGTCCTCCTGCTTGCAGCAGGTCTCCTGCCCCAGGGTAGGTACACAGGCAGGGCCATAAAATTCACAACAGGCATCAATTTCACAGCCCTGGCTGATTTCTGGTGGCAAAGGGAAGCAGCTATACCACTCCCACAGTATGGGAATGGCATGGGAAGCACCACACCTCATCCAAGTGACCTGTCATTCCCCCTCAGTCCCCAACCTGCAAAGCCCCAGCGAGGTGTAGAAACTTGAAGAGACATAAAATATGCTGTAGACATCACACCACTGTGAGTGTCCTCCAGCCTGGGGAGCTCTCCTATGAGCCAGGCTGCCAGCAGGGAGGAATCAGGGACTGAGGGGCATTACACACGTTCTGGTTTGTGTCAGACACTTGAGAGTAGGATGACACTCATATCTTTTGTCTCACACTGCTGTCCCTATGCCACCCAGGCACTGGTAACACCTGCCACAGGTGCAGCAGAGAGCAAAGCTCAATGCCTTGTCGTCTCTTGCATGCACAGCTGTCACCTGCTAGCCCAAGGACTGCCAGAACTAGCCACACTGCCAGGGACTTTCAGGGCACACCAACCCCCCAGACAAGCCTGGCTTTCCACCATCCCCAGGCTGTCATACTTGTTCTAAGTTATCTCAGGTTACTCTGCCCTAAGTGCTGCAGTTGAATTTCCAACTTGTGGGACACACCCAAAGTGAGCACAACCAGAATCCAGAGATCCCAAGAAGCTTCTCCTTCACTTTAGTGACTCTCTGGGCAGGCGCTGCCTCTAATCACAGCTTTTCTGCATTTATAACAGAGCTTTTTCTGATTTGTAACAGGGGAAAACTATGCGAGAAGACCGGAGAGAAACTACAGCGAAAAGCCACAGTCAGCCATGAGAGCAGCTGCAGCCTCTTAAACTGATGAGTTACACACGGAGCGGAGTAACTCGAACCAAGGAGCCTTGAAAACAACACCCAAAACCCGGCGCTTCCCACTCACCCGAACTGCTCCTCTGCCTCGTCAGCACTTAGAGCTTCCGAGGAGCCCAGCACGCTGTGCCACCGCTCCTTGCTGAGGGCCTCGCCAGGTCTCTCCAGGCTGGGGGGGCCCCTCTCCCCCAAATCCGGGCTGCTCCGGCTGGGAATGTCCCCGTCCCGCTGCTCTGGCTGTGGCTGCTCCGGCCCCGTGTCCGCCCCGTCGGTCAGCGCTGCCCCGTCCCCACGGCCGCTCCCGCTGGCACCGCCCGTCCCCTGCCCCTGCTCGCTGTGCCTCTCGCCTGGCTCTGTCACCGCGTCCAGATGTTGGTCCCCGCGCTCCCCCTGCGCTGGGGAGGGCTGAGCATCGCGCCGGGGGCTGGCGCTCCCGCTGGCAGGCTCGTCCCCGTCGCGGCGGGGCGGCGGGGCCGGCGGCGAGCCCGTGGAATGCGGCTCGCACTCGTCCTCGGCGGGCCATGGGACCGGGCTGCTCTCGCTCATGGTCCGCTCGTTGTCCCAGCGCTTGCGGGGTCCCCTCCCCGCGCTCAGCTCCGGCTCGGGACTACCTACAAGGGAAAAGAGACCAGAGCAAAGAGCTGTCAGAAAAGCACAGGCTTGTCCACGGCAGAGGGGCGGCAGCTTGAAACCCCCACCCCTCCTCAAATCCTTAATGCAAAAGCAGGGAAGGGCCATCCCGGTGTGTGTTGGCTTTGCAAGGACTGGTGCTCGTAACTCAGCACAGGGAGATCCAGAGAGGCCCTGAGACTTTGGGAACCCAGGCACCCACCTTTTCCTCCTACTCCCACAACCCCTGTGGCACCTGTGGGCATCTGCCACGGTCCGTGCTCCCTGAGAAGGGGTTCAATGGCAGGAACCCTTCCTGGCCAGCATCTCCTGCCTTCACATGGAGAGCTGCACCTATGAAGCTGGAGGAGGAGGAATATCTGCACGAGTTCAGCTTGAGGCTCTGGCACTTTACACTGCTTGTTACCCCGGGAACTTCTCTGGAGTTTGGGTTATCTCTGGTGTGGAAAACGGCCCCAGCCTCAGCACAGGAGACCTGTCCCGCAGGCTGTTAGTGCCCAGGGCTGGGGACAGGCACATGGCACAGCTGCCTTTCCCAGGCTGGCTATCAGGGTGCCATTTCCTAGTATTCCCACCAGAAACAGGAGAAATAGGTGAAGCAGGCAGTAGGTGTGATTTACTTTTTTCTAACACTTCTAAGCTGCTGTGATGTGCCAACCTGTGTGATTCTCCCTGCTGACTTAGCAGGTCTGCAGAGCATCTTGCCTGCCAGAGTACCACTTCTCTTTTCCCGGCACACAAGCTGAAGGGTGTCACAAGCTGCCAGCTAAAACTCTGGCAAAAGTGTCCTGATTGAACATATCCTGAGATGCTCTCTCTGTAGGGCAAGGGAAGGACGCTTGTCTCATTGCACCAAACAAGACAAGTAGCTTTTTGATAAAAAGGCACTTTATTGGCAAACATGCCTGTTGATGCAAGGCTTGCAAGTATTATGAGCACCATCCTTAGCCACGGGCTGTAGCTCCACAGGGCCACGTAAGCTTTTCTCCATCATAACCCCTCCCAGCTGCAGTCAAGTGCCACCAGAAATGGTCTCCTCTGGAACCAGGAGTATTCTGTATGGCACCCAGGCTGAGCCACTGTAACAGCTGATTTTCCTTTAAAACAATATGTGTCTTCACAGATATTTTTAAAACATTATCTGTCTTTGTGCGGTTGTTCAGCCTGGAGGAAAGAAAGCTCCAGGGAGACCTTAGAGCCCTTTCCAGTGCCTAAAGAGGCTCCAAGAGAGCCAAAGAGGGAATTTTCACAAGGGTATGTAGTGACTGGACAAGGGCAAATGGCTTCACACTGACAGAGAGTAAGGTTATATTAGAGTTTAGGAAAAAAAATCTTAGTTGTGAGGGTGGTGAGGCACTGGCACAGGCTGCTCAGTAAACCAAAGATTATACATCTCTGAGCAGACATAAGGGTGTTCTGAGGTCAGCAATGGGCTCTGGGTGTTCTGGCTTGCTGAGCTGCAGCTCTCATTAACAGGAAAATCACTAATTGCTTGGCCAGGTCAGCACTCTACCAGTTCATAGAAACAAGGAGTGCGGGGCTGCAGCTGCCTCTGCTTTTACAACCCCCCACCCATGGATATGACAGCAGCCTCCTCCCTGCTGCCACTTCCTCTGTACCTGAGCAAGGGAAAGGTGGGATTCAGACCCAAACACGCTTCTACAGCCTGGGTATGGGCAGATCCACATGGGGATGTGCTGAGCTGCTGGCTGAGCAGGACAGATCCTGAGGGGAACCCCAATTTCTGGCTGACTTTGCTACAGTCTCACAGACCCCAGTAATCCTGGATCTTGGATCTAGCCCTCTGTCCATGTCCTATGTCCTGTTCCCACAGCTGGTAAGAGTGATGGGCTGGGGAGGTCAGAGCTCCACAGGGATGGGTTTGGGGTGGAACACTCCTCAAGGGGTTGCACAGGCCACAGTCGTGAGATGGGGCTGGTCCCTCCTGGAGGCAATGCTGGTAGTTTTACCTCTTCTCCACGTGCATCCGTGAGCATTCCTCGCTGTCACAGAGTGCGCAGCATCGCCACACCTACGGCACCAGGTGCAGCCAGGAGCTCCCAATCCCTGCACGGCCCCTGCCTGGAACAAGGGAGCAGAAAAAGTGAGACCTAGGCCAGAGAGGAGAATTCTGCTGATCTGACACCCCACTGCTGCCCCGTATTGGGCTGTTTGCCAGCCCCACACCATGGCCTGTTCTCTGCAGAGCACTGCAAGTGCTCTTCCCTCAGCACAAACCTCCCTGTTTTTCAGACATGGCAGTACAAGAGTATTCCTTACACAGGGCTTCTGATGTCTTTCCTTACGAATGTCCCCTTGACCAGCTAAAGCAGAGGAAAGGGACTCTGTGGTTGCAGGTTTCAGAAGAAACTTGGTGATGACCCCACTGAATATCCAGTTTCACCCACCAGATCCATAGAATGAGACACCTGTGTTATGGATTGATCCCTCTCAACAACCCTTCCCAGCCCCACCAACAAACCAAGAGCCAGATTAGAGGTTTCTAAGCTAATTGTAAGCAAATCTGAGGTATCAAAGTGACATTTCCCCTAGAGAGGGTTTTGTACAATGCAGGAATGGACAGTGATGACTCTCCATGAGGTGACTCTAGGCTGGAGGAGCATTTCAGGTCACCACAGATGGTGTGTCACCTACAAACAGCTGCCCGAGGTTGTGGGCCAGACTTGCACAGAGCTGATGGAGACAGAGAGACAGGGCTCTGCTGCCTGTGTGCAATTACAGGCCATGGGTGTATCAGGCTCCAGATGTGCCACCTGCTCTCCAGTGGCTGGAAAGGGCCCATAGAGGAGCTTGGCAGCAAATACCTGTGTCAAGTCCCTGCACAGGTATCTGCTTTCACCCTCTCTTGGGCTTGCCCTCACAGGCCTTCACCCTTATTCTCTGCCAGCCTAGACTTCCTGGGACACCAGCACATCAGCCTCCTGAATCCCACCTGCAGGAGCTGAGCCCTCCCAAGGGAGGTCAAAACAAGCCCTCAGGTTCACACAAGTGGGCCAAGTCTCCTCTAGCTTGTTCTTCTGCCATCCCAAATGGAAAACCTGTAAATCTCTTTCCCACCAAATCCAGGAGACAAAATCAGTCCCAGGCACTTGGTGTTTCCATGTGCTGGCAGCAGGGCCAAGCCAATGCAGCATCTTCCAGGAATTTACTGGCAAAACTTGCTCTTCTGAGCATAACCACACTGTAATCTCAAGAAATACTGAAAACCTAATGTGGACCAAATATTAACGTTACCAAAGTAAAGGTATAATACAGACATGCAACATTGATCCACTGCTCAAATCTTTTGAGGATCCTTTCCAGAAGAGCCTTGCTGGTCTTTTCCTTAACGTGAGATGAATAATGTGGCTTTTTTTAGTCCAATTTTTTAAAACTAGCCAAAGGGTTTGGGCTGAAATTCCCTACCATCCATCCAAAAACCCCAGTAGGAACCAGACACCACCCAAGCTGAATTCCAGTCCAATAGCTCAAGCTTGGCACAGCTGTATGCAACCAGAAAACAGGAAACTAAAAGCAGTTGGGAGACTGGCCTGAGTAAGAAATATTGGCAAACCTTAGTAAATGTGTTGTCCCAGCCATCCCTCTGAACTTTAATCAACTTACTTTTTTAATATATATAAAAAAAATTGTTATTACAAATAAATTACTGCTTTATGCCACTGTTTCACCCTCTGTGGAGACTCTCTGGGATGTTTGTGGTTTGGAAGGAGGGCTGAGGAGTCAATAGTTAAACCTTTAGTCATCCTCTTCCTTGGCCTGGGTTCCTGCTGGAACCAGGGAAGCCCTGACAGGATGCATGGAGAGACTATTGCAGAGCCAGGAGGACAGATCCAGGCCTATCACAGCCTCCTGACCCCTTTGAGGTTTGTGTGTCTCCTGTGGGATCCATATTCCTTCTAAAGGGAGGCTTTCATGTGCACTTGAAGTCTGCAGGCAAGCTGGGTGTGTATCAACACACAACAAACTACCTAACCAGTCACCAGCTACTTGATTTATGCTTGCAGTGACAGCCACTTGAAGCACACACAGGTTATGAGGGGCTGAGGCTTCCCAGAAACTCCAGAGGAACTGGGAGGTTGGATTGTAACAGTCTGTGGCTCCATTCCCAGCTCTCCATGGCGATGCCTTGTGCTGAAGTCACACAACCAACTCCTGCCACACTCAGCCAGGCAACCCAACCACATCCCACATCAGCTGCAGAGGGTCTCTCCCACCCTACAGTCCATCCATGACTTGCTGCCTTCTCCACCTGTGTGGGGAAGGAATATTGGCAAAGGGAAGAGGAGACAGGCTGTGATGCCACAGCCTGGACAACTCAGAAGACAAACAGTGGTGGAACAGCTGGTTGCAACTGTCCACATCTGCCTCCAGCAAACAGCTGAAAGGTCACAAGTTCTGGACACTGCCCAAAACCAATCTCTCAACACTGTTCTCTCTGCTCTGGGAAGCACTGAAATGCAGCTCAGCCTCGGTCCCAAAGCTGCCAAGCTGCCACAGCTTCATTGAGGCTGTTGGGAATGGCCACACTGCAGCACTGGGGGAAGGGATGGGGCGGGCTGGTATTCAGAGGTTCTCCTTTCACTGCTCCAAAGCCATCCAGCCTGGCTGTGTTGGACTGCAGGTTGGTATTCCCCAAGTCCCTGCTCATTTCTCTTTTGTTCTGCTTTGCAAAGTGCTCTCCAATGCAGGTAAAGGCTGGAAGGTGATATGTGGGTTCCCAAAAGCGGATTTTCACAAGTCTTGTCCTTTCTGCAGGCTCAGGCACCCTCTCAAGTGACTGCCCTAGGTCCTGTGGGTAGGGTGGGCACCTCTTGCATGTCCACTGTTCCCAGATTCCTGGAAATTTAACATGGGTTAGCGTACAAAAAAGGGGTATGGCAAGAAAAGGGCATGACCTGGAATATGTCACAGCCAGGACAGAATGCTACTGTGGACCTGTTGAGTTGTAGACAGTTGTTTAGCAGGAGCTCCATAATTTGGACCAGGCCAGCTCTGTAAGTCCCACCTAAGCAGAAGAACATGGATTCATGCTAGAAAGAGGCTATTGTTGCTAAGAGAAGCCAAGGCATCCATGATTCATTGCTAACCATGGCCTTTCCATCTCCTTTCCAGAGCTGGGGCTTCATGGGAGAGATGGGATAGAGGCTGAAGGGACTGAGGGCCCCATCCCTGTAAGACTTTAATGCTGCCCTCTCTTGCAGGCCAGACCCAAGCAAACCAACTGCTATTGGCTTCATTTATCAGAATCTCAGCAACACCAGCTCACCAGGACAGCCACCAGCTCCCTGCTCCAGCTCCCCTCTGCCCCTGGACCACAAGAATACAGGGCAGGGCTGGTTGGGAGTAAAGGAGAACAGAAATAGCCCATCCCGTGATGGCTGGATTTGCAGCAGGGCCAGAAAGCTGGGCTGGCACCCACTGCAGGGAAGCACCAGTCCCGAAGAGGCCAGCCAGAGATGCAGCAAAGTTTGTCCTGATTGTGTGAGGGGTTGGAAACCACACAGCAGCTCTTTCAGGGACTGGCTCTGGAAGTCTCCCAGCTTTTGTTGAAGCTGAATGGCTGGTGGGAAATGATTTATTTTTAATTTTCTTCCCTGCGTTTGGAACTGGAAAGGCTCCCGCTTCAGTTTTGTGTAACCACTTGGCTGCTGCAACACAGGAAGGCTTGGAGAAGAATCCTGCTGCTTAGTCAAGCATGAGCTTTTCCTCAAGCTCATGCTGAGCTGGTCTGCTTCCTGCAGCTGCCTTACTCTTCCTTGCTGCCCCACATCCCATTCCCTCTGGCTTGGTGAAGACAGAATCATAGAACGGTTTGGGTTGGAAGAGACCATCCAGTGCCACCCCCTGCCATGGGCAGGGACACCTTCCACTATTCCAGGTTGCTCCAAGTCCCATCCAACTTGGCCTTGGACACTTCCAGGGATGGGGCAGCCACAGCTTCTCTGGACAAACCTGTGCCCCACCTCCCTCACAGGGAAGGATTCCTCCCCAATAACCCATCTAACCCTGCCCTCTGGCAGTTTCAAGCCAATCTCCCTTGTCCTGTCACTTCATGCCCTTATGAAAAGCCCCTCTCCAGCACTCTTGGAAACCCTTTAGATATTGGAAGGGGCTCTAAGGTCTCCCTGGAGCCATCTCTTCTCCAGGCTGAACAATCCCAGTTCCCTCAGACTTTCCTCTTAGGAGAGCTGTTCACGAGGGGTCTGTCCTTGCCCTAGCACCACAAGATGTCCAGGGGGTGAGGAGAAGGCAGAGGGATGACACAGAGGAGGAAGGCACATTTTGATCTGGCTCCTGTGTTGCTGGGGGTGAAGAAAACTTCTGCTCATCTGAAAACCTCAGAGTCAGGAGCAGACAGCATGGAGGGGGCAGTGGGGGATGTCAGGAAGGGGAAGGGGTGGCAAGGCAGGCTGCCCTGCTCTGGGATATTCTGTGGTGCAGGTCTCAGAGGAAGGAGGATGCTGGGACCTTCCATCTGCTTGAGTACAGTCTTGGGAGATGCAGAGCAGAGCAGGACCGACCCTTCTGGGCCTTTCAGCAAAATTGTAGAAGAAGGTCTCACCAAGAGCATCACCATGCTCTGCTGGACCTAAGGTAGTGGCAGTGCTGAGAAGGGCTGTTGTGGTCCTTTCCCAGGTCCTCCAGCAGCATTCCTGGTGCTAACAGGGATGAGGCAGTTCTTGTGAGTGTTCTCAGCACATTTTCTCCTGGTGCACAGAAGTGCAGGCTGCCATGAAGGGCAAGACAGATGTTTGTGCTGCCACTCAGGTGCCACCAGCTCCTTGACCTTGTAAGTCAATGCAAGTACCTGGAGGCACATCCAATCCAAGCTTCAGTTTATGTATTTCTCTGTTGTACTTGCAGGTCCAATACCAACATGAAGTCCAAATGTGGACTCACAAACCCTGGACAGTGGGGAAAACTCTTGCCTCAAGCTGCTGCCTGTGCCCTTGCTAACACAGCCCCCCCACACACACTTGACCTTCAGTGACATTGGCCTGGAGTTGCTCCAGCCCAGGCTCAGTTCTGCCTCATGGTGCTGCAGGCAGAGGCTGGGAACAGCTTCTTCAGCTGGAGAAAACGCCACAGGATGCAATTTGCTCAGTGTAATGTGAAGAAAGCACAGACATACCAAGAGCACCTCAGGACCTCCATCCTCTGAGAAAACCACAGTGCCACATACTCAGACAACCAGGTCAGGAACCTTTAATCCTGCTCTTAATAGGTCCGTTTCATCCTTGGGGCAGGAGACACTCCTTCATACCTCATTTGCTGACCACCATGAAATGCAGAACTCTGTGGGGCTCTCTGTGCCCTAGGACCCTGTTCCAAGCCATTGCAAAGGGGTCACAGATTTCTCAAATGTTGGTTTCTAAGAGACACCTTCCATCCTCTTTTTGCATGAATGAGAAGCAATTTTTGGTGGCAGCTTTCACGGCAGTGCAGCACAACTCGGAAAGACACGACAGGCAGATGTTTGGGGCTTGGTCCTTTTCCTTCCCATGATCCATGCTATGGAGACACATGGAGCCACCACCAGCACAGCAGCTACAGCTGGACCTTGTCCTCGTCTGCCTCAGCCAGCCTGCCACAACTGCCTCCTGCTTTGCTTAGAGAGGGAAACATTATTGAGGTGGACCTGTTTTTCTGGGCATTTGCCTTGGGAATTATTAAGACCTTGAAAGTTCTCTTGGTCATTCTTGTTGAAGAGAACCCTTGAACTCCTTGGGCTAAAACCCCTCCAGTGACATCCTCTGCTGGGATAGACCACATGCTCCAAGTTCCCATCTCATCTGAACAGGAGCAGGTATTTGATGTACAGGCTGTAGACCTCATCCATAACATGGCTGGAGAACAGGAATGGATGTGCTTTTATGACCCGACTCACCAATGAATTTACAAAACACACATGTCACACATCACCCTGGGCAGAAGGTTTACACATGGACACCATGAGGCTTCTTTGAGGAGGCAACCCCAGAGAGAGATGGAGAGATCACAGCCAAGGTTCTTTTGAAGTACCTTTCCTCCTTCTTATGTCTCTGCTCTAACCTCTGCCCTTTCAACACGGCTGAAAATAAAAACCTTTTACCATTCTCGTTGTGAAAATCCTCATTTATTTCTCCTATGGGCTTCTTTTATATGATTTGAAGACCTCAATCATATCACCTCTCAACTTCTCCTTTCCAGATTGCAGCCCCTGCCTCCTTAGCCTGTTCTCAGAAGGCAGTAGCAGCTTCTCCACCCCCTTGAGTATTTTGACTACCTTTTTTGGATATTCTCTACCTCTGTTACTTCTATTGCTCTGTTACAGTCTGGAGAGAGGAAAAGCCGGGCTGCATAGTGAATTCAGGATTTATCCAGCACCAAAGTGTTCTGTACATCTCTACCTGAGTCCCTCCCTGATGACACCAAGCTCTAACTTGCCTGCAACATTTCTGCTCCAAGGAGCAGGGCTGGGCTGGGCCCTCAGCCACACACTGATGACCTCAAAGGTGCTGCTGTGAGGCAGGATAAACATGAAAATGGGAAGAGCTTGAGCGACAGTCTTTGTTCTCCCCTTATTCTGACCATGTTACCTTTGATACTGCTCTGGGAAGCCCTTCCAGCTCCTGGCACCTGCTGGACCCACCAGAAGAGGCTGGACTCACCAGCATCTAGTGGAGATCATCTCTGGCTACATTGCCCATCCTGTGTTACAGCTGGGAATTGATGTGTATGACTCCTCATAGGTTCAGGTGGGGCTGTGCCCCCTTCCAGCACCCATAGGTCCATGGAGATGCCCTTCCCTCTGAAGATACAGATATGGTCCACCTGCCTGGGGTGCTCCAAGAGGGATCCTAGAACTCTTGGTTAGAGTCTTGGCTTGTGACTTGAGAAAGCCACTCCATCTTTCAGTTTCCTGCTTTGCAACAGCCTTTCTGAGACAGGGCAAAGCACTGAGGCTTGTAGTGCTCTGGCTCCTGGAAGCCTGGTAGAGGAACAGTGCTCCTCACCTGGGAGGTGAGGCTGGAAGGAGTGAGAGATGTATTTCAGACAGGGAGAGACTGGACAGCCACATTAGGGGTGAGGGCTGTGTACTCCACTCCAACCCACATCCTCAAGCCTTGCCATCTGGGAGGGACCTGGGGATCACATGGGCCAGTGAAGCACAGGGGGAGGCTCCAGGGAGCCACCAGGGCCATCCTGCCCATGCCAGAGCCAAGGTGCAGGTTCTTCTGACTGGGTGATGCCACATGCCAGCACTCACCTGGGCTGAAAGAAAACGTGGCTCAACAAGGACATATGAGCACTTACTGATGCCAGAGTCACACTTTGCAGAGCCCTGAGGGTACTGATGGTCATTGCTCATGGACAATATGCTGTCCCAGTGGTTCCCATCCATCTCTGACAGTTTAAACTGCAGGTCCTACATCCTTCACTTCCAATGTGCAAAAGAGGCCGTGGATAAAACATATCCCACGGACTAAAATAAACCAGCTACATGCTAAAAAAAGAGCCTTTGGGTAATCAGAAATCACTGTGCATGGAACATACTTTTTCTTGAAGCCAAATCCTACAGCTCCCCATTTTGAATTTTTATTGGAGTCCCCAGAGCAATTAGCACACGTTCAGATCCAAACTACTCCTGCTAAACTTCATCTTGGGGAAACAGCAGCAGTTTTTTGCATATAGAAAACAATAAAAATGAAACTTAAAATCCTTCACAGATTTGCTGTTTGCACTCTTTTGCAATTACTCAAACAGGGAAAATAAAAGAATATATTTAGCATTTTTTTTCATGTTATTCTTCATATTGACACCTTGGCTACACAGCACTTGGTGCACTGAGCCTTCCTCTAGCCCTTGGTGTGCACCATGCAAACCTGACTTCCCTTCACAGGCAAAACAGGGTCATGGTCTCAAGCCCATGGAGGTGAAAATCTGGACTGTGCCCAGTGCTGGGCTCCTGAGAGACAGGAGGGACATGGAGAGCCTGGAGTGGGTCCAGCAGAGGCTGTGGAGATGCTGAAGGGACTGGGGCATCTCTGGGAGCAGCAAAGGCTGAGGGAGCTGGGGCTGTTCAGCCTCCAAAGGGGACACTGAGAGGGGACCTGCCCATGTGTGTCAGTGCCTGCAGGGAGGGGGCAGAGCATGGACCAGGCTCTGCTCAGGGGGCCCAGCCCTGGCACAAGAGGGATGGGCAGGAACTGATGCCCAGCAAGTTCCACCTGGACATGAAGAAGACCTTTCCTGTTTGGGTGACCAAGCACTGGAACAGGTTGCACAGAGAGGGTGTGGAGTCTCCCTCCCTGGAGGCTGTGCCACTTGCTCTGGGATGGCCCTACTGGAGCAGGGAGGTCAGACCAGATGACCCACTGTAGTCCCTTCCAATCTGACCCATTCTGTGATTCTGTGACTGCACCCTCACTTCACATCTTGGTGACATGGCAGGGGTTGCTTCAGCCTCCACAATAAATGGGCCAAAGCACAGGGACAGGGAGCTTATGTGTTTCCCAGGGGAAGGATGAGCTCGAGGCAGAAGGTCCAGGAGGCTGATGAACATGGATGTGAACATCCCTGTGTTCTAGACAGCATGTTGTGTCTGTAATCTTCCTGAAATAGGAGGATTACAGACACAACCTAGGCCTTCCCAGTTTGACTATGGGAGGACAAAGATTCTACTGCAGTCAGCAGGCTCTGTCTGACCCTTAGATCCTCACTGCTGCAGAAGGAAACCTTGACCCCCATGGAGACTGCAGGGCTCCCTGTGGATTACACCTGCAGAAACCCACTGCAATTCACAGGAATCCTCCTGTGGTGCAGAGAGAACCAGGAACCTCCAGAGAGGGAACACCAAAGGAGGGCAAATTTTTACTGCATCCTGGGGGAAGGAGGAGAAGGGCAGCTCCCACAGGGCTGTTGTTCCTGCCTCTCCAGGATGATGCTCCCCACTAAGTGGATCTCTCCAAGGTGGTTGTTTGCTGCAGGAGCCCAAGGTCATGAGCCTGTGGTGCAGATCTAAAGCCTCCAGCTGTAAAGAATCCCAACCAGTCCCTCCCTGGCATGGGAGCAAAGGCAGAGAAAAGGGGCAGAGACTTTCTGTGCCCTGGAACCACAACTTCAGGCAGCTCCCACAGCTCAGAGAAGAGCTTGAGAGCAGGATGTCTGTCTGGGTAACAGGTGAGTCCCAGTGGCTCAAACCCTACCTTAGTGCAGGACAAACAGCTCACAGTCAGTCCATCTTGTTCAAGATGAGTTTTCAAAGGGTTCTTCCAGGCAAACCTTATCCCTGAAGAGCAGGTTTTCTTGGCTCAACTCAGAGTTAACTCCATCCTCACCTATCTGCTCTGGTGCTCACCTTCTCTTGAGGGGGAGCTTTATAGTTCAAGTGGCTGTAAACTTGACTTCTTTCCTGGTTGTCTGTAGGTTTTTTTATAAAACCAGGCTGTTTATGGTGCTTTTCCACTCAGTTCTGTGCAGCATTGTAAATGAATTAATTAAAACCCAGCTTTCCCCACAGCCAGAGTTACCTTCCATAAAAATCCACAACAGCTGCAACTGCTTCTCATAACCCATAAATGGAAACAGCCTTCTTCTCTTCTTTTTCCCTCCCTTTGCTTTGATTCTCCCTCCCCAAATTATCCCAGTACCCAAAATAATAAAATAGGGCTCACAGCTGACTCAGACTCCAGAAAAGGAAATTCCTGCCATGCTGTCTGTTTACACTAAACCCGTGCAACAACTTGCTGAAAAGACCTTAGTAAGATTTCAGGAGCCAGCAGGTCAGTCCATCCTGTTCGCCCACTGGGAGACAAAACCACAGTGATGGAAACCATTATTGCAGAAAGAAATGGAGTTTTGAAAAGGAGGGACACTTTCCTTCACACTCCAACAACACCAATAAACCTCAGAGATGAGGACTATTAAGATGCCAGACTTTTATGGAGATGCTCTGTCCACAGAAGTTGCTAGACAAGCTGTTTGCAGACAGAGGGACTCCAGCCCAAGGGACACAGGGACCAGCAGCACCAGATGCCCAGAATGTGCAGAGATGGCTGCTCTGGCTTTGGGTTCCCTGGGAGCTCAGTGTGATCCAGACAGCACTGCAGGGACCAAGGTGTTCCTAAGCATCTCCCAAACCTGTCAGAAGAGTGGGAAGACAGCAAACAGATGTTTGTGGGTGCTAACATCAGAGACAGCGGGTTTGGGCCCAGCTGCTGGTGCCCAAAGCTGATGTGTAGCAACCTGCAACACCAGGTAACTCCTCCCTTGTGGGTGAAAGTGTGAAATCTCCCATACCTCCACACAACACTCAGCAGTGAAGGGCAAGGTCTATATTCACATAAGAAAAACTGGCAAATCCTGCATCCATTAGGAACCACCAGGAACAATCTGATGGCAGTAGTGTCAATGGGACAGCCACTCTGGAAGCTGGAGGATGATGGAGAGGCTCCTCCTTTGAGAAAGGGAACAGCAAGCATTGTGGATGTCATTTTACACATCTACAGATGTCTCAAAAGGTCTGCCTTTCCACCTTGAACCATCTCCAGAGAACAAGGAATAACTTCAGTCTCTTCTCTGTGAAGAAGGGGATTAGACTCCCCTGGCAGAAAAGAATGGTCCTTGTTTTTCCCAGTAGAGACTCATCCCTGGTCTCCAAAGGACTATCCCTGCTCTATCAATTAAGCATGTTTTCTGCTTTCCAGCACAGCTCTGCACTCTCCAGGCCACACCACTATGGTTCCCATGTCCTTGGGAATCCTGTGTAGACAAACAACTGGTTCGAGACTCTGGGATGTTCCCGAGTGCCACCATGTTGGCCTTGCATTTCCAGCAGGGCTCCAGACCAGGAGCATTGGTACAGGGCATCCATGACTGGGTAGCACAGATTGTGACTGCTGAAGATGTTCATGCCCAGAAAGCATCAGCTCCAGAAATGGCTGGTGGAGAAAGCCAGGAGATTGTCCAGGTAGGACTAAGCCCTCCAACTGGCTTCAGAAAACAAAGCCTAACATGGTTTCATCCCATGTCAACTTTGGATCTAAGGCAAGAGACATGAGGGAAACAGCTGGGCAACTGTCACACCAGCAGGGATTTTCTATTTTGTCTCAGTGAAGGAAAGGAAGAACAGCTTCCCCCACCCAAATCAGACTGAGGTGCACTTATGTGGCCTGAAAACACAGACTCTGCCGAGATTTGCTGACAGACAAGGCTGAAACTTCCCTGCCTAACACTGCAGGGTGTCAGGGCACGAAACATGGCAATTCCACTGAAGTCAGCAGCTCCACTTGGGCATAAAGCTGTCTGCCCAGAGGACCTGCAAGGAGCAGCCTAGAGATCTAATAGGAAGGGACTTTAAGACGTCATCGGGACCAAATCAAGACATGCAGGAGGCAAAAGGCAAACTGGAGAGAGGAAGCCACTACAGCAGAACAGACAGGACAATGCTGCAGGAAAATCACCCCCTCTCAGACGAGGATGTGAGCATCAGCTCTTTTCCTAGTGAATACTCCACCTAGAAGATCACCAGCTCTTCAGCAGGCCATTTTTTTGTGTGGGTTAGCCCAAAAATTCCACCTTCCCTTTCAAAACTGCAGAAGACATCCCTATAAAGGGAGTGGGGGCTAAGTAAATCTTCCTCTTCCAAAGGCAAAGGGATGGTCACTGAATTTCTGAAAGCTGCCTGTTGGCTGTAGAACACCAAGGTGGCACCGACAGTCCATCATTTCATGATGGAGGAGTCACATTCTTTCGGTTCCCAAGGGTGTATGTTTTACAGGTAGCACGACCACTCTCCCTGCTCTCTCCAGCATTTTTCACTCAAGAAAAAAAGACCAGGGGCACACCTACATTTTTGGTGTGTCCATCACACCTATGTAGTAATTTATTAAATCTCTCAGTCTCCCAGACTTCAGTCTGCAGGGTGCAGAGAGTCAATGAAATGGCTGAAAATATAATTGCATGTTTATTCTCAGAACCTACAGACTGGGATGGAAACACTAAAAGAAAAGCAGGATTTCACTGCTCTGTTAGGATGTGGTAAGGTCTCATTATCTTCAACAGGAGATGCTAGTCAGAACTTGGATATACCAGAACTTGCTTGAATACATGGAAAAGCACTTTGAGTGGGACTCAGCTCACTCAAATGTAGACATCTCCAGCTGAGCTCAGCCCCCAGGGTTCAGTCAGCAGAAAGGCTGCATCTGATCTGCATTAGAAGTCTGTGTTACAACCAGAACAATACAGGCTGCTGCTCCCTGACTAGACCCCCCAAGCCTGGGACAGCAGCCCCAGCTGCTGATGTTTCCGCTGCAGACACCCACGTGGAGAAGACGAGTCTCTTGCCCAGCACTGCTGACCACCTTTGAGGGGTCTAGTCAGTGACCTGAACTGTCTTCCCTAAGCATGGATGGCTCTGAGCAGCATGAAATGTTGAAGCTGACTTGTCTTGAAAACTGAGCAAGTTGCCCAGAAAGTGCAGTTGAAACCCTGACAGAGCCATTTTGCAGCTCCTGTGCAGAGGTTTGATCTGCCTTTCCTGGACGTGCTGGAAAACCAATGCAATAGGTTTGATAGACTCCCCATTAAGGAGTCTACTTCTAACAGGCAGACTCCTAAACTGATGTAAAGGTGCTTTATAAAGACAAGGATGCTTCTTCTCCTCAGGGGAACTATAAGAAGAGAAAAAGCACCATCAGACTGATGTAATTGCACCAGGATAGTGCCCTGTTTTAACTACACCTGCTCTGGGATCAAGGGGCTCTCCCATTGTGCAAGATGTCCTGCACTAGATCTTGTGACAAGGGTACACCAGGCTGAAGTAGGTCATTTTGCCTCTTTTTCTTTTAGGTGTTCTCGGGGCTTTTCTGCTGCTCCTTAGACATCATTACATTTGGGCATCAGACAATGACTTCAGGAACGGATGAATTATAGTCTGGACTGAGACTTCACTGATGCACGGAGAGGCCAGAGGGGCCTGCCAGAACTAAGTGTGCTGTAAAGATGAAATGAGTGTTCAGGAGATGAATGCTGCTCAGCCTGGTTCAGTCAGTGACCCAATGACACAGTGGCACAAGAGGAGTGGCAGTCGGGATTGCTGCGGGGGACAACAAGTGTGCAAACTGCACGTCGTGTGTCTGGGACGGGGGATCTCTGATTTCTATAGCATGCAAAATTAAAGGGACAGTGTCCTCAGGGCACATTCCTTGCAGTTTACTCTTCTCTGGAGAGCAGTGGAGCCCCTACCCTTCTGCTTGTGCTTACAGAAAACATTCAGGTCCCTAAAGCACAGGCTCCTGCTATAGCACCATTCCCTGCATGGACCAGGAGCTGCTGTAATTTTGTGGCCACTTCCCTCCTCCCCTAGTCTGATGGCACTAATAGTAACACCTCTCCATTTTAGGTATTGCTATCACACTGGGATCTTGCTGTGATCCTGCACATCCAAACCTCTCGCGTTTCACCTGCAGTTGTCACTCTGCTCCTGGTCCCCAGGCATCTCTGAGCCAACACTCCCACCGGGCATTGTGGAGCCACCTCCTCTTGACATCATCCCAGCTCTCACACTGTGGAGACACTCAGGAAATCCAAGCTTCCCAAAGCCACCTCTGAACACCCAACCCTCTGCATTCTTGCCTGCAAAAATGAAAAGACTTCAGAGGAAACCTGCATTGGCTAGGGGATGCAGGTCTAAAAGTCTGGGACAAAAATCTCTTGCTCTCTTCGTTCATATGACTTGGGGTGAGGGACAATGGCCATCCTAATGTCCTGTGGCTCCCATTGCAAGGTGCAGTGCCAGAGGCAGGTCCCAGCTGTACATGTACCAAACACCATTTCATGGTGCTCAGGTGCTGTGCACAGTGTGGGCTCTGGGGATCACCTGCAGGAGCAGCTCAAAGGCACCATCCCAGGCACAGCTGGTACAGGATGAGCTCCATGGATGCTGCTCAGGGGGCTGACAGCTGCCCATGAGGAGCAGCCAACAGCCAGGACCACCCAACAGAGAGGAGGAGAGGTGCAAAGGAAAAGGTCAGGCTTTATTACAAAGCACATTTTTAAATAAAGGGCTAATAAATGATTAGCAAAGGCTTTCAGTGCCTTGCAGGCTTAATTTCTCAGAGTGGGAAGAAGCAGAGAAGAAGGTCACCAAGACATGTGGGGCCGCAGAAGGAGTCTCTCCATAACAACAACTGCTGTACAGGTGACCAGAGCCACACCATCCCCAGCCCCACCAGCACACACCTGGGCAGGGCTCGTGGCTGTGCTGAGCATGTAGGGATGGAGAGGAAGGGACACTGCAGACTAACAGGGTCAAGCCTTCAGGCTTGAGAACCTCAACCCACCCCAACATCCCACCCCAGCCCAGCTCAAGGTGGCAAAAGTCACCATCAGACAACAAGGCCACAGGCCAGTAGTGCCATGCACTTTTGCCACCAGCCTCTAGGAAGGAGCCACCAAAGGAAACTGCATCAGCTACTGCAGCGAATTAATTCTCTCCACTCCTGGGAGGGATAACAACTCCCTGATTATCTGCTGCCTCAGTTTCCACACCCATGCGATGGAGAAAGCTGCCTCCTGGCACCTGGGGAAAAGAGAGGCCTTTAATGGTGAGAGAACACTGAGAGACTTGGAAAACAGCCTTGAAAGAACACAGGATGCCCTTTCCTTGAAAGGCACGTTACCATTCCCAGCTGCAGACACTCAGCTCCGGTACCCAAGCTCAGGACTCTGGTGGGGAGTGGCTCGGATAGCTGCCCTTGCCTGGTGCTGCTAACTTAGGAGGCAAAACCTAACACTCATTAAAGCAGCACTTGGCAGAAACCCCATCCTCAATTACAAAAATCAATTCATTTTTTTTATGAGTCTGAAGCCTTTGGGGCCTCATAATCTAATTAAATAAAGCTTTCTCTCTTTCCTCTTGCCTGCTCCCATAGCTTCTGTTGTACCAGCAAAGACAAATATATATATTTAATTTAGCAGAATCCCCCTGCATCGTGTATCTCCTTCTGGCCAGAAACCCTTTCTGTTCCCACCATGCCTGTGTCCTGCTTGGGCAGGCTGCATCCATAGCCTGGTTGCTTTTATTCCTAGGAAGTGTCCAAAGCACCAGGGACCCAGTCCACCTCCATCCACTCCCACTGGCTGGGTACCAGTGCCCATTTGAGGAGGGAACATGCAGAACCTGGCAGGAGCAGAGCCCATGGAAGGTAAGCTCAGCCTTGGGAGCTGTGCCATGCTGAGAACAGGTCTCATCCAAGTCTGCAAAATCCATCTTTCATGGAATACTCTGAGCTGGAAGGGATGCACAAGCATCATGGAGTCCAACTCCTGGCCCTGCACAGACACCCCAACAATCCCACCCTGTGTCTGAGTGCATTGTCCAAATGCTCCTTGAGCTGCCAGGACGTGCAGTGGGGAGAGGCTCTGGGTGAACTGAGGAAGGTGCCAGAGAATCCCATAATGGTTTGCGCTGGAAGGTTAAAGATTATCTAGTTCCAACCCCCTGCCTTGGGCAGTGACACTTTCCACTAGACCATCCTCTCCTCCTGTGTCCAGCACCAGCCAACACCAAGTGGCCATGCACAGAGTGGGCAGAGACCTCTGTAACTGGGCCCAGACCTCGCTGTGGAGGATGCTACAGCTGGCAGGTCCTGCTTTGTGTGGAGCAGGGCTTGGATGTTGCCCTGAGCCGGCCTCAGACCATCCAGTTCTGAACCAGGTGCTGGAGAGAGGTGGGAAGGTACCACAGGGAACTCCTCCTCTACCTCTATGAGGCTCTTTTCTGGAATCATGTGAAATTCTTCGGAAAAATTGTTCATTGACTGAAAATTATGATTATAGATCAGGTAAACCTTACCTAGATTTGTGATGCATTTGTGCTGAAACCACTGAAGAGTTGGATTTTAAAAAAATAGCCAAAATATAAAAAAAAAAAAGAACTGAGTTTTATGCTTTGACTTTGGAGCACGTAAACACATACAGAAAACAAAAAATGCAACTCTTCAATTTACTTTGGTATTACAGCATTTCCCTGCAATCTTACAATTTTTAAGGATTTAAAAGAAAAAGATATTTGGGTCAAATTTGTTTTCTCATATCAAGAAAATAAGAGAGTCAACTGCACAGAAGCCAGAGAGGAGGCTGAGCTCACATAATTTTCGCTGGGCTTTTCAGTATGATTGGTGAACCGTAAGTGTATCAGTCACCTGGGTCTGATGTAGGTTTTCGTGCTCAGTGCTGATCAGGGGAGCTCAGCAACACAGGCTCCAACACCCAAAAAGGGGGCATCACTGGGATTGGCTCTCCCTAGTGCAGACCTGCAGGTTTTGTCTCTTGAGGGGAATTCAGTTCTCTATCACAGAGACACAGAAAGGCCACAGAGAGATGAGGAGCTCAGCTGCATGGCCTGGAGGGGATACAGGATGGCCAGTGACCACATAAGACACCAACTCCAGTTGTGAGCCTCCCAGTCCAGAAAACACTTCAGCCAGAAGATCACAAAAGGATCCTGTTTCCAGTGTGCTCCCTGCCTCACCCACAACACACCGAAAGCTGCAGGAGAGACCAGGGGTCTCTGTGATATGGAGGTGTCTGAGCTGGAGAGCAAGAGATACAAACTCAGTGGACCAGTGCTTTGCCATGGTGGGGCTTTGGGAGATTATCCTTGGAACCAGAACATGTTCCATGCTGCAGAGGAGGGCAGAAAATCCTGGGATGAAACCTGTGCTCATCCTGCTTGAAATGAAACATTGCCCCTTCCCTGACCTTGATGAGGTGTCTCAAAGCAGCTGGAAATGTCAGGGCATCCCACCAACACCTTTGTTGGGGACCATCCAGGCTGTCTGAGAGAAGAGGATGTAGCAGAAGAAGAAAATCTGGTGGTACCACAGAGAGGACACCCTGACCAGCTCACATGGGACCCCTCAGAGCAGCCCTGGGAGGCTCCCTTCCTTTAGGTGTGGTCTCCTCTTTTGGGACCCAGTGTGAGCATGATTCCTGGCCAGGACATGGGGACACACTGATCCTTGAAGCAACCCAAGAGCAGACAGCCTGAGCCACCTGCCAGCCCTGTCTCTTCCACAGCCACCAGTCAGGCCCTTCAAGACTGACTGAAAAACCACCGCGCTGAGAAACCAAGAAGAAAGTATGTGAGGTGAAAAGAGGAGGAAGGGGAAGGAGTGGACAACATATGAGCAGTGAAGAAGTAGGTGACAAACCATGTACCAAGTGTCAGGCTGAAGCCTGAAGCCCAGAAAAAGCATGGAGAGCACAAGAAGAGGCTCAGGTTCAGGTGCAGAATCTCTGCTCAGGCTTCGTGTGGCTCTTATGTTTTCTGGCCCTGCCAGCTGAGGGAGAACTGGGGCTGATCCAGTGATGGGAACAGCATTTGCCCTAAAGGAGGAATCACTAGTGTCCCCATCTGGGCCTTGGGCAGAGCTAGGTGCTGCCCAGGGTCAGGAAGGCCAGATTATGGACTGCAGGGAAGGGTCTCCCTGAGCATCTCAGCCATTCATGTCCTGGAGCTCCTGCGGGAAGACAAAGGGACAGCAGTGAGGATGAAACGTGGGGTGGTCACTGTCCAGATTGGGCAAGTGCCTCTCCCCCATGAGCCCAGCCACCTCCTCGGAGTCACAGAAAATGAGGGAGGGACACAGAACTGATCTCATCCCTCTCACCTACAATTCCTGCACCACAAGCAGCACCATGCACCTCCTGTGTAGAAAACACTACTGTACCATTCCTGTGGGCCCATCTGACCACTGAGCCTGGATGCACAGAGCCAGCTCAGACCCTGTCCCAGCACATCCCTGGGAGGGACATTTCCCTGTGAAATGGTGAGGAAGATGTTTCCACCCTCAGCAAATCTGGCAAAGAGGTGTGTCCACAGCAGAGACTGCCAGGTAAGCAGAGCAGCAGCAATTGCAAGAGATGTGGCCACTTACATCAGCAGATCACCCACTCCACTGGCTGCTCACACGACCTCCAAACAAGCTTTCCCCTCAGCAGGAATCACTCTGCCCATCACCAGCAGCTCTCTGGCAGTAGGCACAGCTCCCTCCCATCCCATTGAACATCCTTCTGGCAACACCATCAACCTGTGGAAGTCAACAGGACCACACACAGATACCTGAGCTGATCAGGGAATCCCATTTCCTTGTGGCAACAAGCACCAGCTTTGGGCAGAACCACAGACATCACGTGGGACAACTCTAGACTTCAAAGGAGACTTTTCACTTCAGTCCCTTTGACATGGTGGCCTGACATACCCAATGCCATGTGTCTCATGACAGGCACCGCACACACCAACCATGGCCCAGAAGCTTGTGGCAATGCTGGATGGAGGGACCTTCACTGGTGGCAAAACCCATGGAGGAAGGGGCAAAAAGGTGCTAGGTGATGGGGTGGAGAGAAGAGAAGGGATGGAACTATAGGCTGAAGTCTGGAAGAGCAATACAGGGTATTTCAGCCTATGAGATGAGAGATGAGCAGGACCAGTGGAGAGAGCAGAAAGCCAAAACCCCTGTGGAGGCTTCACACTCCGAGCTGGGTGCAGCCATGAGGAGAAATGAGGCAGGTACCTCCTGCCAAGTGACAACTGTCCAACTCTCTGTGAAAAGCCAAGCAATGGGCCATGTGATGGGGGCACCAGAGGGGCTTCATTTCAGTCATCCTGGGGTTAGAAAAGCATGTCCTCATCTTGGGCACCTCCGAAACTGGTCTAAAGCTGCTTGGGTCCCTCTTGCCACCTACTGTGCAGCTCTCATGAGTGGCTTCAGCAAAGCACAGCCTCACCCCATCCACCCAGTCACCATGAACTGGTGTTACAGCTTCCCATCCTCAGCTCCCCACTGCCCCTGAAAGCAGGACAGCACCATCCAGGCACTGGATGGGCCTGGTCACAGAGAGGGGATTCCTGGCAGAGCTCCTGCATCCCCTGCCCAACACTGCCACTGTCACCTTGGCAGAGTCACTTGAGCACACCAAGCCTCAGTTTCCCCAGGGAATAATTCAGCCATGTCCTAGGCTGGGCTGAAGAGTGGTACCACACTGAGACAGGAGGAAACTCAGTATTAGTTCACAACTACTTGGCTCCCAGCCTGACAGGTCCAAGGGGATCTCCAGGGAAAACCACCTACTTCAACTCCACTTGTGCCTAACTTTTAGGGGGGAAAAGGACACAAAATGAGGACCATCCATTTTGTGAATCAGCCATCTCTCCGACTTCCCCTCTGGGCTCGGCCGCCCACTTTCAGACTTTATCCATTGTTTGCTTGGACCTGTACACGAAAAATCACGTTAAGGAAAATCCTAGTTGAATCACACACTTTGGAGCAGTTGCAATGGACAATTTGATAAGGACATGGGGATTTAACATATTTTTAATGCAAAAATATCCAACAATAATATGCTTCACTCCTGGCTAAAAACATTATCTACTGGCATGGGGGGAATTTAAGCCATAATACCAGCTACTATAATGCAGGCCTGGAACTCCATGCAAATATTATCCTGATCCAACAGCTACAAAGCACTGTTTATCCTAGTAATTAATTCTGTCTTATGTTTGGTGATACAATTAGAGAAACACTGCCGTTCTGATGGGCTTGCTTCCACCAGTGCCTTTTACTATATTTACATCCCCACAATAGGCTTGGTCTCACAGAAAAGGGTGAAATTGCATTTATGGAGACAATGCCACATGCATTCCCAAAGCATTTTAGAGATGTAAAGTTAGGCTCCAAATTGCACGTTTATTGTGTGAGCACACAATGAGCTTAGATTAAATATTGACTAAAGCCAGCCTAACACCCAAAATAATGAAGATGAGCACAATAGTGTGATTTACTCCCAGTCACTAGAGAAATACACATCTGTAACATATAATATGCCCTTCCCACAGATATACTCTTTGTATTCCAGTTAGCCTTAGGCAGGAAAATTTCATTCTCATAAATTATGGATTTTCTTTCCCAACTGCCAACACATCCATATTACCAGTTGCAAAGGAAACAAATATAATAACAAAAAAATAAATGCCGTTCCCTTGACACAGTGATGAGCAGGTCACTGCCTCCTTGTACCCACAAAGTTGAGGCAGCAAAATGGAAGATAAACATGGCTAAAATCACAGCATCCCTTCCCTTTTGTCCCCCAAGGTGTGGGAGCCGGCAGGGAGGTGTGGGCATGGCAGGTATCTTTTTGGAAAGTACTCCCAGCCCTTGCTGTGCTCAGAAAACTATCCGTCCTTCTCACGCCTTCCTCCTCCCCAGACTTGTGGAAGAAATTGAGGGAGACGCGGATGCTAATGGAACAATTACGATAATAACACAGCACCGAGCGGGGGCAACACACCCCCTTCCCAGCAGCTCGACCTCTAAATCCTCTAATACGGTACCGCTTCATTCAAGATAAAAAGAAATTGTAACCCAGCAGAGACAAAAAGACACAGGAGGCAAGGCAGGATCTCACTCGGCAGCGAAGCCCCACTCCAGTCCAGATGCAGTCATATCACTTCAGCTTCTCTGTACCATCTCCATGACAACCATGTAATTTGGATGCAATAACCACTGCCGAATTGATCTTTAAATGTAGCTTTGTTATAAAACATAATACTGACCATGTCAGGCTCAGGATAAAGAGAAGTAGCCCCCTACCAATGAGGACTGTGATTTAAGAGTCCCCCCCTTCTTCCCCCCCACCCTCCCCCCCTTTAATTTTCAGCTTCAATAATTGCGTGGATGAGTGGATTTTTAAGCCACGGACAGCACACACCATTTGTGTGTGTGTGAACGGCACGCTTTAGGATAATACTGCAAACGAGACACCACACTGAGGGCTGCAAAAATGTGTCAGTGTATATCCAGAGAACACACACACACACACACACACACACACGTCGGGGAGGTTCAATCTCCAGCAACTGAAGCATAGAGCTGATGCATCAAATAATCCTAATAAGAATCAAAGCCCGTATAACTGAGCAAAATAGGAGGGGGGATCGATGTACGGCACGACAATAAGAGCAGGGGGGCTCGCACTGGCACTTACCCGAGCAATGAGCTGTTTATTTTTTGGTCCCTTCACAAATGCAGCTCCCTTTTCTCTTCAACAATCCATGCAAAATAATCTGCAGTCCCACCGATGGAGGAGTGGCCCCGTCCCTCCCCCTCTACACCACCTTCCGAGACCTCCCCGTTATTGGCTTCCCTCTCCCTCCTCTCCAGCTCTGCCTCGCTCGCTGCCGATGGTTACACCTCCCAGCCTTCCCCCAAGGTGTCAAGAGACTGCTGGGGCTCCGGCAGGCAGGGTGGGAGGGGACGGGGAGGGGGAGGAGGCAGGAGGGATGGTGACTGGACCAGGGGAAAGGGGGAAATGAAGCCCTTGCTGGAGAAGGGGCAGAGCGGACAGGGGCAGAGCTGCTGCTGGCCGGGAGGCTCCACTTGCTGCGCAGGAGCTGCCAGGGATATTCCCGGAGTGCTGAGGCTTGTCCCCCGACAGGCACCTGCGGAGTGCTGAGGGACTGGTCTGCTTCCTGCCAGCAAAGCGTCACCCTGCAAACTGAGACTGGCTGGAAGTTTTGGGCTGAAATCCTGCCAAATGCTCACACTGCCTTTAACAGCTGATGCATGTCCATATGCAGGCATGCAGCACTGGAAATGCCTCAAGGACCTACCCCGGTGCAGACCCCAGCACTGCAGGTCGGGCTGCTCCGTGCCTCTGGGCACTCCCACCTGCTGCAGCCCCATCCCATCCCACCCCATGGCTGAGAAGCCCCACTGCCCTCCATCAGGAATGCTGCCCACCTGCCTGCCTGCCAAGCTGGCTCCAGAGCCTCCCCCACCACGGTGCGCTGGACCAGGAGCCGGCTCACCACCACTGATGCTTCTCCATCCTGGCATCTCATGCATGCAAAGGCAATGCTTTTGTCTACAGGCCAATCCAGGCACCTGGCTCACCAAGATGGTAGGGGACACAGTGTGGGGTGGAGAGGCGCAGGGACACCACACTTTTCCTGCTATAGGGCCCCTCTTACCACAATTACAGACCACTGGTGTAGGACAAAGAGTGCCTCTTGGCCATTTGTGGCTGTAAGGCCACAGGGGTTTCTTTTGAGTATCCAGGTGAGGGATGGTGCACCCACCTGCTTGACCACTCCACAGTGATGTGTGATCACAGAATCCCAGAATGGCCTGGGTTAGAAGGGACCTTAAAGATCATCTCCTTCCAACCCATTGCCACAGGCAGGGATACTTTTCACTAGACCAGGCTGCTCCAAGACCCATGCAACCTGGCCTTGGACCACTTCTAGGGATGGGGCAGCCACAGCATCCCTGGGCAACCTGTGTCAGGGCCTCACCTCCCTCACAGGGAAGAATTTCTTCCTAATATCCAATTTAAACCTATTCTCTTTCAGTTTGAAGTCGTTCTGCCTTGTCCTGTCACTCCGTGTCCTTGTCAAAGTTCCTCTCCCACTCTCCTGAAGCCCCTCCAGGCAGTGGAAAGCCACAATAAGATCACTGTGGAGTCTTCTCTTTTTCAGGCTGAACAATCTGAATTCTCTCAGCCTTTCCTCATGGGAGAGGTGCTTCGTACCTCTAATCAACTTGGTGGCTTCCTGCAGCCTCAGTTCAAGAGGTCCTGGGCTGGGGACCACAGAGCTGAAGGCAGCTCTGCAGGTGGGGTCTCACCTGAGGGGGCAGAAGGGCAGAATGGAGGGTTTTGGGGTCCCAGCACACACTGCTGGGTCACGTCCAGCCTCTCACCTACCAGCACCCCCAAGTGCTTCTCCCTAGGGCTCCTCTCAATCAATCCATCCCCAGCCTGAGTTGGAACTGGGGGTTTCCCAGCCCAGGTGATGCCTGCCCACCCTCAACCCTGTGCCCCACAGTGCCCAAGCACCACAGACATGCACCATCCTCCCTTCCAGCAGCTCACAGGGGACTGAGAGCCCCCTCAGCAGCACAGAGAGAGCGGCCCCAGACTGGACCTTTAGGTGAGGAAAAAGGGTTTGGTGCCTGCCCCAGACGCATGTTCCAAGACAGCCCATGGCTTCCTGAGTCCATGGAGAAACCCTCTCCCTCGATCTCTGCATCTCTTGGAGAGCTTGTTCCAGAGGACACACATCACTGAAGGAGCAGATAAATCCCCAACACCCCAAATTAAAAATATCATTACGATGTATAGCCAGACATCCCAGCATCGAGGCACAGGTGAAATAATGTCCTGGAGCAGCTCAGCAGAACACGGCTGTGTATTCTTCCAGCAGGAATACCCCAGCACAGCACACGGGATTGTTTGCCAGGGATAGTATTGGTAATGAACCATGTAATGAGCCACCCTGCAGCTACACTCAGGACTTATCCAACAAATGCAAGTGTGAATGAAGGTTACTGTGCTGGAGAGACACAAGAAATGCATCTTGTGGCCACGGTCAAGGGCAACAAGGAGCCAGGCAAATCCAGGTGTGGGACTATAACCTCCCTTGGGGTCCTTTCCTCCAAGAGATTTGCCTTACGTCATCACAAAAGTCTGTCCTGCTGCTCTCCCTGATCAACTCTCCTGTGCTGGTAATCAATTATCAGATTAGAGTGCTTTAACAAAAAAGAAAAAATTACACTGAAAAAGCACAATTAATATTCATCAGTCTGTTGTGCTGTTCAGGTCTGAAGGCAAGGAACAAAATCCAATTTCTGCGCAGTCAGTCCTAGGAAATGACATTTTGCAGCATGAGAAAATGAGGTTCTAGTTTCTAAGAATACATCCACTAGTGGGTTCCAAATAACTGGGTTATCAATCATTCTGCTTCTGGGAAGGAGCGTATCAACAGCTGGATTCAGGGAGAAACCTCCTCTCATCCCTTCAGCAGGGTAGTGGGCTTGTCTCTGTCATTGATTGGGCATTCCCAACAGTAACAGGGTACTGAGATTTCTGCCTGTAGATCTCTGTTAGATGCCTTGAATGTGTCATAATATTTTTTTTTAAAAAAATTAAGAGCTAAACTAGAGTAATTCTGGATGTGCTGTTTAACTGTCTGGATGTGCATGTGAACATGCAGATGCTGATTGCCACCTGTCATATGAGTTCTTCGGAGAAGTGAGAGCATCCTAAGGTAGGGACACCTTCCATCCACACCAGCATCGGGGGAGCCACCCCTCAAGCCCCAAACACTTCAAAGCACCTGCCTGGGAGCCTGCCAGGCAACAGGGAATTGCTGGCACCAAAACTAAACACTGCAGACCACAAAACAGGCACTAAAATTAACACCTACACCATACAGACTGTGGCAACACTCCAGCTAGGCTGATGGGAGAAGTGGAAAAAAGACGGGAGCTTTTGGTCCTGAGTTAATTCATGGTCATGTAGCCCCGTGGAATCCACTGAACCTGAGCTCCAAGGCTGCTCCAGGGCTGCTCCAAGGCTGGCAGCTCTGCAGACCTGACTCTTCATGGAGAAGCCAGGAGTACTTACCCTACAACCCCCCAGTG
The DNA here is from genome assembly GCA_013396655.1 of Campylorhamphus procurvoides. NCBI lineage: Eukaryota > Metazoa > Chordata > Aves > Passeriformes > Dendrocolaptidae > Campylorhamphus > Campylorhamphus procurvoides. The sequence goes on along the minus strand of WBMV01004300.1, from coordinate 198,933 downwards.
TTTACTGACTTCCTCTCAGCATTTTAAAAGTGCCATAACTGCAGCTGAATGTCCAAGTTTGAAGTGCTGAATCTCTGTTACAAGTAGTTTTCCAGCCATGCCCTGATCATGATACTTGGTGTGCCACACAAGGAGACTCCGGGGTGCTGCTCAGCCTTCTCAATTTGTATTATGAAACCATCACAAGTGCTCTCATGTGTCTAGGAACGAGTTTGCTTCCATGTCCTCACACAGCTGTTTTTCTCAGGAAATCCCTTGGATTTCCTAGCTGGGACTCACTAACTTTCAGTACAAGTCACTTCAATGGAAGCAGAATCAGGAGAAAGCCCTACCTTGATGCGTGCAGGTAGGGGGGATGTGGAAGGGAATAGCAGCCCTCTGAAAAAGAAGGGCTAGTCCTTGTGAGCCTTTGTCGGCCTTTCTCTTGACACTCAAAATCAGTTCTTTGTTCTGGGTGATATCTGTCTTGAAAAGTCTGGCCTGGAGCTGTTTGAGCAAATTCTGAGATATGGAAATGGTGGTTCACATCAGGGATATCAGAGATGGGTCCTCATGGCTATTCCAGGGGCTGGGAGAGCTGAGATTTGTTAGTCCCACCCCGAGTGGGCGGACAACAGGCAGCAGTGATGCTGTAAAAATAATCCTGAGAAAAAGGGTGCATGCACAGGGCTCCTTCAGAGCCTGTTAAGGGGTTTGTGAGTCTGGGAAGATGGGAAGGGGCTGGGGAATAAGGGAGTCTCTCAGAAGAGGGTCTAAGGAAAGCATACCCCTGTGTGTGTGTGTGTGTGTGTGTGCTTGTGTGTCAGTGCATGTGCGTGAATGCACCTGGAGAGATCCCTGGAGCACAAAGCTTTGCTGGGATTGGGGCTGAGGCCTTGGACACTGAACATGAGACCCACAGCTGGCTCCTCTTCCCCACTCACATCGGTTCCTGCTCCACAGTGGCTTGTTCCAGGGTGACTCATGCTTGGAGGGTGGTCACTGAGCCACCAAGGGACTGTGGTGCCACGATGGGAGAGGAGATGGTGGGAGGGAGATGTGAAAGGAGAACTGCCAGGAGCCTCTGCTCCAACAGCCAGCTGAAAACTCTTTGGCTGAGACGTTTGGAAAACCCAGATGAAATGTGTCCTCCAGTAAAGAAGCTGCCACTTATGTGTGGGAAAAAGCAGAAAGCCTCCCAGCCTGCTTGTGGCAGGAACTGCCAGATCCAGAGGCCATGGCCCACACTCCCAGCAGGAGGACGAGGAATGGAAAAAACTGTCCTTGAAGGTAAGATGTTGTCAGAAAGTCCACACCCAGAATTTCTTCATCAAAGTTGAGTTACAGGTGTATGGGGGCAGACAGAGAGGTGCTGAGCTACACCAAGTACCTGACCCTGAGACAGACTGTCCTTCAGTCAATTAACTCAGAGGGAAGTAATTCCAATCCCAGGACTTGCATCTAAACACTGTGTCTGGTGTCACCCTGCTATCACTGGCTCTTCTTAGGTAAAAAAGCCCAGCTACTTCAGGAATGTGCCCCTAGGAGTTTTTCTTCCCCATATGTTGCAACAAGTTCTCCTTATAGTCTGCTCCTGGATGTACACTCAAGTGGAAGTTGTTTAGGGCTCCATAGTAATCTCTTTTTCTGTACCAGAGTTCATTCTTTGAGCTCCTCAATAATTTCTTGGGTGCTGGGCCAGGTTTCAGACTTGAGTACCAGCCTGGCCAGTGCCCAGCACAACCACCCCGATCTCCAGAGACCTTGGAAGTCCCAAAAGGACACTGTGCACAGCACCAACCTCCTTGCAGGGATTAGTCACCTCTCTGGCACATGCAAAAGAAATCTTTATGTACCATGGAGATATTTGATTCCCTGCCCAGTGCAGGCATTTCTGCCTGGGAAATCCCAGCCTGGAATATGGGAGGCATCATTCCTGGCATTTCAGATTTTGGCAGAAGGTAAGATTGATGCTGGATGAGCACTCTTCTCACTGTCTTCCTCCATGACAACTTTCAAATGAGTCACTGTCCTTCAAAACACCATCTTTCCCCAGCTCATGGGGGTTCCTGTGTGTATGAATTTGCACTTGTCCTCCTGAGAGCCCACTGCTGACATAAAATCAGCTCCATAAGCAGACTCGACCACTTGCAGCATCTGACTTGTCCTAATTTCAGTAACTTTTAGTGTATGAAAACTGTATCCTCAGCAACGGATGTGAGCAAGCTCTGGGAGGTCCCACAGGGAGTCTACTTTCTACTGGCTACAAGTGTTCTGCAGCATCTCTTCCATCTTTTATTATATTCCAGTGCTAGGAGTCTCCCCCCTCTGCCATCCATCATCCCAACTAAACAAAAGTCATCCTATTTTGTCTGACTGATTTCATAGAATCATAGAATGGTTTGGTTTGGAAAGGGAGGAGCTCAACCAGTTCCAACCCCCTGCCATGGGCAGGGACACCTTCCACTAGAACAGGTTGCTCCAAGCCCTGTCCAACCTGGCCTTGGACACTTCCAGGGACTGGGCAGCCACAGCTTCTCTGGGCAACCTTTCTCCCAAAATCCCAGATACTGACACTTGTGTAATATCAACACCCTAAAAGGGTCTCTCAGCCATTCCTTATGAGACTATTCAATTTAGTTATTTTCTAGTCCTAGATAACATACAAATATATCAGTTTACTCATTGCCATTTAACGTGCTGCCTGGTTACTGCTGGAACAAGCAGCTTGCCATCACCTCTGTAGGATATGGACCCATCAGGCTGCTTTTGTCCAGGGTTATGAATCATTGGCTGGACATTTCTTCTTTTTTTTTTTTTTTGGAAGTATCAGCAGATTTTTCGCCAGCTTTACCTAAGCCCAGCATGCAGCATTTATTTTCTTCCTGACATATATGCCTATAAACACATACACATGCACACTGTCTAATAGTCCTTAATGCTAGCAAACATAATTTTTATTGACTGCTCTTCCAGATTAGCCTTCCAGGTCTCTGCATTATGTAACAGTTAATTCATTGCTTTTGTTACCAAATCCCTTCTTGTTCTATTTAGGTGTTTATTACTGTTATTATTTTTGCTTTTCTCTTCCTTAACAATGATAGATTCTTAGCTAAGAATAACTTCCATGGCTGCAAAACTATGTACGTGCTGTGGAGGAGACAGCATCTATCAAAGTTTCCCCAAACAACCCTCATTTAGAACACACATTATTTTCTCTCTGTTTTTCCTCCAATCATTTCTTCTGTGTAATTGTTCTCAGCTTAGGAAAATTGACCACTTTCAAGTGCCTTGCATATGTATTATCAATTTCGGATCACATTCGGCTTGTAGCAAATGCAATTAGAGTGTTTAAGCAATTATTAATTCTGAGTTCAGTAATCAATTCACCTTTATCTGTCCAGTTGAGGCCTGATCCAGAATTACCCCAAATTCACTGCAATTCTTTTGGTAAAAGAAAATTATCATCTGTCATTTTTAGAAGCCGTGGGGCTGTGCATTGACAGCAGCACGAGTCCTTCAGCATCTATCCCTGAGGCTGAAAAGCTGTTCTGGGAACATGGATTTTCTTTCACTTTGTTATGGAGCTGTGTAGGGAAGCTATTTGTCCAGCCCCCTCCTTCGATCTGGTGTCTGCAGGGAAACATCTGCTTCAAGCTGAATGGGAGAGCAGCCCCTGGCTGTATATTGGGACAAGTCCTGCCTCCAGCCCTGGGGTCCCAGCACAGGAAGGACATGGATCTGTTGGAGCAAATCCTGAGGAGGCACCAAGATGGTGAGAGGGATGAAGCAGCTCTGCTGTGAGGAAAGGCTGACAGAATTGGGGTTGTTCAGCGTGAAGAAGGGAAGGCTTCAGGGTGACCTAATTGTGCCAGTGCCTTCAAGGGCTCCAAGAGAGATGGAGAGGGATTTTGAACAAGGGATGGAGTGACAGGACAAGGGGAAATGGCTTCCCACTGCCAGAGAATAGGTTTAAATTGGGTATCAGGAAGAATTTTTTCCCTATGAGGGTGGGCAGGCCCTGGCACAGGGTGCCCAGAGAAGCTGTGGCTGCCCCATCCCTGGGAGTGTCCAAGGCCAGGTTGGATGGAGCTTGGAGCAGCCTGGTCTAGTGGAAGGTGTCCCTGTCCATGGCAGAGGGGTGGAATGAGATGGTCTTTTAGATCCCTTCCAACCCAAACCATTCTATGATTCTATAATTTTATGAATATAATGTTGCTCAGAGCCCTGTCTAACCTGGACTTGAACACTTCCAGGGATGGGGCATACACAGCTTGTCTATTGCCTATAAAATAAAAAAAAATATTGTCGATAAAGACAGGTTTTCAAATGGTGGAAAAGGACATTTGAATGATCTGCTGTTTCATTTAAGCTCAGCAGTCAGGGCTTGGCTGGGAGAAATGGGGGACAGAAGCACGGGGGGCCTGGGGCTCCCACCCCTGGGAAGGTGTTGGGCTGCAGTGGGACAATGAGCAATGATGAGGTTTGCAGCCACAAAAGCACCTCCCCTGCTCTGAGTGTTCCTGGGTTGCTAGAGTGGATTCAATAAAAGGGACATTTGGGGATGTTGATGGAGAGATGACACAGATGCCAATGAATTCCCATTAGCTATGTGTGCCCTCAGGACTATTGCAGCTTCAACATTTAGTCTTGTTGAAATGGCCACTGGAACTGGGACAGGGAGCATGGAAGGCAAGGCTGGAGCTGTTACAGACACCCAACATCAGTTCAGCTAGAGGCACTGGAAAGGGCAAAGAACAAATTATTCAGTGGCTGGGCTGAGAGACCAAACCAAAACTATTTCTGATAAAGCAATTAGTTATAGCCCAGTGCTTCATCTCTTTTGAGCCAGGGGTCAGGGGAAGAGAGTGATCTTCTGCAAGTAGGGAGATGAAGAGCAGTTAAACAATTTAGGAAAAAATCAATTCCAGTAAACTATCAGAAGACCATTCACAATGAGGAACTACAGTTGTAACCTTTTGACGTGATTTTTTTCCCCTGGATGGAACTCCCATAGGAACCTGTGAACTTGTTGAGCTGCCAAAATACATTTCATTTGTGAAGAAACATTTTTTTCATTTCAATGTTTTCTTCCTTTCACTTCCAGGTATTTTTCATATGTTCTAGCTGAGCTGAATTTCTGTGAGGCATCGGGAAGGCACAGTTTGCTATATGGGGAGTGGGAAGGAAGGTGGGATAGGTCTGGAAAGGCTATTCCTGTCCCTCATGCGTTACCACATCTGCTGTTGCCATCACCGGCAGCATCGAGGGCACAGCCATAACCAAGCTTCCTTTCTCCATCCTCCCAACCATTTATAGTTAATCTCACAGGGACTCAAGTTCATCAGAACTCTGAATCACAGGACACATTCCTATGGAGCTGACACCCCTGGGGCTGCTCCACACCATGGGCACATGTCTGTAGCACAGAGGATGGAACCAGATTTCCAGCAGGACAGTCTGTCCCTCCTCAGCCACAGGTCTGCATGGCACTGAGATGCAGTTAAGTAGTTCCCCAGCCCTGCACTACTTTTTAGCTCAATTTCCATTTCCTAAACCACTGCTGACGTCTGTCTAAATAATCATTATCTCCACAGCCATGCTGAGTTTTAGCTCTGCTGAGCATCTCACAGCAGATTTGGAGCTTTGGAAAGGATGCTGAGCTTAAGAAGCTGCTGCTCTGGGTGTTTGTCCCATCTCACCGGCTGTTTTTCCCAAAGCACACACAAACACACACCCCACGTGCATGCAGCTCTCTTTCATGTGAGTTGCCTCAGTGAATACTTGCTGTCAGATCTTCCAAGCCACAGCACATTTTTAATCAGTCAGATAATTCAATCATTCATTTCAGACCTGCTCTGCACAGCTGTCATTTGCAAGCATCAAAGCTTCTCTGTCAAAAAAACCACACAGGCTGGGGGTTCATTCAGGCATCGCTGTTTCAAAGTGCTGGGGGGAGCAGGGGGTGCAGAGCAAAAGAACTAACAGGATGGATTAAATGAACTTATTATAAATACTTCTGAAGCTACCAGCCAACCATCCTCAGCAGACAACAATGGCATGGCACAAGGGCAACTCAGGCATCCGCAGGATTTGTAAGGTATTTGCAAATCTCACTCTTAAATTGCAGAGTGGGGAGAATGGAGGCGGGGGGTGTCAGATGAAGCTTCCTGCCTGAGATGCTCAAAGCCATCGAATGGGATTTGGATGTCTGGTTCTCATTAAAATTAATGGAAATTGGGTGCCCAGACCTACAGGCAGCTTTCAAAAGCTGCATCTCCATCTATAATTAATGTTCCCAACAGAGTGACTAAATATTTATACAATAGGTCACATTATATGCAAAGTGGAAGAGGTGATTGTTGGTAGATCAGGGACCAACAGCAGGAGAATCCAGTGGGGTGTCAGGCTTAATCCACGTTGTCCCTTGTTCAAAACTCTTCCACTTGCAAATCTCCAGCAGTTCCCACTGGATGAGCACCTGGGTGGTATCTCAGCAACGATGATGTTCTCAGGGTACATGCAGCAAATTAAAATGGCAGGTTTACTGGGGTTTTACCCCCTCCTTCCACACTGCTCTGACTTCCTTCACCAACTCATTTCACCTCTGCAAATCTCAGTTTCCAGTACTAAAAATGCTCTGTGTTGTTGTAGGAGTGCAGTGGAGCTTAAGCTATGAGCCTTGGTTAGAAGTGCTATAGGTGGCAGATACCAAGGTAAAAACTGACACTAAACTGCCTCCAGGCATGAGCAGAGCCATGGCTGGATCTGCATCACTGCATTTGCTCCATAGTGGTAGAATAATTCAGGGGACAAACCTGGTGGGCTGAACCCTGAGGTTTGTGATCTGTGGGGAAAAGCCTGGTGCTCCTGTAGGGGAAGTTCAAAGCAACCAAGTCCTGTCCTGGTTTGTCTGTCACCCAGGGGAGACCTTTCCTCAGCTGGGCCATGCCTTAAATGCTGCCCCAGCTAATCCACTGAGAGGGTGGCCATGGAAGCTTGGGCCACTTGTACCAGGTAGGCTTTTGGTCCCCACCCAAAAGAGGTCCTGAGCTTGACTCAACCCAAACTTTTGGGGTGGGCTTGATGATCACAGTGCTTTAATCCAGGAGATTCCACTCCTTCGATCTTAGAAAATTTGCCTTTTAATCTTTTTCTTCCATGTCTCATCCAAAGCCACCAGATGGAGAAGCTCTGCTGACTCTGGGAATATTGAGATGGCTGCAGCCTCCTCCCATGCTTTGTCACCTCCAGGTTTGTCAAGCCCAGATGGAGATACTGAGTGGTACATCAGGGCTCACCTGGGATTCCTCTGTAGCTCCTCAACTTATAGGGTGTGAGTTGTATCTCTGACTTCACTGAAAGGACACAAAGCTCAGCTGAAGATCAAGTCATCTGGTCTTGTGTCAATGGACAAATACCCTCTTTTTACAAAGGTTTGCTCCTACCCTTTAGCTTCTGGTCAGCTGATTCTTCTCTACTACACTAGAAATCCTCAGCAGCTAATGTTGGCCTTCCACATGACCTTGGATGCCCTATACAGACCTTTCTCTGGTTCTCCTGATCATCCTGACCATATTTCACAGCACAACACGGGCTGTGGTTGGTGTCAAGGCTGGCTTAGCACAGATACACAAACCTATGTCATAGAATCATAGAATCATGGAATACCCTGAGTTGGAATGAACCCCCAAGAACCATTGAGTTTAACTGCTGGCCCTGTGCAGACACCCCAACAATCCCACCCTGTCCCTGAGAGTGTTGTCCAAACACTCCTGGAGCTCTGGCAGCCTTGGGGCTGTGCCCACAGCCCTGGGGAGCCTGTTCAGTGCCCACCTCCCTCTGGGGGAAGAACCCTCTCCTGAGATCCAACCTAACCCTCCCCTGCCACAGCTCCAGCTGTTTCCTCAGGTCCTGTCACTGGTCACAGAGAGCAAAGATTTGAGCTGCCCCTCCACTGCCCCTTGGGAGGAACTTGTAGACTGAGGTCTCTTCCTCAGGGTGGACAAGCCAAGTGACCTCAGCAGTCGCCCAAGAGATGAAACTGAACATGATCTACATCATCTGAACCCCAAAACTCTTCAGGCAGGACAAAGGGAAAGAAGGCACCATTCCTCTCTCACACCACGGCCACTCAGCATGGCATGGGATGTTCCCTGTTCCCCGGCTTTGCTCCCAATTAAAACAATTGGCTTTGCAAGGCAAAAATGCAGATTCAAGGCTTAGAGCTGTTGTCCCCAGATAAGATGCCAGGAGAGCACCAAGGACACATAGGGAAGAAAACAGCTTCATTTTCCTTCTGAATACCTGTCTGCTTGTTTTTTAATTAAACAACAGTTGGCTGTAGAGTTATGAGACAGCAGAAGGATCCCAAGACAGAGGAGATTAGGCACCCTGCACATGTGAGGATGTAAACCCTTCCCACTACAGCCAGTGTGGCAGCTGAGGCTGGCAGAACCCTCTCCATCACTGCACTCATCCCTGCAACAAGCTTCTGCAAAGGCTCTTCTTTCTGAGCATTTAACCCCACAAGCAATTCTGTACCCACAGCCAACTCCCCATCTTGTGTAAGAGATAGGGATCACAGGCAGGGATTTTAGGAGCAGGCTGTAGAAGCCTCTGTCAGCAGTGATCCACACAAGAACCGGTCCCACCTTCAGGCATGAGTGTGGACTGGGCCACCTCTCAAAGCTCCTGCCAGCCCTGCAGATCTGTCACTTGTTGATAGATGTGTAGGTAAAAGTCTGAAGGTCTGTGTTTTCTTATCACATAGGCTCAGGAACAAATTTCCCCATCCAGAGATCCCTCAGGGCTTGGCAACGTAGGGAACGATGTGAACCCTGGCAGGATGTGCTGGCCTTGCTCCCAAGGAGTCCAGCCTGCATCCCTCTGACATGTGAGTGGTTACAAAGAAAAGGCTGGGATCAGGACTCACAGTGCTCAACCCCCATAATGCCCCTGCCCAGATCCCAAACCACTGACACAACCACCATCCTAAACCACAGACAGGACACCCCACTTAGATTCATAGAATCACAGGAGGGTTTGAGTTGGAAGGAACTTTAAAGATCATCTATTCCACTCCCCCTGCCATGGGCGAGTGCACCTTCCACTAGACCAGGTTTCTCCAAACTCTGTCCAACCTGGCCTTGAATATTTCCAGAGATGAGGCATCTATCAGCTTTCTGGGCAGCCTGTGCCAGTGCCCTACCACCCTCATTGTAAAAAAACTTCTTTCTTATTTCCCATCTAACCCTGCCCTCTGTCAGTGGGAAGCCATTCTCCTTTGTCCTGTCACTCCCTCTTCATGTCCAAAGTCCCTCTCCAGCTCTCCCGGAGCCCCTTTAGGCACTGGGAGTGTCTCTAAGGTCTCCTGGAGCCTTCCCTTCCCCAGGCTGAACAGCCCAAACTATCTCAGCCTGTGTCCAGAGCAGAGGGGCTCCAGCCTTTGGAGCACCCATCCCAGGAACACAGTCGTGTTCCCAGAGCGAGCTGTGCAGGCTGCTGTGCTGTCAAACTGCCCTAGATTGGAGAGAGTAAGCTCCTTTCTGAAGGAAGATAATTGCTCTATTTTAAAACTAAGTGGTTCAAGGAGAAAAACACAGGCAAGAGGGCCCGATGCTCTGAGCTTGGGGTAGGAAACAGGAGGTGTGCAGGGCAAAGCTGCTTTGCTGCATGGTCAAAGTGATGGATGAAAAGCATGAGTCAGGCTACTGCTGTGTTCCCAGCCCAGCCAAATTGTGGCTGCTGGGAGAAGTGGGTGCTCTTCCTTGGAGTGCTCAAATGCAAGGCTGGACACCCTTAAAAGCCAGAGGAGAAAGACCTTGGTGGAACAAAGATCCTGTCTCCTCTCACCTGTCCCCGTTCCATCTGCCAGTTCAGTTTTTGTGGCCATAAAGGAGGTCCCCAGAACACTTTAGGCCAGCCCTTAAGGCCATGTCCAAAGCTGGCACTGTGCAGCCCAGCCACGCAGAGGGACAACCACGGGGACAGCTCCCTCAGAAGCTGCTCTGGGGAAAATAGCTGCTGCTTCAGCAAACAGTCTCCCAGAGCAAAGACCAACAAACTAGAGCAGACAACAACAGAGCCATTAATAAGGGCGAGCCTGGCATCTTCCTGGACTGCCCCCCACCATCATGATCAGTGATTTCACCAAGCAAACACAGAACAGGCCTCTTCAGCAGAGTTTTGTCTTTGCTGCTTAAAATTCCACAGCTCCCCTTTCCAAGCGGGCAGGAAAGAAACAGTTTTTGTACATTAACAGCCCGCCCCCCTCGTCCCCATTTGTATGGAGGGAGCTCTCTGCCTTGAACTTGGCAGGCTCTGGGCTGCAAGGGCAGGACACGAAGAGGCTTGAAGGATCCGTCAGCTGATTCCAAGGACTGGCACTGGCCCTGGCAGAGATGGGTCCTGTCTGAGCGTCCCTCGGCTGGAGGTCAGAGAGACATATTTGGTGCTCCAGCCACCTGTGCCACACCAGGAATGCCTGTGAGCAGCTCCCAGCCTCCCCCAGCTGGGCACCCTGGCTGATCCTCCTCGTGTCCCTTCCTTTCAGGCACAGGGGCAGAGACATGTCACCAGCAGCTCTGTTGCTCATACATCCACACAAAGAGAAAACCTGCACGTGGCGAGCAAAGCCATGGCTTGCCTTCAGGCAGCATCTCAAGACAATGATGGGAAAACCATTTTGGGGGGAACCCTGTGACCTGGAAACAATGGTGGAAGCACTCAGCTGGCCCCTCATACAGGAGCAGAATGTTATTTGTGCAAAATTTTACTTTCAAGGCAGGGCTGGCTGCTCTGTCTTGTCTGAGAGCTATTTGCTGTCATTTCAGGTCAGAGTTAAGGTTACTAAGAACATAAATGACACATTTTCTCTAGCAGAGAGCTGAGGCTCCTCTTTTACAGACTTAGAACCCAGAACAAGCAGGAGGAGGCAATAAGTGCCCTGCAAAGATTATTTCACCTTAAAATAGTTTTGCAGTTGAGAATCCCCAGCTGTAACTTAGCACATACATCTGGAAAAGAGAAGTCCTTGGGCCCTGCTTGTGCCTGTGACTCCCAATGTCCTTCCAGCTGCCAGCCTGAGCTGACCAAGCTGTAGAATCAGAATCATAGAATCACAGAATTGCTTGATTTTAAAGGGACCTTAAAAGTCATCTAGTTCCAACGCCCTGCCAAGGGCAAGGGCACCTTCCATCAGAGACCCAGCTTCTCTCCCAGAGGTACAGGGTCATTTCTCTGGGATGGTGACCTCCACTGCCATGGGCATGGGACATCTTCCAGTGGACCAGGTTGCTCCAAGCCCCATCCAACCTGGCCTTGAACACTTCCAGGGATGGGTTATCCACATCTTCTCTGGGCAGCCTGTGCCGGGATCTCACCACCCTCACAGCCAAGAATTCCTTCCTAATATCTAACCTAAAACCTACTTTCTGTCAATTTGAAGCCATTCCCCATTGTCCTGTCACTCCATGCCAAAAGTTTCTCTCCAGCTCTTTTGTAGAACTTTCAGGTACTGAAAGGTCACAGTAAGGTCACCCTGGAGCCTCCCCTTCCCCAGACTGAGCAATCCCAGTTCTCTCAGCCTTTCCTCACAGCGAAGGTGTTCCCCTCCTATGAGATGCAAGAGACTTTCTGCTTTCAAACCCTGTTTTGGAGCCACCCCCTTCCCTCCCCATGGTGTGCAGCCCCTCCACTACAGCAGTTCATCTTGTGAGCCTTATCTTTGCCACACGCAACCTCAGTCCTTTGTTTCTGAGGACCGGGCTTAGGGAACTCTCCAAAGTTAACGAAGCGGGTCCATCCCCTCATTAACTCACAGGGCCTGTCTCCTTTGATTAGATTGTGCTGACTCTGCTCACACATCACACTTGCTGCTCTAGATGCAGGGACGCTGGGGCATTTCCAGCTGGGACACAGACAAAAGGAGGAGATAGCAGAGCCTTGGTTACCACTGGAGCAATTCAGGACAAATAATTAGAGGCTTTTATGGCTAATTGGATCTGTACTGTCAGTCGAGGACAGGAGATGCCTTAACCCACACTGCCTGCCTGAGATTGCTAAGCAGGCCATAAATAAACTGCAGCACTGGTCCAAAGCTTGTCAGCCTTCAGCTTCAGCCTGCGTGCTCCCTCCCAGCCCTGCTCCTGCCCAGTCTGCCCAGCAGGGCACTGCCCTTTTCCAGGGCTGCAGCCTCACAGACATGCCAGCACACCTGGGGCCACCTGGGGTAGCTAAGGGACCTTCAGGAGTGCTGACCTCAGCTGGCTTGAACGAGAAGCTGCAGTATTCCAGCTGAAGTCAAAGGGTAAGCAAATGAGAAGCTGGCAAGAGCTAGTGTCAGAGATGAGTGTTAGCAGGGACTGGCAGCCAAAGACAAGGTGTTTTCCAAGGAAGGCTTGTGAGATGGCACTCAGGTCCCTGCAGTACCCAGACTTCAAGCTGCCAGTTTGCAGCTACAGGGAAAGACTGTTTCCATTCCCAGCTTACTCTCAGCCCTGAGAGTGAGCTCAGCCCTTTCCTTCTCTGCTGAGGCATCTCTTTCAGATCCTGGAAGTGCTGGTGCTTGAAGATAAGACATATAAACAAGAACAAACACCTTCACATGACTGCCTGCTCAAGCAAGGCCATTCAAGACTCTTAATGCAAACTGGAAACCTGACCCTTCCCTCTGAGGACTAATTATCTTTAAGGAGGCACTGGGTCCCTGAGCTCATGCCTGGTCTGCGAGGCTGATGGCTCTGCAAGTTCCCCAGGAAACACAGAAGAGGCTTGTACTGCTCAGGACCACGACCTGCAGATCTTCTGCCTCTGCCAGGGGAAAGCCAGGCATAGGACACGTAGGAAGGCAAAGTCACAAAAAGGACAGGGCCAGGCAAAAATAGAATAACCTACTTGAAAGTAGGACAACATCACTAAAGAGTAGGACATCTGGTCACGGCAGCAGGAGGAGCAAATACAGAGGAGGCAGCTTGTCCACACTCACATCTCACCTGATGGGAGACAGCTCAAGTGCAGATGTGTGGTATGTTCAGGCAACCAGCTGGAACAATCAAAGCAGAGCAGCTCTGAGTCTCTCTGACAGTCAGGGTACCTGTCCTACCAGGAGCAACACCCCACCCCCAGGAGCCTGTGGGACATGCGTGCCCAAACTAACAGCTCATCCCTTCCCCCTGATCTGCCTAACCCAGGATTTGCAAGAGACGATCACCAGAAGAGACAGTGTAAGATTCCTCATGTGTCTCGCTGCTGATGTGCCAGAACATGTTTAATGCTTGTCAACTGCTTCAAGGGTCCGTGCTGTAAGGCCATTCCCTCCCCTGGCTCAAGCCCACCTACCTCTGCTCGACTCCTTCCCCCAGCCCGGGCGGCCGCTCACTGGCAGAGCACAGCTCAGAGAGGATGTGGTTAAGCAGTGATTAAGTTTCATCACTGAGCCTGTATGAGCATCTTCACGAGCTCCACAGTCTCAGGCTGTGGCTAAGCCAGGCAGGATAGGACTTTTGGAAGGAAACAAGAAAGTAAATGCTGCAGATAGTGAGCTCATCAAAGGAGCCTCAGTGCTCCTTGCAGAGAGGAGTTAACACCACGCCACTGATGCTGCTCCAGGGCCCAGTTTCCTACCCAGCCTTGGCAGGACAGGCAGTTTTCTTGGCTTAGAACCCTGTACTGGAACGGAAACAGAGAGCATCAGGTCTCAGGACACCATTCAAAACCCTGTTCCTTGTTCCTGCTCTCAAAAGAGGCAGTAGGAAACCATCCAGGTCCCTTTGCAGAAAGCTTTAAAGCCCTCCAGAGAAAGGTCTCCCTGCCAGGTGTGGTTTGTTTCTTAAACTCAGTCTTGCCAAGAGCTGTCTGGGGCAGCCATGAGCTGAGGTGGGACCCACTCAGCCCCCTCCCTGAACCCAAAATTGAGGTGAGTGCTGCTGGTCTAACCTGATGGATGAGCCCAGCCTGAGAAAAGCCAACAAGATAATTTTGCAAGAATCCCCATGGTGGATTCCTTTTAACCTGTCACCCACAATGTCCTTTTACCTGCCCTGCACTGACTTCAGCAGCTCAGCCCCTCACTCTGGGCTGGGGGAGTCTGCACACCAGCCTGGAACGAAGCTGAAAGGTGCAGAAAGGTTTCTCTAGTCTTTGCTAGGGCTGTTGCAGAAGCTTCCAAAGAGGACAAGGCACTGGGGGTAGAAGGAGGGAGCAGGCAGGGCAGATTCAGGCAGCAGTAAAGCAGGATGGTGGCCTGCGTGCCCTGTGCTGGAGAAGATGTCACAGTCCTTTCCCAGGAAGAGCAGTCCAGGACCCTGAGTGATGGTGCTGGATAATGCCCAGGAGTGACAGAAAACCTTGGGACAGAAGAGACCACCATCTCAAGCCCAGGGCTGCCCAGGCCCATTTGTGGTGCCAGAAATGGGGATGGAATGATGTCTCTGAGCTCCCAGCAGTGAAATTCAGTTTGCCAGCAGCAGGGTGCAGGCTGGCTCTGAGCTGACTGTGGGTGCACAAGCTGACTGTTCACAGCCACACACCACCACAACCAGCCCAGGCAGCAACCCAGAACCACCACCTCCCTCACAGTTAACCCAGTGACCATGTCTCCCCTTTTCCTGCCATACTGATGCCAACAGTTGCCAGGCAGAAAGAACCAAAGGTTCTCCCTCTGGGACAATTTTTCAGCTCCAGATTGCCTTTCATCCTACCCAAAGGCATTTTGACTGAGGAACCATCTCAAATCCACAAACAAGAACTTAGTTCTGAAGACGTGATCAACATTTTCCTTTAATTAAAAAAAAAGATATTTCAGGAAAACAACCTAATTTATCAAACATTCTGACACCCCTAAGCCTGCCCTCTATCTTCCTCTAGGTATATCACAAAGGGGTGGAAGCAGATGTGCTCCCCTCTGATCAACAGGCAAAATCTGCACTACCCAGAGGGACTGACATTGACCTGGAGGCTGAAGACATTTCATAGCATGAGAAGCTCCTCATAGCAAGAGCTTCCCATCCCACAGACACAGCATCCCATGACTGCAAATCTGCCAAGAGGCTGCTGACTTCACTTGGCAAGAAAGGCCTGAAATCTTCCCAGTGCAATTCTTGTCCATCAGACCAAGATGACCTGCCAGTCAGCTTGAATGGGGTTGTCCACATCACACCTTTTTAATTCTGCTTCTCAGCCTTCCCTCTACACCAGGGAACTGCAGCCAAAAATGGGTATGGTAGGGATGCTGCTCCTCTGGCCCATGTCTTGCACACCACTGATTGAAAGGGTGTTTCCGACACCCAGTTGAGCCTGCTCCCTTACACAGATGGACAAGGAAGCAGCTGATCAAGAACCTGAGTGCACAAAAATCCTTGCAGCAAACCCTCTGTCAGACCACAAATCCTCCAAAACCCCTACACCAAGTCCTTCCCTGAGCAGCCCGAGAAGCATTGCAGCTTTGAGATAGCATGTGACCACTCGAGCACAAGCTTAATCCCGCGGTCCTCCATCCCGGAGGCTCTCAGGGAAGAAGAGCCAGCTCAGTGTCTGTCACTTCTCCCAACACTGCTTGTAAGAGGATGGAGCTCCCGGCCGTGCTGTCTCCAGCTTGGGGCACTGCTGGGCTTGCAGAGAGCTGGGTATGCAGCGCCCTGAGCAGCCTGTCCTGCACCCTACTGCTGATACAGGGGATGGCACAGCCCGAGAGCATCCCCATCCCTCCAGCACGGGGATAACACAGCTCCGGGGGCACCCCATTGCTTCAGTGTGTGGGACAACACAGCCCTAGGACCACCCTCTTCTCTCCGGCACAGGGTTAACACAGCCCCGGGACAACCCTATTCCTCCGGCACAGGGATCACACAGACCCGGGACACCCCCATCCCTCCGGCACGGGTCTAACACAGAGCGGGGAGATAACCGGGAAGGCGGGGGATAACACAACCCGGGAGCAACCCCTTGTCTCCGTCACGAGGGTAACACAGCCTTGGGGACACCCCCATCCCTCTGGCACAGCGACTAACACAGCCCCGGAGCACCCTCATCCCTCCAGCAGAGGGGATAACACAGCCTGGTGCAACCCAATCTCTTCGGGACGGGGAAAACACAGCCCGGAGCACCCCAATCCCTTCGGGACGGGAATAACCCAGCCCCTGGGCATCCCCGTCCTTCCAGCACGTGGGTGACACAGTCGGGGGAGCACCCCATCCCTCAGACACGGGGATAACACAGCCCGGGGGCACCCCAATCCCTCCGGCAAGGGTGTCACACAGTACGGGGGGCACCCCATCCCTTTGGCAAGGGGAGTAACAGAGCCCCAGGACCACCCTCTTCCCTCCGGCACGGGGATGACACAGCCCGAGGGCACTTCTATCCCTCTGACAGAGGCAATGACGCAGCCGGGGGGCACCTCCATCCCTCCTGCACTGGGGACAATAGAGCTCGGGGAGCACCCCCATCCCTCCGACACGGCTGCTGGGACCTGAACCGCTCCTCCCGACCCCACCGCTCACCCCGAGGGGCCCCCCCATCCCGGAGATGCCCCTCCCGGTGGGAGGGGTAGGGACACTCACCCTGCACCTCCTCGCCCGGCCCGCCTCCTCTCCCGTGTCCCCGGCACGGCGGGACCCGACCCCGGGAACACGCGTGCGGCCATGGGGAAGCGGCTCCGCTGCGCTGGGAGACTCCCCCGGGACAACCGGGATAACCGGGATAGCCGGGATACCGGGATAACTGGGGTACCGGGATAGCCGGGATAACCGAAATATCGGGATAGCCGGGATAGCCGGGGTAGCCGGGATAACCGGGATAGCCGGGATAACGGGGACAACCAGGATAACCGGGATACCGGGATAGCCGGGATAACCGGGATAGCCCGGATACCGGGATATCCGGGATAACTGGGACCACCGGGATATCCGGGATACCGGGATAACTGGGATACTGGGATAACGGGGATAGCCGGGATACAGGGATAACCGTGATAGCCGGGATAACGGGGATAACCGGGATAACTGGGATACCAGGATAACCGGGATAGCCGGGATAGCCGGGATAACCGAGATACCAGGATAACCGGGATACCAGGATAGCCGGGATAGCCGGGACAACCGGGATAGCCGGGACCGGCCGCGGTACCACGCGGGGCCGCCAGGGGGCAGCAAAGGGCCCGGCCTTGCCTGTGCCGCCCCCTGGTGGCCGCGCAGCGCAGCGCACCGGGGACAGGGACCGCGGGACGGGGGATGCTCATCCCACCCACGGACATTTTGGGGCAGCCCGAGCGCCTTCTGAGGGCCTTGTTAGTGGTGGAGGAGCGGTGGAAGGGGAGAAGAAGGGTGGTGGGGGGTGTTGCGTGTTCCCGGGTGCAGGAA
>WBMV01004300.1:84180-181399 GCA_013396655.1 Campylorhamphus procurvoides | reverse complement strand
GATACCGGGATAACTGGGGTACCGGGATAGCCGGGATAACCGAAATATCGGGATAGCCGGGATAACGGGGACAACCAGGATAACCGGGATACCGGGATAGCCGGGATAACCGGGATAGCCCGGATACCGGGATATCCGGGATAACTGGGACCACCGGGATATCCGGGATACCGGGATAACTGGGATACTGGGATAACGGGGATAGCCGGGATACAGGGATAACCGTGATAGCCGGGATAACGGGGATAACCGGGATAACTGGGATACCAGGATAACCGGGATAGCCGGGATAGCCGGGATAACCGAGATACCAGGATAACCGGGATACCAGGATAGCCGGGATAGCCGGGACAACCGGGATAGCCGGGACCGGCCGCGGTACCACGCGGGGCCGCCAGGGGGCAGCAAAGGGCCCGGCCTTGCCTGTGCCGCCCCCTGGTGGCCGCGCAGCGCAGCGCACCGGGGACAGGGACCGCGGGACGGGGGATGCTCATCCCACCCACGGACATTTTGGGGCAGCCCGAGCGCCTTCTGAGGGCCTTGTTAGTGGTGGAGGAGTGGTGGAAGAGGAGAAGAAGGGTGGTGGGGGGTGTTGCGTGTTCCCGGGTGCAGGAAGCAGCTTCAGAAAGCTCTGGGATGGGCCGGAGAGCAGGGCCAGTAGGACTGGGCTGTGGTGCCCACATCAGTGCTCAGCCTCCTGAGCCACTCACCCGCCTCTCAGGGACAGCGGAGACAGGAGGTGGTGTGTGCAGGGGAGCTGTGTTCCCTCCAGGCAGCAGCTGCCCTCTGCCCTGTGCGCGAAGGCTCCGTGGACCGATGGACCAGACGTGTGCTCAGCATCTTCCTTCGCGTTGCTAAGAGACAGGATCCCAAGGGATGCTGCGGTGCCAGCGCTCAGCCCAGCACACCAGCTGGAGAACCTCTGGACGAGGGGAGGATGATGTGAGAGATCACACAAAAGGCACCACGAGAGAGGCACCCCCACTCCTCACAGGGAAACCTCTGCAGCAGGGAGAAAGGGGTCAAGGCCAGGAGGCAGAGCTTGGCATCAGCAGGCTGATGATAATCTGGAGAGAGGTCCCTGGAGGGTTTCAGGTCAGGGAGATCACAGTGAAGATATTTCTGTTAGCAGCCCATTCCCCTTCCTGGGGCCATGGAGGGGGCAGGCAGCTGGCATGTGTGAGCTGCAGAGGGGAGCCTGAGTGGGCACCTGGCAGAGGGGAGGGCAGGGGGACACTGAGGGCAAGGATGAGTGTTCTGGGAGCTGGGCATTGCAGGGCTGAGTTGCTGCCTGGGGCATTTGCATTGCATCTAGAAATAGTCATTTGGCCCTTTTTGTCTCCTCTCTCTTGATATGGCAAGGAATTTATGAGGGATATGAAAGTCAATGCAGGAGATGGTAAGAAAAACAGAGGTGATGTAGGAGCCAACTTGAGGACTTTTCCCCAGTCCTGGAAGACTGTACCAGAGACTGGAATGGGACAAGAGGGCATCCCTGTTTGACACATACTCTGACACTTTATACAGTGAGTAGCTGCCCCCTCAGTACCACAATAGGCATTTTTCCTCCTCTGTGCAAGTCCTTTCTCACAGTAGCTTACACAAGTTGAAACTGTCTTTGCTTTTTACGTCACCACCATTTATATCATGTGATTTAAGATTTCAAAAACATCATCAATGGTGAGTTGGCAGCACCAGGGAGGCCCCAAGTAAGAGCAGAAAGAAGCACAGAACAAGCCAGACTGCCCATGCTGCCCCACATTGCTTGGCTGAGCCTCCTGTTAGTTTAAAGTCATGGGCTGCAGTCACAAAGCATAGCAGGGGATGCCTGCTCCAAGCAGTCAGTTAACTGGGCTCTCCCAGGCCTTTGCATCCCCAGGTGGGTCCTCCAAGCAGTCCTTGGTGGTGCTGCTGACTGGGGAGCCAGCGTGGAGTGGGGCAGGACTGTGGTGGTGACTGGCAGAGGGATGGACCCCTGTCTCCCACTCAGCTGAGCCCAATGCTCTGCAGGGACCCACCCTCTTTGTAGGAGTTTGGTGAAAGGGACATATTTACAACTCTCAGTCTGATGCAGGTACATGTTGGATGATACTCCAAAGCAGAGCATCCATCCATAAGAATCCTTCCCTTAGTTCTTTGGACCTTCACCCTAAATTTCAATATTTTTGATATGGTATTATTGGTAATCTAAAACTATAGACTCCTCTAGCATCAGACTGCCCCAGGGTGGTGTTCAGAGAGATTACAATGGCTTACCCTGCTTGTAATTCTTGCCAGGTTGTAGCTCCTCCCCTCATTATCCTTCTGTGCCCTCCACCCACATGGGCCATGTTTTCCTTTCTCTGGGAGTCCCTTTTCCCAACCCTGTTGCCTTGGGAAGTGTTCAGCATTTTGCAGGGCAGAGCCTCTGGAAACACAGAGCTCCTCATCTGCAGAAGTCAATCACCTTGAGCTGAGGCCCAGCCAGGTTAACAATTAGGTTCCAGAGTTTCTTCCAACCAGAATGATCGTCTGAGAGACAAAAGGCTCTTGCTGGCAAAATGAAGCTCCTAGATAAGCAGAGGAGCAGCACTTGCTTTCCCTAATTTGATGGGGTGCTGTAAAGCTCTCCAGCTCGGTGTCTTCAGGCACTTCTTTACACCCAGAGTTCCTGAGAGCTGTTTTTTCTGGGCTGGGAACTCTGGCAAGATGACCTGGCTTTCCTGGCATCCAAAACCAGGTATCCCAAGGAACGCACTAGAGGCCAGAAGGTGCTCTTTGGAAGCAATTATTCCTTTCACAGCACCACTGTAAATTCATGGCACCAGTATTGGAAGGTCCCAGCCTCTTCCTGAAGAGAGCAGACCTGTCCCCCACCAAACTGGGCACAATGCTGGTCCCTGGCTTGTTCTCCAGGCTGTCCAGCTCTGACTCATTTTCAGTGTCACCTCCACAGCTCCCATCCACTCCTTTCTGGAGTGTGGGATCCCTAAAGGAAAGGCATAACAGCAGGTGTTGATGAGTAAGGCACAGCCCTACCAAAAAACATGGATCACAGATAGCCCCACAGCTGCCCTGAGTGCCCCATTCCCTGCAGGGAGAGGAGTTTCTGGCACATCCAAGAGGCTGACGGTCTGGCTTTCTCTGTAGAAGTTGCCCTGAACACACCAAACCTGAGGGACCAAAGAGGTACCATTCTGGCTGGACAGGTGGGATGCTCCATCCCCCAAACTGTGCTGCACAAGGATCATACCCAGCTGTCCCCACCACCCCCAGACTCATTTATAGAAGATGAGCACCCCAGTTCCACCCCTTTGGAGAAGATATCCCCTGAAACTGACTTCCTTCTTCCCAGAAACATGCACTGAACTGCACTTCGAGGACTCTCAGTCCCTGCCAGAGACATCCCTGTTCTTGGGTTCCCTCTCTCTCTGCCATGACTCTCAGTACGTGGCAAGCGGGGCCATTTGCCAATGTTTGTGTCTCGACAAACAGTCTGTCAGCGTTTTGGTGCACGGCTTCAGCTGGGATCAGCTCTGCCTTCTCTCCCCATTAAATGGCAGAGCTGTGTGCAAACACCCTGGCATCAAACCATCTGGGGCATGCTCGGGGCCAACTACAGATCTCCCAGTGCCATGTGTCAGGCACCCTCTGGCACCACGACCCTCTGGCAAAGAACGACTGCAGGATTGGCATTCCTGGGCCACCGTCAGCACAGGTGACCCAGCCCATCCTGCCCATGGGGGCCTCCTCTGCCACCAGTCACCTCTCCCCCTAGGACTGCCTGCCTGGCTCCCCTTTGCTCTATCCTGGCTCACAGGGCACCTGGCACGAGCAGCAGACAGCACTCCTGAACAAAACAGGCTGTTGAATAGGTCATGGAATCATAGAATCATGGGATATCCTGAGCTGGAAGGGACCCACAAGGATCAATGAGTTCCACTCCTGACCTTGTACAAGGGTCATTGAGTCCACCTCCTGGCCCTGCCCAGGACAGCCCCAAGCTGTCAGTGAAAACAGCTTCTCATTTCTGATAGCACACAAGCCCCCCCATTCCCACTGCCATGACAACAAGCTTCCATGGCCTTCATTCCTGGAGCTACTGAGCATTCCCTTCCCTCCCTGGCTTGCTGGGAGCTGTGGCCTGGGAGAGGGGAACAGGACAGACTGTCTCCTAAGATTGCACCTGGACAGGGTGCAGCCTTGCTTGCACAGACAGTGTTTGACCTCAGTGGTAAGACACCCCTGGCTGAGGTTCTGTCCAGACTGAAAGGCTCTGAAAATAGTTTCCGGCCCAGACATCTGGGATTTGGGTACCTTTACCTTCAGCCTGACCTCTGCTCTGTTCTCCAGCCTCAGCACTCTGCACCAAAAGCAGATTCTGCTTTAGCTCAGGGTCACATTCAGCCGTGGTGTAGCTGTTACAGGAGAAGAGCAAACTGGAAGAGGAGATGTGTGGGATGTGATGCATCCTGCCTGTCATCAGCTGGAGGAGACACCAGCCCCTTGCAGCAGCCACAGACCTTCTGAGCAAGCCCAGTGTTCCCACAGTGCACCCATTTACACCAGGGTTGTGTTTGCCCCCAGTAAGCTGTTGGCTTGTTCCCCTGCCTTTCCTTGTGCATTAGTTTCTTAATTCTGATCTTTAAGACTTTAAATGGTACCTTGGAGAAGATTTCCGCATCCCTGCTGGACACTGGTGAGATGTGGGTTCCCCCAGACTCATCTCCAGGACTTGGCATAGCAAGGGTCTCTTAATTACCACAAAATGAAGATGGCAGTGAAGACCAATAGTGGGCCTTGTAATTTGTTTTATGTCTCTGAACCTTCTCTTGCTTGGAAGAGTCTGACTCTGGATCACCATGGAGTGGAGCAACTCAAAGCTGCAAGGACAGGTGATACTCAAAGTGTCACCGGTGGTACCCAGTGGATAAGTCACCCTTTGTAAGGCAGATCTATGGCCTGTCCTCCCCTGGAATTCAGGGAATCAGCCCCAGGCATGGCTGGATGTCTCTCCACAGACATCACAGAAGGCAGCACTGCTGGCAGACCAGCCAAGCTCACCAGTCCCACCACATGCAGGCCAAGAAATCTTCCAAGATGTGTTCAGCAGTGCTTGGACAAGCTGCTACCTCCGTGTAAAGCTGGAGGTGGATCAAGTGCCTTTCACAGGAGTATGTGGGTAGGAACTGATGGTCACAGTCTGCAGTGGGACACATCCCCACTGCGTTTTACTCTGTGAATTTCACTCTCTGGTTGACAGCTGGTGTGTCCCAGACAGAGCCTACACACTGGGTCTCTGGCTGGTCTGAGCACACCAGCACCACTGGAAAAAAGGCACCCCCCGCTTTGATGAGCAGCCCCCACACTCAGGGTTTGCATTGTGGGACACAATCTCAGTCTTGAGGCTTCATTCTGGTGGTATTGCTGGTGATGTGTTTAAATACAAGTACTGTTTCTTTCCAAAATTATTCATTAATGTTTCCTGAGGATACAAGGACAGAGCAATCAGCATTCCCACAAAGACAGGCCATCAAAAGCTGCAGATGACAAACACATAACTGATCAAAGATCAGGTTACAGCAATTACTCCCCATTTCTGCCACTGAAGGAAATGTGTGTTGCACCAATGATTATCACTAAACTACAGCAAAAAAACATGATCAAAGCAAGAGTAAAAACTGAGCCAGAGCTAACATAGAGCACCCGTGGCCAGTGCCCCATCACAGGAGCCTGATTGCCCTGCCATGTGTCCCCCAGCCCCCAGCAGAGTGCTGAGCTGGGAGTCAGTGCCTGACTCCACAAGGTAGCTGGTCCCCAGATAGAAGCCATAACCTGCCTCTATATTTGCTTCTCTTCAGGGGACCAGGAGCATCCATAAAAATCCAGCTTCTGGAGCTGATCATGAGCAGCAGCCAGCAAATGGGTCATGCCCAGCACATGCTGCAGCCCAGCTGTGGATGCCTGGAGGCCAGTTGTGATATTGGGATGTGCAGGGCAGGAGCTGCCTGTCCGCCTGTCCCTCAGAGTGGCTGCATGTGACACATCACAGGTGATATTCAGGTGTCCCCCCACAGCAGTGCTGGGCTGGGGACAGGATGAATTGGGTCTCAGCAGCATGTGGGGGCTGTTTGTTCATGCTCAGGTGTTCACCAACACGAGTTTTGCCACAGCCATGCTGTGGGGTGAGTTATCACAGAGGTGGGATGTGTTTGTGGGGGGAGTCAGGTAGCCAGGGTCCTTCTACCTCTTCCTCACAGAGAGAGAGGGCTAGGAACAGGGTCAGGAGTGGGGGCTGGAGGGGGACAGTGGAGCTGGAAGAGGATAAATCAGTTTGGGATTAGAAGGTGGCACTGGCAGCCTGCCATGTGACAGCCAGGCTTGCACAGCCAGCAGCCCAGCTGTCAGCCTGGTGGCAGCAATTAAATGAGGTATCGATTGAGGAATTGTTGTCTGCAGGGTTTAAAGATAAGATCGATGGAGACCAAAAGGTTTAGGCTCCGTTTACTAATTAGTCAGGCACGCTTGGGAGAGAAACCTTTGGAGACACGGAGAGCTGAGCTGTGCACAGGCAGCACTGGCAGTGTGCCCCCCTCCCCAGCACCCTGTCTCCACCACCTCTGACTCTCTGGTGCCAGAGGGTGGACGGGCATGCACTGCCAGTGCCAGGGATTTATATCAGCTGCGAGGAAGGGGAAGTGGAGGGGTGGAGATTCTGTCTGCGATGAGGAGGAGATGAGCACTTTCCTCCCAAGGCAGGGATGTGGGAAAGGGGCTGTGCATGTGTTTGGCCGTGGGGAGGAGTAAGCCAAGAGGAGAGAGAACTGCTCCCTTTGCATTACAGATTCTTTGGGGGTGAATTGATCCATTTCTTAGGCTCTGGCATTAGTTACACACTGAACACAATTCTCTTCCCCCTGCTCCTTGTGCAGCAAGCCCAGGGACGCAAAGGAGACAAATGTGGCACAGACTTGTCATGGCTTCTGTGCTGATTCTGCCTGTGCTCCATGGAGCTAAACTGGGCAGAGCAAGGCAATGGCTTTATGTCTTCTCTCCTTTATTCCCTCACTTCCAGATGATGTCTGGGACCTGGTCAAATGGGGACAAGGGGGAAATGGCCTCGCCTGGATGTGGTTTGGGTGTCCTTTGAGACTGTCTCCTTGCTTCCTCTTGTGGGAGGGAGAGGTCTGTGGCTTCCAAACAGAGTCGCCTTTAAACCAGCTGGGGAGCTGGGCTAGGCCATGTTTCTCAGGGGACATCTCAGTGTCATCTCTGCGTTGGGAAGAGGCATTGGAGCAGCCAGAGAATTCCTCCTTTCATCTCAGCTTACCAGGAAAATTCCAGCCCAGCAGAGAGCAGAGGGTCAGGAGCTGTGCTGGAGGGTCCTGTGACCCCCAGCCATCCTGGGGCAGTGCTTCACGGCCACCACAGACATGGGTCACCACCATCAGCCCCACCACGTGATGGGACATGCCCGAGCTCTGTCACCTGCATGACCTGACACCAGTCCTGGGAGAAAACACTCACCAGTCTGCATTCCCTGCACAGCTCAGTGCTGGTGCCTCCCAAACAGGGCAGAGGGGAGCAGGGCCAGACAGAGGTGCAGCACATCCCGCTGGGAGCCTTGTCCTTCAGCTGGGACTGCCCTCCCTCTGCCACTGCCATTAGCAATGCAACCTGACCCAGCCTGCCATAAAACACAGCAGGACGGGAGAGCAGCCTTGGAGCAGCCTGAGAAGCCAGAGTCACCGGGAGACTGAACGTGCCTCCGGGGGTGGAGGGGATGAAAGCAAGGGATGGAAGAGAAAACAGAGATCAAGGACACTGTGACGCCATGAGGCTGTTCCAGGGTGTCTCAAGCTTTCGCAGCAGGGCTGGGCAGATTTATAGCTTTGTCTTGAGGGTCTGGAGCCAGCCTCTACTTATTGCACATTTAGGAGGCAGTTTCCTTTGCTTTTTCTCTTTCTCTGGCTTATAAAGCCCATGCTGGAGCAGAGCAGAGAACATGTCCTTGTTCTCTGCCTACAAGATCAGTGCCTGGGACAGATACTGTGTCTCTTCCAGTTCAAGACAGAACCAAACAGGGTCTAAAGGATCATTGTTTTCCTGCTGCTGTCATACAGCTCTGTACCACTGAAGTGTCCAGAAACTGTGACTTTAACAGGCCTTTTCTCTGGGAGACACGAACCAGGCAGCTGGCCCAGGGCTGTCAAAGCCATAATGTTCTTCCAGTGTGCATTTTCTTTCCTGTATTCTCCCTCAGCATTTGGGCTGACCACTGTGCCTATGGCCCCCTGTCCAGCTAAGAGGGAACAGAATCTCCTGTGGTTTCTGTGGGTTTCAGAGCTAGCAAACATCCTTAGACTCTGCTCCAGAAGCCATTCCAGCCCATGCCACCTCCTGCACATGGCTGTGATGGACGAGCAATGCCAGAGACGTCTCTGTGTCTGTCTGCCCAGACCAACACGGCTCAGACAACACATCCAGGATTGTGGCTCGTGATGTGACTCTGCATGTGGAGCATGAGATCAGAGCACTGTTTTCTTAACTGTTTGCTGAAGAGGAGGTTGCAAGAACCACCCAAGCCAACCCACTCATCTCTCCAGTTTCTTGCCTTCCAGCATCTGCCTCTGCCAGGAGTGAGGTTGGTGGGTTGCTGACAGTGGCTGCCCCAGTGCCACCCTGACCCAAAAACAGTTCTGGAAGACCCTTAGTTATTTTTCAGGCCTGCTGACCATGATAAGGCTCTTGAAGAATCCCACAAAGGGAGATGTAGATAAGGACAAACCCATCTTCAGAGAGACAGAAATGGCTCCAGAGACCAGAATAGCATATGCAATGGATCTTCTCCATAACTCAACAGGACAACCTCAACATTTTGCTTTCCACTTGGCTTCAAGCTGGTATCTTCCCTTATCAGGGCCATGTTGTGCTTTAATGCCCAGCCAGGGAGAGAAGTCAGAGTTCCCTGAATGTCCCTAGGGGTTAGATGCTGCTCACAGACAGGAAAGCTTGATCTAGACAGATCTCCAGGCTCCACAGGGACATTTATTCCTATTTGTCTGCCCTGGGTGAATAAATTCAGTCCATGCAAGCCAGGGGTGAGTGTTCACCTGTACATGGGACATCTGGATTTTTGCAAGGCAAAGAAAAGTGGAAGGTTGGGTTTGTGTTGGGGTGGAAGGTGTTTCTCTGGCACCTTTCTCTCCTGGCAGCCTAGAGGGGATGAGGCACAGGATGGGTGACTGGGATGCCAGAACTTGCAGGATGCACCCCTGCCTCCACAGGTCACCACGACAGAGGAGACAGCAGAGGTATTCCCACCATTTTCCTTGTGTCATTGGCTGCAATCCAGCAGCAGAGAGAACAATGAGCAGGCATTGGGAAAGCTGTTCACAGCTGTGAAGCAACAGGGAGCAGGAGTAAGGCTGAACTCCCAGCCAATGTCCAGAGCATCAGAAGAAGCACAACCCCTTTCTAGGCCTCCTCATACACATAATCTCAATGTGGTCATTACTCTTTAGCACAGACACACATGTTCACAGGCAGGTAAATAACCCCCTCAGCATGCAGGATGGTTCTTGTTTGTGAACAGGAAATCTCCATCTTTTAGGCTCAGGGGAGATCTCACAGAATCACAGAATAGTTTTTGTTGGAAGGGACCTTAAAGGTCATCTTCTTCTAACCCTCCTGCCAAGAGCAGGGACACCTTCCACTAGCCCAGGTTGCTCCAAGCCCCATCCACCTTGGCCTTGAGCAATTCCAGGGATAGGGCAGCCTCAGCTTCTCTGGGCAACCTGTGCCAGGGCCTGCCCACCCTCACCCATATGTATAAATACCCCAAGGTAGGGTGCAACGAGGCTGGAGCCAGGCTCTTTTCATGGTTCCCAGTGACAGGACAAGAGAAAGACACAAAGAGAAATGCAGAAGGGTCCCTCTGAACATCTGTTGAGCAGGGAGCTGGACCCGGTGACTTCCAGAGTTCCCTGCCAGCCTCAGCCACTCTGTGATGCTGTGATCTTGATGGAGGCTGTGCTTCCAGACCCTTCTTCTTTCCAAGTCAAAGCCATAGCTTCTTCTACCTCCCTCCTACCGATTTGCCCAGCTTGGTGGCTGTCACAAATGCCAAACCAATCTCTATCTCCTTCTGCCTCCGTGGGGCCAGGGGGATGCAGTTCCCTCTCCCAGGCAAAGGAGGGTGTTTGCCTGCTCAGCCACAGTCCTGGGAAGGCAGCAGACACTGTATGGGCCAGAGCCACCACATTCATGAAACTTTGCTGGCTCCCTCTCTGCCAGGAGGGACAGGAAAGCTGGGAGCTCCCATCAAGCTGGCCTTGGCCCTTCCAGTACTGTTTTGATGTGGACTCGGCCGAGGATGTATTAGAGATGGACTCTTCACAGAAAACAGGGATGCCCCTGGGAGCACATCCCACGCTGGGCTCTCCCTGCTGTCCAGGCTTCCTCCCACCCAGACTTCCCTTCCTCAGATCCAGGTCACTGCCTCTTGCCCTCCCATCATCAGAGATGGTGAATAATTCACTCCATTTCTGTCATTACCTTGAAGGTATTTATAGTGCGTGATCGGTGCCCTTAGAGAATTCCCTCTCCTGAGCTCCATAAATTGCGTTGTCTCTCTCCCTCCTCCCCACTGCCAGTGCTAATTGCTGCATTGTGTTTGCTGACCTCTTACATTTTGTTTGGTTTCTTGCACCCTTGGACTTTGGACGCAAAGGCTGTCTCCATTTCTCCCCTGGCTCCCATTTGGGCCCCACATTTTGTGGGCAAACCAACCCACAGATAACAGGGACACAGAAGGTGTGAGACTGCAGCATCATCTCTCTGCTTGCTGGGCATTCAATATATTCTTGCTTGTGGACACATCTCGCATGGAGGAGAGGCTCAGTTGGAATGGTGGTTGTGTTTCTTTGCAAAGCAAGGGCAGCTGGAGCATGCCCTAATGCTGCACATACAAAGTCTGGGTGGGTCATTACTAACTCCAGGTCTGTCCCTGCAGGTTTTGGGGACAGGAGAGACTTAAGATGATGTGCAACTTAGCGTTCAAGGCCAGGCTGGATGGGCTTCTGAGCAACCTGTTCTGGGAGGTGGCAACACTGTCCATTGACAGGAGATTTGGATGAGATGAACTTTATGGTCCTTTACAACCCAACTATGATTCTGTGAGGACAGATTTCTCCCAGCACTGTCTGGTTTGAGCTGTGCTGCACTTTAGAGCTCTCTTCTTCCACAAGGAACTATTCGTATCTCATGCCTGTGGCAGAACTCATTCAGAAATAGTCCAAAACTAACTCGTGGTGCCCCAAACCCTCATGGTCTGCCACCAGAGTTGCTCCAGAGGAACATATGGTTTTGAGCTGTTCCACATGGCTCAGGAAGCACCACAGCAGTGCAAAGGGCTCAGTGATGTCTTGCTGCCCCAGAGATAAGCATAGAATCAGAAAATCATCTTGGTTGGAAAAGCCCTCTAAGAACATCGAGTCCAACCATTAGTCCAGCACTGCCAAGGCCACCACCCAAACATGTCCCTAAGCACCGCAATCAAAGCTTCCAGTATTCCCTGATCAGCACTAGACAGCCCATAGGGCACCATGTGATGCGAAAGGAGAGATAAAGATACCAGGCACGTAGTAGCACTGTGCCTGTTTTTCTCAGGGATGCAGTTAGTTCTCAGCAGTTGTATTAACACTTTATTTCTGTACCCTTGGCTCTCAGCACCGCTCTTCTCTCATGGCAGGGAGTCCCATGGATTAGACTTTCGGGAAACAGCCTGCTCCTCCCCAGCTCAATGTTAATGTGGTTACTTCCAGAGTTGCTCAAGGTCATTCTCTCCCTCCCATCTGAGGGAGGATGAGGAGCTGAGCTCTGCCGAGTCTGGCAGGTCTGAGCACTGCTGGTGGGGCAGGATCCAGAGCTGGCCTGGACTGGGGGGCCCAGTGGGGCAGCTGTCTGTGTGTACAGGGACCCTGGGGCAGCTGTGGGGTCCCAAGGGAGGGCTCCACTAACCCCGGGGCTGCTGAAACTAGAGCAGAGCTTTGCTATAACATGGGCTTTGGTGAAAGGACAAAGCGAGGACAAAGCGCAGAGGAGAGGACGGAGCTGGAGCAGCTCAGGGAGGACACAGGTCTCCAGCCCCCCAGCTGAGCTCCAGCCCTCCCTCTCTGCTCACACCAGTGGGACAGACATCCCGGCAAGCTGCTCTCCTGGGGGCTGTGCACACAATTGCTGCTGGTCCAGCACTGCCATGCTCCTTCCTGGAAGTGTCCCCACCGGTCACCGAGTGTCCACCGCAGGGAGTGGGAGCATCACCACCACCTGCAGCTCCCCCGGGGCCAGAACAGATGGATTCTCGGCTCTGCTCTGCTCGAGGCATCACAGAGTGAGCGCGGCAGGCAGCTCTGCTGTGTAGATGCTAAGCTAGGCCAGCATATGGTGCTGTAGGTCCATGGTATAGCTTGTGAGACAGCACAGTGACCTGGGCTACGGGAATCACTAGAAGTCGGCACAGTAGCTCTGGGAATGCTTGTGGAGACTATCTCCTATTTTGCTTGGGGGGTTTTTAGGAGGGCAGATATTTAAATCCTCAAAAATCCCAATCACCAACTCTGCTAAACAGAGGATGAAATGTGGCTGGTGTGTTTCTGCAGTGATGCTGCTGCTCTGGGACCCCGTCCTGGCTACGTGCACTGGGCTGTGGCTCTCCAGGTTGCCTGTCCCAGCCTGTGTCTGGCTGCCTGAACAGGGGGACATGGTGTGAGCACGGGCCAGTGGGAGAGGAGACGGATGCAGGGAGAAGTCTCACTTCCCATGCGATGCTGCACGGCATTTCCTGGCTGTTTCCAATTTTAGAGGATTTCTTCCCAAGGAGAAAAAGGAGGAATCCCATTTTCTCAGGGACAGCGTGCACTGTTTGCCTCATCCCACAAACCTACTGAAAAAGAGTTTTGCTTAGCCATTTTCTGTCAGTCCCATGCAGAGGACCACTGCACCCTTGATGCCATGGGGAAACCCAGCTACCTGCCCTCACTTCAGGCATGGGCAAATTCTCACACCACTGCCATTTATACTCTTAACTCACAGGTGCAGATTTTGACAAGATGCTCACCCGACCCCCATTAGCATTGTGTCATCTGCAGCATGCTTTGGGGACCCCATGGCTCTGAGGTGGCTGAGGGAAAGGACCAGCTGCTGGAGGCACTCATGAGACCTGGTTCCACACCCGCAGCTCGACGGCAGAGTGACAGGGGGTGACAGGAAGGGGAGCCCTTGCCCGTGCTGGTTGCCCAGGTATCACACTCCCTCTGGCACCACCTGAGAGCTTCCCAGGGCAGGGGATTCATGGTGCCTGCCAGAGACACCCCTCACAGTGCACTCACGTTGGGTGGGAGTCACACCCTGGGCAGAGATTCCTCACCAGCCCCAGGCCAAGACAACACATCAGCACAGTACAAGGCCACCCAAACCACCCCTCCCTCCCTTCCTTCCTCCCTCCTTCCTCCCTCCCTCCCACGGTCTGCTGGCTCCCCAGCTCACAGCCCTTCCTCCCAGCATCCGAGGGGCATTGATGTGACATTAACCCCGTGCTCTCCACAGCCTCCCTGTTATTCCAGCCCTCCATGGGGGGAGAATTCACAGCTGTTGTGTGGGGGTCAGTCTCCTCCAGTGGGTGCTGCACTGGGGTGTCACCTCGTATTGCTGGGACAGCTCAGGAGCCCCTCTGCTTCCAGCTATCTCCCCTCCATCAGCCCTCTCCTTGATGCCCTTGTCCCTGGGGTGGGGACCACTGCTCTCCCTATGGCTGGAAGCAGTGGCTCCCCTCTGGGAAAGGCTGCTCCTTGCACCCCAGACAGAGGGTGCACCTGGCAGCTCAGCTCCGTTGGGTGCTCTGCTCCACACAGGGATTTAAGGCTCTGGCTGGAGCCTTCAGCATTTCCCAACACCACATTTAATGTCGCCCTTTGTGTTTCTCAGGCAGGAAGAGCTGTGTGTACAAATAATTAAAGGGAAGAATTGGAGTGATTAGGGCAGATGATTATTGTCAAATTATGATTTATCTCAGAGGGAAATTAGTATCCCCCCCTCCCCCAAAGGGCTCAGCCTAGCACGGTGAATGGGCACTGGTTTTTTGATTAATAGATGCCTTTAGAAGGTCACCTACATCCATTGCAGATTAACTCAGTGGGAAAAGTTCTTTCAGTAATTCAAGCTGTTGTTCTCACAAGCTGTCAGCTCGCTGCGAATCGGGAAGGTCCATCCGTTACAGGGCTGCTGGGTTGGAGGGGATCTTTCTTTCCTCCGGACACACAGCCGTGATATATGATGCACAGAGACATGGATGACCGAGAAAACGAGCTGTGGAAAGAAAACAAAAACAGCAGTAAAGGGAAGCTGAGTGGGCAGAGGGCTGGCCCAGGCAGGCCTGGGACTGGAGGGGCAGAGCTCAGCCTGAGGCTGGTGCTGGAGCAGAGGTCCCAGAGCTGCTCTGCTCAGCGTGGGGAGGAAGGGTTTGGATGCCCCTCTAGCACAAGCTCCTCCTGCTGTGGAGACATCAACTCATCTTGTGTTTGCTCCATCCATGCCTGTATTTAGCCATGTCCATGGAGGTGCTGGGCGGGCTGACCTGTGTCCCACGGGATCTGACAGTCTCCTGGGCATTTCTGGCAAAGATCCCTCAGTGTCAAAGCTTGACTCTTGCACACTGTGGACACCTCCCAGCTGGCTGCTGAGGAGGAATGACCACACCAGGGTCTGACTGCCACTCAAGCATCTTCCTGAGGAAGGAAGTAGCTGGTGATGGCAAAGTGGGAACAGGACCACCAGGGCTGGGATGAGGAGGGGTTAGGACTTATCCCACTGCATGTATAAGAGCAGTACAAGCACAGCCCATCCACAAACCTTTGAGCAGTGACAGAAATGCTCGTTTCTGTACAAGCTGCTCTTCATAGTGACTTTCTTACAGACTCCACTATGCTTCTTTTGAGCTCCATAACCCCTGTGCTCGGCAAAGTCTGCAGAAGGGACTGCTTTCTTCCCTCCTCATGTGTCCATCCCTGCATGGAGACACACAGGAGGTCTCACTGAGGTGATATCCTACATGGTGACTGTGCCATTAGGTTCTGAACACAGCACAGACCAAAGCCCAACATCCCTCATTGTGCTGGGAAGATGTGATGACGGCATAGCTCCTGCCACAATTCTCAGTGTACAGGTACCCATTTTTAACTTTTATTCATTTAAGGCAAAGGGAGAGACAGGAGAGTCATGCAGGTATCCTGCATGTTAAGGTGGAAACAGATGGAGACAACTGTTCCCTGATAGATAACCATGATGATTATATTTAGATTTCTTTTCACAAATGAACGATATTTCAGTGCAGTCATCAAAAATTCCCGCTAACAAACGTTTCTTGTGCATCCATCTAGCCCTCATCATAAATCTATGTGCCAGGCATTAATAATATTTTCAGCAACAGATTGATTGACTAGAACATAGCTTGGTTTTCTCTAAACACTAAGGGGTTCTCATCTGATTTATCACTTACTGAAGTCTGCACATATTTATATGTGTACCATATTCCTTGTTATAGAAGTACCCCTCCGTTTCCCACGCTTTCTTCAGCAGATCCATCACGATGGTGTCAATGACTTCTCAGGTCTGGACATTGTGTTGCCAAATCTGTAACAGAGGCTTTGCTTGCACAGTACAAAGTCGGCATATTTTTGATAAATGACTTTTAAGGCCAGAAGAAACAATTAGATCACCCTGAGTGGCAGAGTCCAGAGCCTCTTACCCAGTTGCCCCTGCACAATGTCCAGTGATTTTGAGGAGACCCAATGTTTCCTTTCCAGAAAAACCTTCTGGTTTGGGTCATCAAGATGTTTCTTGGTTTGATTGGTTTTAATGCAAGGCTTTGGATATTTGGGAGGTCTGGGGGTGTATATGAGAATCTCGCTTTGATATATTTTCGTTAGTTTGAGGCTTGCTAAGAAGAGCTTAAGCCTGTGGGCGACACTCTTCAGAGGGCTTCAGGCTAGAGAAGAAATAAAAACACCTCCTGATGTGGTTTGCTAAAGCTGTCCTCATCTAGATTTTGAGAAATTGGCCACTGAATGCATCTTCTGGGAACCAAGAGGTAATTCTGGAGCTGTTCTGGGTACCCATCACATCCTAAGGACAGGACACAACAAAATGGAGTAGGGAAGAGAACAGGACAGTGCCGAAGGCCAGTTTGCCCTGTATAGCCAGACTCTCTCTATTGAATCTCCACAACCGAATCAGTCATTGTGGGGCTTAAGAAGGCCAGTGGCAAGGACAGAGACAGAGACTCCTGCTTTCAGCACACCCTGCAGTCTGATTTTGGCTGCCTATGGAGGGGATGCTGGTGAGCTGATGAGAGGAGAGTTTTTAGACAGCAGCTGCCCAGAGAGCCGAGCACCAGCTGGAGGGGACACTCTCTGACATGGGCACAGCATCCTCAAGATGCTGTGTCTGTACCATCAGGAAGAAGAGGCAGTTGCAGCAGAGATCAGGTTGAGAATTTTATTTCTACCCCTTAAACATCCTTTGATCCCTTGGTAGGACGCTGAGGGGATTGGCTGGTGCACTGCTGTGCTCAACTCTGGTGGGGAAGATTCCGCTGGTGTATGTACCATTACAGTGATCACTGATGTGATTGACTGGCTGTCTAATGGGTTGTTACAGCACTGCAGAGGCTGTCTTGATCTACGGGTTAACTGTGAGGAGCTGGGGAGATGAAGCAACACTCCTCTAAATTGGGCTGTGCATTGGGAGCAGCAAGAAGGATCTCAAAAAAACCCCACCCTACCCTCCACAAAAATTTATTTTATGGTCTTTCACAAAGGAGACCACAAACAAACTGAGGAGATGCCAGGAGTCAACAGGGAGTTTTCAGGTGGGTTTGTGGGGTTTATTTCTTTGTTTAAACAGTCTGAGATGTTCAAGGCAGGTTTACTGCTCCTGGAGGTTGTGTAAGTGCAGATATGCCCAACCTCTGCCTTGCTGTCCTTTGCATGGTGCAAGGAAGCCAAGACTTGGGGCCTTTACACCTCTACACATGAAGTTAGGGGTGAGGTGTTCAAACTACAAATATTCCTCACAAGGTAAACAAATCTGCCCCAGATGTTTGCTATGAATCACAAACACTTGCTATCCATGTGCTCACTTGTCCCACACAGACTCGTGGATGTCACTGACACAAGAGCTCCTGGGCTGGGTGTCTGTGCCCTTGCCTACAAAATCAGCTCTTCTCTCAGCAGGAGTGCTGTCACCAGGCTCATGGTGCAGGTTGCTGTACTAACCCACAGCACGATGCCCCAGCAGAGCAAGGGTCAGGTGGCCTCAGCACTTTGGACCTTTCCTTCCCTTCCTGAGTCTTCACACAAATCCATCCACACAGCAAATCCAACCTGTGAACCCTAAGCTGATGCAGCCTTTGCCCCAGGTGACCAAAGCCACAAACCATGCTGGGTGACAAAAGGATGATCTCCCTCCCCTGTGATGGGAAGAATTTGTATGGTGGAAGACAGAGGAGATTTGGCTGCAAGACCACTTCGGAAGAGCAGATCCCTGGGCTCCCTCCAGCAGTGTGTGGCTGAGGGCAGCCCTCCCTGGAGGAGGGCAGGAGGGAGGATGGAGGCTCCTGTGCTGAGCCTGGAAGCAGCCTGCCTCCGGCTGGCTCCTGCAGGGACACGGAGGACCACGCAGCTCCCGCTGTCGATGCCATGTGTGGCAGGGGCACACTTGCCGTTTGTTCTGGCTCTCAAAACAGCAGGCTTTTGATTCCCTTGGTAGAGCTCATCTGCGCTTCTTTCTGGCCTCCTCCTTTCTCTGTGCCAACCACGTGCCCCCCAGCCCGTGGGCTCTGCTGTCATTGTTGGCTGCTGGTTCCACTGGCCTCAGCTTATTGCATCTGTTTTGGTTTGCTGGGTCTTGCATTCAGCCATCCGTTCAGCTTTTATTGTACGTTTCTAAGCGTCAGCTCCGGGTGGTCATCGTCGGCTCCTTTCACTCCAGCCCGTGCACCAGCTGCATATTAATTGCTCCCCTTTCTCCACTCCCTCCCTCCCTCCCTGTCTCGCCATGTGACATTTGTGGTTTGCAAACTTTGTGGGAACACATTGCGATCCAAGCCCCCCGAAGGTGTGAGGAGGGCTTGGCACGTCACCTCTCCCAGGGAGGCTGCACTGCTGAGGATTAAACCAGAGGCAAACCTGGCCCCTCTCCTGAAAATCTGCACTGGGAAAGCCTTCCTCTTATTGCTCTGTCCATCTGCCAGCCACTGAAGGATTACTCACTGTTGGACACTGCCTGATGCTTTGTCCAGTGTAACTTCAGTGTCCTGAGCAGTGGGGCTCTGGATCTTTCTCTGGCTGATCAGTGAGTGCCATGCCAAGAAAATTCAAGCTCCTAGGTAGTCTCCCTGATCGTGGAATCATAGAACCATTAAACCATAGAATCATGGAATCACAGAATCGTGGCATCATAGGATCATGGAATCATCGAATCATGAAGTCACTAAGGCTGGAAAAGGCCTTCAAGATCATCAAGTCCCAGTGCTAAGCCTGAGGTTCCCATTCCCTGTGGTGCTGCCCAGTGCCAAAGAGAATTTCACTTTATACTGTGAGATGTTGTATTGAGGGGAAAAATAATAATAAATGCTCCTGCTCACAAGCATGAGCAGGTTCCTTCCACCCAGCCTTGTGCTGCTCCTCTGGGCTACAGCACTTTGGAGACTGGGCTGTCTTGAATCATGAGCCTGCCCTGGCTCTGAAGTGTTGTGTTGCTTAATGACTGATGATAATGTCTCTGTATGTAGGCTTGTAGCCTGGCCATTCATCTTTAAATTTCAAAATCTTTCCTCCTCAGCCATTACCTCCACCCCCGTAATCATTCCTGTTGCTCTTCTCTGAATTCCACCTCATTTGTCCTTGTTTGAAGGCAGAGCACAATCAAACCAGCTGGTCTGGGCGTCTGGGTGGGGGCTGAGGTCCAAGCAGGGTTGGGACTGAAGTCCTAGGGGGGCTGGGGCTGAGGTTCAAGAGGGGTCCACTTTCACTCCTTGTCCCTGAGCTGGTCTGAGGTCAAGAAGGTTCATTTACAGCCCAGCCAGCTGTTCTAATCTCAGTTCACCTGTGAAGAAAGGTACTTCTCCAAAGCTTTATGAGAACAGGGGCTGTAGGCTAAGAAATGCTTCCAAGCATTTAACCTTCCTGTAAGTGCTCAGCCCCCTCTCCCCAAAAAATCATTGTACAGGCTGTGCTTTAACAAGGTCTGCCTGCCCACAGGAGCCCTTACCTGAGGATACACCTGAGCTCAGAGGAACAGATAATGGCACAGTCAGCCAGACTGAGACATGAAATAAAACCAGCAAGAGAGCTGCTCTCTTGGGAGGTCTCAGGTCCATCCTGCTGCTTGGAGCAGGACTATTGTCAGTCAGATGTGGCTTTGTTTGGCCAAGTCTGGAAAACCTCACACCTCTGTGACCCAGCCCAGGGCTTCACCACCCACCCAGGGGAGGCATTTCTTCCAATGTCCTATCTGCACAATCCACCTTCAGCTGTCACCTCTTGTTATCCCGTCCCCCACTGCTGAGACCTTGTGGGTTAATCACTCTGGGCTGTGCTCTGGGGAAATAACTGCTTTAAGGGGAAGTAAAGCCTGACTGATTCCCCAGAGTGTGAAGAAATGCCTCCCCCCACCCATCTCTAACTCTCCATCCTCCATCTGAGCCAGCTGGGATCTCAGCCGGATCCGATACCTGCTGCTGCAGCCATCGCTGCTGTAGACCATGGCACTGCTCCTGTGCAAAGATGGGGCCTGGCAGCTCTGCTAAGCCCCCAATTTTTTTGCCTGGAGTCAGACTGGCACTTTTTCATCATAGCAGGAGAACCGTGGTATCCAAATTAAGCACAAGCTGTAGTGTTTGAAGTCTGAGCAATGAGCCTTCCTTGGCAATGGGTGGGTTTCTATCATGGGGGGAGGGAATTCCTTGTCTGCCCTTGATTTCAACTCACAAGCAATTTCTGTTCCCTGTCCTCACCTCTGCTCATTTGACGGGCTCCAGTGGGATAAGTAGATTACAATTAAAGCCACAGCTAGGGGAGCTGGTCAAAATATTTGAGAGAAATGTACATAAATGGAAATATCATCACTTTTTAATAAGTAAGTGGAGCTGGCATGAATTCAATTTGATATTTGCCATTTTCTGCAGAATTATGAGCATTCACTTTTTTTCAGAAACTGTATTTAAACAGAATGTTTTTGGCTGAAGACAAATTCTGAGCAGTTTTGAAGAAGGTTTCAGTAAAAATACACAATGTGTTAGCAAACAAAACTCATGGGGTTTGTGAACTTCCTGGGAAACCTTGAGTGTGCTCACAGGCAACTCTTCCAACCATTTTTCCAATTCAGAGAGGCTGATTTGAAGAAACTGCTAAACACCTCGTGGACAGTAGTGTTAAGACAAGGGGGGATGGCTTCAAACTGACAGAGGGGAGGTTTAGATTAGATATTAGGAAGAAATTCTTCCCTGTGAGGGTGAGCAGGTCCTGGCACAGGTTGGCCAGAGCAGCTGTGGCTGCCCCATCCCTGGAAGTGTCCAAGGCCAGGTTGAATGCAGTTTGGAGCAACCTGGGCTAGTGGAAGGTGTCCCTGCCCATGGCAGGGGGTGGAACAAGATGATCTTTAAGGTCTCTTCCAACCCAAACCATTCTGTGATTTCATGATTCTGTGATTACTCAGATACCCCCAGTTCAACCCAGTGCCTCTGGACAGAGATGATTTTGTTCCTGCCAATAGGTAAGAAAGCTTGTGCGTTTTCTCAGTCTCTCCAGCTCCAAATAATAACTACTAGCACATGGCTTCAATTATCCAGCACAAAGCAGCTCCTTGCCAGCTCTTGCCATGGGCAAGGCATCCCAGTGGGAGGGGGAATGGTGATGTGTGGTGCAATAGGCAAAGGGGACATGTCTGTGGCCACTTCTTTTGGTAGAATGCAAGCCTGACCCCAGAGACCTGACCCCTCCTTTCCTCCTCTCACTTCTCTCTCCTCCCTGCTCTGAAGAAAAAACTTCTGTCATTTCCAGCCCCAGGAAGTGGGGTATCTTAATCTCTCAATTTAAAAAACCAATTAGCTGTATCCTCCAATGCCTCTTGAAATGTTTGGGTTAGTGCAATTTGCAAAACCTCCTGACTTTGGTCCCAGCAACATCAAAACTTTTCCAGCTGCAGATAACCTGGAGATCTTGCACAGCAGCTGCCCTTGATTTCAACAATTCTTTCCCAGATAGAGACAAACTGGACAGGACTCAAGTGGCACTGCCATACTGTCAGGTCCTGCCAGGAACAATCTGCTTAACACTGCCTGTTGGAGCCTCTGCTGTTCAGTATTGGAGCCTCTCCTGTTCAATGTTTGAGCATATCTAATTTCTGCAGTCAGGGCATGGCTTCCGCCTGCCTGGGTGGTGAGGCTGTCACTGCAGGCCTTTTTCTGATCTCTTCCTAAAGACCCCACCACAACCTTTCTCCTGTGGACACAGTGATGGAGACACACACGGACTGACACCTTTGCCAACACCCTCCTTCCCATCCCTGTATGGTGTAGTCCTGTGGAGGAGAGAATCTGATCAGTCAGTGACAAGCAAAACAAAGAACCATGGCCACAAGTTGTGCCTCAGACCTTCTGGTTAGAAAATGTCTTCTCCATGTGAGTGTTTCTTCCCCCAGACAGATCACCAGGGAATTTGTGCTTTCAAGAAGCTGTTAGACCAAACCACAACTGACCTGGCATAGCACTGGCCATGGTCCAGCTCCGAGCAGACTGGACTAGAAATCTTTAAATGCTCCTTTCTACCAACATTTCCTTGTGTCTGTCTGTGATGGATGGGGATGGAGAAGCCATTGGTTTCCCTTTTGTTCATTAACAAAACTTGGGTGCATCATTTTCCTTTATTGTCTCTTTATCTGAGTCCTCTCTTGGAATTCAGCTTGTGTAGAGACCTTGTTTGTGCAAAATGTAGAAATTATATACACAGATCACAGAGCTGTTAGTTTACCCTGATTTAGGCATGATCTCAGTCAACTTGAAAGTGACTAAGAATCTCTCCCTCTGGGCCCAAAAAATGGGCTGATCCCCAACTCACACCAAACTTGACATGGAAATAAAGATCATTGGAGTGTTTCTGCATGTCAAGGATAGAAACCTTTCAAGAAGCCTTAAGATATTGGATTTTCTCAACAGATACTCTCTGCCCTTTCCCCCTTGAGTGAAGTATGGCCAAACAGTGGGGTCAGGGACAGAAACAGCATGGGGCAAAGGGGGATCAGTCTGCACCACAAAGCTGTGAGCTATCCTAGTTGGCTTCTCACACACCATAGCTCCTTACCTATCTCACAGCTTGACATCTGAGCTCCCTTTACAGCCCAGAGATGCAGCTGCCAGTGTCTTCTTCTGCTGGGACAAGCTGGTCTCTGAGGTGAGAGCTCTTCCTACCTTGCCAAGGAGATCATATGTGTCACTTAGACAACACACATTTAGTTTTCTAAAGTCAGAAGAGGAATCCACATGGTCAGGGCAGGAGAACGAGACTCCCCAGCTGTTGGGAAAGACCGAGGTGGGATCCCTCTTTGACCATGACACTGTCTGCTGGAGGGTGGGTAGATCTGGACGAGCAGGTGATGGATAGTTACTTCTCCCAGCTTCATTGGGAATTCTGGGTGTGTCTTGCCAAAGGCCAGAGGTCACCTTTTCAAATCCACCTTCCATCCACCAGCCCCTTTGCGCTGTTCCTCCTGCCCTGCTGACAGTTTGTGGACTCCTCCTGCTCCCTAATGCCTTCTGTGTCTTTATGGAGACCCCAGCAGCCAGACCTGTCAGCTCTGAGGTCCAGGTTTCCATAGGGGATAGCAGGAGATAAGAGAATGCAGCAACTACTGTACACCCCCCTTGCTGATATGGAGCATGTCCTGACCTTCTGTGCTCAGAGTTTTATTCCTTGAGACACTGTAAAAAAATACTGAGAGAAAAACCCAGCTCCTGCCTGGAGAGCCACTGCATAAAAATGGCACCTTCTTACTCAACCCACCAGCTCCCTTGTGCTTCAGTCTGAACTGATGTGGTAATGACAGGAATAAAATGTTGCTGCCTGGTGTGACTCACAGCTCTGCAGAGCTGGGCTGTCTACAGAGGAGGGAGCAAGCAGGATGCATTTTCTGAGGAATCATCAAAAAGGGCATCCTACCTTTAACACATGTGCAGACCCTGGCACAGACCATGGACCAGCCACGCTCTGATGGGCACAGAAAAGTGACTGGCACTTCTCCCTTTCACACCCATCCTTTCACTCTTGAAAGTGGAGGAATGGTGGCAGGGGTGGGAAGTGAGGGCTACAAATCCTGGCTTCCCATCCAGCGAAGGTGTGGGCTAGGACACCCTGGGAAGGACTGGCCCTGTCTGGATAACTGATGCACATCATCCACAGAGGCAGGTTTTGCTCCACAGCAGGTCTCACACTGTCGTAGAGGAAGAAAAAGGTCTTTCTACCCTGGAAATGCACAAAGCCTGGTGATTCCTTTGTGCAGCCATGTGGCTTGGATAGACACTCTACTGTGCT
Organism: Campylorhamphus procurvoides; assembly: GCA_013396655.1. Classification (NCBI taxonomy): domain Eukaryota; kingdom Metazoa; phylum Chordata; class Aves; order Passeriformes; family Dendrocolaptidae; genus Campylorhamphus; species Campylorhamphus procurvoides. The sequence goes on along the minus strand of WBMV01004300.1, from coordinate 157,775 downwards.
TTGCTTTTTCTAATATGGCCAGTAAGGGATAATCACCATGGATTGGGCTCTCCACAGAACTCAGGGCTCCCCTCTGGGAAAATAACAGTGTTTTTTTTGTGAGCGTGACTGCTTTTTGCAGCTGTCTGAGCCAAGGTATAAAGAGGAAGACCAGCTCTTCGGTAAACTGTGAGGAAGCATGGTCAGGTAGCAGCCATTTTTAGTTGGAAACGTCTCCAAGAGACCTGGAGAAAGACCAGGGAGTCCTGTAATCAGACAAATATGTGATATCTATGGTTGTAGAGGTTACATATTTTCAACTCTGCATCATAAGACAGCATCTGCAGTAAAATGGCATAACTAGACCTTTACAGAAGGACTATAGGGCAGAAAAGGGCTGAGCAGGTGTTCAGTGAAGTCGGCTTTTATCCCAGAGAACCTTTGGTAAGGGTGGTACAAGTGATGGAAAAAAAATCGGAATCTCAGTTTCTTACTGAGCTGATGGGATGGAAAAACATCTGTTAGCTCCAGGCTGCATGCATTTGATGTGGGATCCTTGCAAACTGAAAGTGGGAGGCACCTTGGGTGAGAGCAGCTGTGAGAGTTCACAGCTCTGAGTGGCAGGAGAGTGGCAGGAGAGTGGCAAGAGAAAGGCAATGGGCTTGGGAGACATCTCCTACAGTCTCAGAGAACCAGGAGGTGAAGTCCCAGGGGGTTAAGGGGGACAGAGATGAGGGCTGCTGACACTTCCTTACAGAAATGATCTTAAGGATACAGGTACAAAGAAAGGCAAGAAAACACAGCAAATAACCAAAGCAGCTGAAATGTGAACTACTCACTGCTCTGAAACTCAGCAGGGGAAAAACAAGCTGAATAGCTACAGGTGAGTAATGGATAAAGAAGAGTATGAAAACATGGGTCAAACTCAGAAAGGCTGAGGCTCAAGAAGAGGTACAGGTAACCAGAAGACAGGACAGCAGAGTCCCTCCTGCCTGCCTGGGCACATGCTTGTGACCCACGCTGAGAAGCCCTTATGGACAAGTTCATGACCCAAAGCCATGTTCCAGGTTGCTGGTTGGACACAATGGGACTTGTTGCCCACCTCTGCCAACACAAGTTCCACTGGTGACTCACTTCAGGATCCTGCCTGGTGCAAACCTACCTGGCAGTAGAACATTGCACAGGAGCTGTAGCACAAGACAAGGCCTGCCTGGGGTACCTGGTACACCACCTGGATGTGGTTCAGTTAAAACCTGACTCAGTCCCCATCTGGATGCTTGGAAATTGGTTTTGGTGAGTGAGACTGGCTGACTGCTGAACGCTTGTGCAGAGATGTGTGTAAGTCAGTGCCGACCCCAAAAACTGGCAGGAGAGTGGCAGTGATGCTTCCTTCTGGCTCTCCTTGCATCTCTTTCTGTTTAGTTCAGGATTACAAGAGAAGTCCCATTTTATATGAAATAAAGAGATCTGAGCCATATGCTGTGCAGGTTCACATCGCATCTTGTGGCATAGATCTGCAGGGAAACTTCCACGAGTCTTGAACCAAAGCAGCCCATTTCCAGGTAGAGGTTATGTCTTGTGGAGGAGACAGCTCAAAGATAAACAAGGGCAGAGGAAGGATGACACAACATCTTTACAATAGAACCAGCACCAAGTGATTTCACACCACCCATCTCCCTCCCTGATGTCCCTGCAACACCACCAACCCCTGGGACACAAGCACTGCTGGCTTTTGCTCTGGGAACTGGGAAAATGAGCCACAGGGAAGGCAAATGACTCCACTGTTCTTCAGGACACCAAAGTGAAATGAAGGTCTCCTGATCTCCTATGGTCCTACATTCTAGCCACTCACTCTTCCCTTCAGCCTCAGGCTGTCTGTTCCTTTGGATCAATACAGGATTTTCAGAGGAAGATGGTCTTGATGGACCTATTTGCATACTTGGCATTTTAGAGCCCTGTGAGGCTTTTGTCCATGGCAGACAGAAAGTAACACTCCAGGCCCCAAGCAGCTTTGTGGGCTAAAGGTTTGGGGTTGTAGTGGGTCTGGCTGGGATGAAGTTAATTTTCCTCACAGCAGCCTGGATGGTGCTGTGTTTTAGACTGGTGACTAAGACAGTGTTGATGACACGCTGGTGTTCTGGTTAGTTCTGAGCAGTGTTTCCATTGTATTGAGGATTTCTCTGTTTCCCATTCTACCCCCAGGCATGAGACTGGGAGGGAACAGAGCCAGGACAGCTGATCCCAACATGCCAAAGGGATATTCCACACCATATGATGGCAGCTATAAAAGCTCAGGGAAAGGAAGATGAAGCAGGGCTGGTCATGGTTATGGTGTTTGTCTCTCCAAGTAACCATCATGTGTACTGAAGCCCTGAACTCCAATAAGCAGCTGGACATCTTCCTGCTGAGATGGGAAGGAGAGAATGAGTTCCTTACTTCCCTTCTCTAACACTCAGCTGTGTTTCATTTCCAAACCTGCCTTTACCTTGACCCATGAGTTTTCTCACTTTTGCTCTTCTGATTCTCTTTCCCACCCTGCTGTGGGGAGGGAGCAAATGAGCAGCTGTCTGGGTGCTCAGATGCTGGTCAGCATCAACCCACCACAGGCCTAAAATATGCAGCCCTCAGGATGAAAAATCAGGCTCATATGCTGAGACCACAGGGAGTGTTGGCATCCCTCTTTTAGATACGGGGAGCTCTGGGGTGGTATCAGAGGTGTAGCAGACAGGGTGACCTTCTCAGGTCTCTGCTGGACTCTTGAATCTCAGGTATCTACCACGTTCCAGCTGTTCATTTGCATCAATACCATGTGTTTATCTACCTGCTCTCAGTTTCCAGAAGCCTGAGAACTATCGAGCAATTGCATCAGGGATGGGCAATATGTGCATGATGTGCATTTCTCCAGGATGGGCCTGGGGGCAGGTTTGATAGGAGGACACAGATCAGCTCTGTTGTCCCCACATCAAAAATCACCCTGGGCCTACTTTACCCTCCTCCCCACAGAACAATGCTAACAAAAACCAAAAGCAAATGGTGTATTCCCTGGAACATGACTTGCTCAAAGTCATCAATGCATGGACTTTTGGGTTATGGATTTTTGCATGCGAAGTCCTATTGATTTCCTATGGATCAATGGCAAGAAGCCAAGCATGGAGGACAAAGTCCAGAGAATGATTTATCAGCCTTTGTCACTCAAACAATATCTTCCTATTCTCTGTAGAGGGTTTATTCAGCTTTAATACAGTGCCAGTGCTTTACGTGTACCAGGGGAGTGCAGGTCCCTTGCAGGGGGCAGGAATCTGAGATTTCCAGCTACCTCAAGAACTGCTCTGGGAGTCAGAACGGGTTTTGTTTTCCAGCTCTTGTGATGTGTTGCAGCTGCCCACTGACTTTTTTGTTTCCATCCTTGGCACGCAGAAGAATTTCATCACCACACTCTTTATCATGGAAACATGTCATTCAGTGGCATTCGTACATACTGTTCACATCAAATCAGAAGGTTGGCTCCAACCCCTGCAGAGATGGGACCTTTCCAATTGAACCTGCCTCCATAGGTTTGGTGCCGGGCTGAACGCAAAGCCAGAAGGAGACCGATTTTTTTCAGACAGGTTTTTCAGCGACGACAGAAGATGCATGGAAGCCTCCCAAGAACCGCCTACCCCATGAGATGTTCACCATTCAGGATGTTGGCAAACTTGTCAGATCAGAAGGTTGTGCAAGATGCCAACCGCTCAGGGCCAGAAGTGTTCGGGAAGTTTTGGGGGCTGTCAGATTTTCGCTGAAGAGCTACCTGAGGCAGCCGTATGGCCCAACACCAAGAGCTGAATTGAATCTAGGTCTTCCTCAGGATCTGACGCCCGCTGCTCTCTTTCCCTGCTTGGGATTTGGAAAGCCAGACCTGGAACAGGATGTGATTTGTTCATGTTGGTCTGCGTGGTGCCAGCTGAGGCTACTGGCAAATTCTGCTCACTGAAAAATTATCTCATGTAGATGAGGGTCAGATGATTAACTTTGATGAATCTTGCCACAGCTGAAATTACTGCCAGTGCTAGGTATGAGAAGGAAACATTGGCAGAGCTGCCTCCCTGCCATGGGAAGGATTGCTTTTTCTCCTGGAAAGTAAAGCAGGGGTGCTGGAGCTGTTTTAGCTGGACCCCTCAGCCTTGATGAGAGAGCAGGGTGTAGTTTCAGACCTGACTCAGAGTCTTTCCTTCTGAGGTACTTGCACAAATTAAGTATTTTGCCTGGGAAAAGAGTCCCTGGAGAAGAGATTTTCATCTGGAATAAACAGGACAGCGGGTTGAATTTTGCAATGAATTTGCCAGCTGCCATGTATGAGGCAAGGGCAGTCGAGATGGTTGGGGATTGCTGCATTTGTTCATGGGTTTGGTTTTTTCTTTTCGTCTAGTCTGCCACCCAAAAAGTGCCCTGGCACAGGAACTCCCCCTGGGGTTGATATCAGTGAGGGATTGATAAGGCTGGGAGATGTGTTCCACCTGCCAGACCCCAAAGCCCTCACCTGTCACCAGCTCTGTGGAGACAAGGGGGGTTCTTTGGGAGGCCAACACAAGGGTAGATGTAGGGGATTGCTCGGTTAAAGGGGCAGCCATATCCAGTTACCATAGGATCATGGAATATCCTGGGCTGGAAGGGACACACAAGGATCTTCAAGTCCAATTCCTGGCCCTGCACAGACACCCCAATAACCCCACTCTGTTCCTCAGAGCATTGTCCAAACACTCCTTCAGCTCAGGCAGCCTTGGTGCTGTGCCCACTGCCCTGGGACGCCTGTTCAGTGCTTGAGCATCCTCTGGGGAAGAACCTTTTCCTGATATCCAACCTGAACCTGCCCTGCCTCAGCCCCAGCCGTTGCCTCAGATCCTGTCACTGGTCACACAGAGCAGAGATCAGAGCTGCCCCTCCTCAGGAAGCTGCAGAGCCTGGTGAGGTCTGACCTCAGTGTCCTCCTCTCCAGCTGAACAAGCCAAGTGACCTCAGCTGCTCCTTGTAAGGCCCCTCCAGACACTTTCCTATCTTTGTGTTGTTCCTTAGGACACTTTTTCATAGGTTTTATTTGTCCCAGGTGAGGTTTGAGGATGGTGAAGGAGCTCCCTGGCTGTTACCCAGTCATGTCTGAAAGGTGCAAACAGAGCAGGTGAAGAAAAAGATATGCAAGACAACCAGCCCAACACCCAGCACGGTGCAGTCGCCACAGTGTTCCCATCAGCATGGGCAGACCCGTGGGAGGCTGAACTGCCATCATACAGCTGGTTATCCTGCAGCAATTGCCATGCTGTGGGTATCAGGAGGGCAACCCCAAAGGGTTCAGCTGACACAAGTTCCTGAAGGGCAGTCACATGCAGTGGTACCAGCAGCAGGTGTCACAGCATACTGGGGGATGTCCTAATGCGTGGGGTGCTTGAAGAACAGGCTCAGATGGGCAAGTCTGCTTGTGGAACCCCAAAAAGAGTGGGGCCAAGCATCTAGGGGAGCACAGAAAGGCAACACGTACTGGCTGCAGCCAAACGCAGCTGGGCTCTCACAGATTTTTGTTAAACATCAACCACTTTTTGTGATGACATCAATCAAGTTTCCATCCAGTTGCCTCACTAGGGGCACCCAAAGCAAGAGCAGAGAGACAGATGAGTCAACCATAGGTTTGCTTGCTGTAGCATGCCTGTTGCCAGTAGATTTCTGTGTTTCCAAGAGCAAGTTAAAAGATCAGTTCATTTGCTGAATGGAGGGTTGCTCTACCAGATTGTCTGTGATTGGAAATAGACTCATCCAAAACTTCTAGGCTGGGCACCTCTCAGAAAGTCAGGATTCAGCTCAATTGCAAGTTCACTGAGCATCACCTGTGCAAGCTGGAGTGGGATGCTGTGCTCTGTTCTGCAACAAGTCTGAAGAGACAAGGACAACAATCCCCCCATGGTGTGTAAAGCCTCTCTAATAGAAACCGTGGCTTTGTAATTGTAGAATGAGTGGGTGTTTTTCAAAGCAAAATGGAAAGATCATCCTCTGGTGTGTTACTTTCTAGTTTTTAATGGATCCACACTTTGTGAAAGCAATATCTCATCTACACACTGTGTTATAGCTATTACAACCAAACCATTTAGGTGAGGAGAGAAATTCATGGAGCAGCCACCCGTCCCTAAGTTCATATGCCAGAAACTTCCTGATATTGAAAAGGATGAGGACACTGCTGCACAAATATCCCTGCCAGAAACTGATCTGTCAGGGAACAGAGAGCAACTTGCTCAAATCATGTCAGAGACAGGCTGAGACACAGCACTGATGGTGTCACCGTCACTGAGAGGAGACAAATGTCCAGAAATAACAGCCCTGCTTAGCTTGGGAGAATGGCACACAAAGGACTCTGAGCAAGCTGAAGAGAATGTGGTGAATCATCCACAACTTGTAACTCCAAAAGTCATATAGAAAAGGTATTGAAGAAAGAACAGGGAAGCATAAGTGCTGTGAGGTCCTTGATGCTGTCCAGGGATTAAGATAACTGATCGATATGTTTACATCACTCACAGAGATGTGACTGGATCCCAAGAGAAAGAGATCCCATGGCTGTAGTTATTGTCCCTCTTCTTCTTTCCTCCCATTTCTGATCCTCACTCATTACAGCATGGCAGCCATAAGCACTGAAGGACCCCGAATTGTTTCTTTCTTTACTTTTGGGAAGAATCTGTCCTTCTTGAGCATGCACTTAGTAAACACTAATACATGCGATTGCTCTGTCTCAAGCTGCTGTCTTTGCTCCATCCAGAGCAATGAAGCAAGGGTGCTCAGGTGAAACAGAAAAGGTCAGATTGTGGAGGAGGGGGTGAAGAAAGAGAAGGAAAAACAGACTGTGTGGGTTTCAGTAGGCTCTGGACTACCCTGGTTTCTGTTTGACAGCTGGGGTCAATGTTGGTCTGCCTGAATGGGCCCTCTCTGAAGGAACAAGATGGATGGCTGAGAAATCTGATAGACTGGAGGTGAGAGCAGATGTTCCTGATGATGGTTTGAGAATGAACAAGACACCAATCACCAGAGAGATGTCACTTTCCCAAAATCTCACCCTGCTGAGGGGATGCAACAAGAGAAATGTTCAGGTGATGTTTCACATCGTCTGGACACCCACTGCGGAGACAACTCAACTAATGACCAGGCACATCTTCTTGACTCAGCCATTCATCAGGGTGGAACTGAGTGATCATTGCCCTGCTAGGTTTCCACTCTCACCCTCCTCTATTTACAAGGACCATTCCCAAGGGAAGGGAATGGATCACTCAGCCCACACCACTTCCTGAGCTCTTGCTGTCAGGGCTGAAGTTCCCCTGTATTCCCCATATCATACATGTCAACTCCACTGGTGACAGACCTGCTCACTCATTATGTACAGGTGTTGTGCTGTCAGAGTCCAGCCTAGATCTCTACTGAGGCCTTTACGTAATAATAAAAATAATAATGGAACAAATCTTGGAAGAGAAAACAATTCAGAATGTGAGAAAATGCCATGGCAAGTGAGAGCTGGTGGAAATGATCCTGGAGGAACCTTCTAGAAGAAACTGAAGCAGTGTCACTGGGGAGGCACCATCTCTCATCAGCTTTCTGGAGCAAGGGATACATCTGTCCCTGCTATTGGCTTCATGGAAATGCACAGTCATTAATAACAACCGGTAACGAGGAATGTGGAGAGCCTCCTCCTGCACAGCTGCATCTGCAGCACACACACACACATCAGCAATCGCGGAGACAGGAGAGGGCGCGGCGCCTGACAGATCACTGAGAGCAGGTCCAGCCTGCAGTATTGGCAACCCTTTAATCACTCAGGTGGTAAATGGGAAATGGATGCGGTGGAGCACACCACAAAAACAGCCCAGCCACTCGCCTCTGCCTCTAAAGGTGCAGAGAAGCCCCTGTCTGACAGCAGGCAAGTGCCTGTGGATTTGCAGCAAGATGGGAGGGAAGAGCAGTAAGATGCCCATTGTTCGGAGTGGCAAGGACAACAGGGAGGATGAAGAAGCTGCAGCTGTGACCTCACAAAGGCCTGGCACGACATCCTGGGATCTGGGAGGAGAAATGTTACTGTACCTTGTGCTTGAGCTGCCCAATGGCTCTCCCACAGGGGCAGGACCACAGTGAGCAAACATGGTGATAGCAAAGAATGGAGACACACTGAGAAGAAGTGTGACACAGAAAAGTCAAAACTAGTGCCTTTGGGATGAATTAATACCTCTTCACTCCTTTGCCCAGTGGAAGGTGGTCCTGCTGCCATGGCAAGAGGAGAGCAGCAGCCAGGTGAATGTGTGGTGCTCTGGCACAGTCCCTGTAGGACTCCAGTGGCCACTGGGCTGCCACACTCACCCCACAAGGGTCCAATGCCCTGCGGGTGCAGGCAGGACTACAAGCCAAGTAATGTGCTATTTGGACCATGGGAAAACAAGATTTCATGGAAACACTGGAGAGACTGACAGACCTGGCCAAGTCACTCACCCAGGCTGTCCACAGCCATGGCTGGAGGTCGCCTCTTACAGACTGCAGCTTTGTCACTCTCCATTATTTAATTGATAATTTATCATGCCATTCCAGACAGAGAAGAGTTCCCGTTCGTGCCACTGTTTGTTCCCTGTCACATAGTCAATTCCCCAATCCAATACACCAGTTGTACTCTTATTTTATGAACCATACCTTAGGGCCTAATTAATGCAATTAATCAAACTTTTACTTAGGCAGGCATATCTTCATTTCTCCACTGACTGTCTGCTTGGACAGCTGGGTGTGTTGTCTGCATAGTATTCATCATCTTAAGCCATTACAATGCTCTGGAGTGCACTAAAGAGTGCAGGGAGGGGAGGGGCCTCTTGGTGACTGAGCACTTCAGACCAGGTTTCAAATACAGGCACCTGCTCTGTCTGAAGCAGCCACCAAGAGGAACAAATCCAACAACTCAGCACCAGGGAGCTGTGGGAATGCAGAAGTGGCTGTCTGTAGAATCAGGCTCCTAGAACTAGGTCTCTATACCACCTGGAGTGTGCCTGCAGTGCCCACAGGATGTGCTCCCAGCACCTCATCCATCAGCACAGCCTCCATCTGCCTGGGGGAGCTGCTGACCAGATTGCACCCAGGGCATGCTGCAGGACTGAGATCCTGCTGGTGCAGGAAGGTCGTGCTTCGATCTCTTCTTCTGCTCGTGGCTGCTCCTTGGAGCCAGGAGATGGGCTTAGGGGCTTTGCTAGACTGTTGGAAGGCAAAAAACCAAGGGTCTACATATCTATAGGACAGGCCTTACAGCAATTAGGTGAGGCAGAGCATAGAAACTGATTAATATATGGGATCCTTCAAGCCTCCTTACTCCTCCTCCCTCAGTGCACCCTACAGGAGACATCTACATGCACTGGCCATAGGGGAAGGTTGAAGCAGAGATGGGTATCAAGATGGTTCCACATACAGCCTGTGTTCTGACTTTCTGGTATGTCTTGCTGGATGTACTGTTGACCACAGCTTTAAAAAATGTTTCAAAGGCACTTTTGACACCACACTCACAGCAACCTTGATCAAATCATCACTTTTCAAAAAAAACTCAGAGGAAATATATCCTTGTTAAAATTATGGAGGAACATCAGTATATTTTCAGGTCACTCTCTACAGCAGATGAAAATCTAATGATAATTGGAAGTGTTGGCCAGAAACATAACAGTGATTTTGTGAATAAAAGGCTCATGAAATGGAGTAAATTGTCAATTGGGGCAACTTCCTAAGAAGCCATTTCATATCAGATATCCCAAAAGATCACTTGCAAAAGACACAAGTAACCTTTCCTATAAAACCAAATTGCTTTATTCTCTTTAATTATCTGTAAGAATCTAGAAAGTGACTTACAAGGGGTCTTTTGCAACCAAAAACATCGTCATCCTCTATCTTCTCCTAAAAATAATAAATAGATGAAGATGTGAGAATAATCTTTTAAAGAGTCCTGGAAATGAAGTGAACACTTGGCTGAGTTTTGACTCACTGATATGGTGGACCTTGGTGGAGTCATGGTTATCAATAAACTATGTCCAGCCTGGCATTCAAAGCTGATCGACAAGGTTATCTCCTATGTCTGTAAACACTTAAAAACATGTTGGGAGTCACCATTGTGTTGAGTGCTTATCAATCAGATACTCTTGAGAGCACCGCCAGGAAACACTAACACCAGGGATCACAGATTCCAGGGTATTTATAGTGTTTCGCCCAAACTGGCATCCATTCCACTGTCAAAACAAGAGTAAAACGAGACCTTTCCATAGCTGGCAAGTCTGTAAGGGAGAACTTTAAAGAGCCAAGCAAAGCAGAGTCATAGCTAAAACTGGTCAAAACGTGTTGCATCATCACATCACCTCAAGGATTGTGCCCTGAACGTGGCAAACCAGACAGTGGGACACTTCTGTGCAGAGGTGACAGCTACAGGCCCAGGATGTGGCACTTCTTCACACTTCAGTGGTTTGAAACTAGAAGACCTACGATCTGTTATCACACTTGGTATGGTAAAAGCCCAGCTGATGTTCCCTGGTCATGAAAAAGCCACTGGTCTGTGCATTAATTGGTTGTAACATGGTTTTGTTCTTTGCAAAACAGGGTAGGCATGTTTTGCTATTGACAACATCAATAAACCTAATGAGATGGAAGTCCTTCAAAGACTGAAAAGATACCTCTCAGGTTTTACCCATAACACCACACAGCCACTGTGGGCTGGATCAGCTCTGTTTTCCATGAGCAGGAACATCTCCTTGCTCATGCAATAGAGTTAATGCTCACCAAACAGCACTGCCTGTTACTGTTTGCAGGGGGAACATCTCTGAAATACAAGTTTCAAACTATCAGAACTAGGAGGATATGAAGGGATGGAAGAACAATAACAGTCTGTAAAGAAGAGGAGGAGGCTCTTAAAACATCAGTTTTCAAAGTTTTAAGAAGTTGTTCCAGCTTTTAAAGGCAACTTTCCCGTCAATCCACTCTTGCAAAATATCATTAAATACTGCCATAGTGTCCAGCATAAGAATCATCTGCAAACTTTCAAAGCCATGGTATGTGTGAGACCATGAACTTTTGGGATATATTAGAAGCACTCAGTAACCCCAGAGAGGCTGAAGGACTTGCTGCTGTGTACTTGTGGGACACAGATTAAAAAGTAGTCTGAGCTGATAAGTAAAGCTACCCATACAGAAAATTTTAACAAGTTCATAAGAACTGAAGCAACTATTCATTGTAATCAGCATTAATAAACCTGAAATGACAAGCATTTAGCTAAGCCTAGTTTTAAAAGATATATTGCTGTCTGGGAATTCAGCTTCTGGTCAGACTAAACCCTGCATATGTGACAGCAGTATGATATAATAATGATGTCAAACTGCATCATTTGAAAGGAGCCTAAATCAGTCAACATTCAGGCTCTGTCCATTGCTGTGCCACATTTCATGTTATCAGCAACCAGACCCCCACAATGTTGTAAGAGCACTCTGAAACACCAGGATGGAGAGAGGTTTTGGTGAATTTCATCCCTCTTCACTACACAGGAGAAGCATTGCAGTTCCCAGCAGTAATGGTAGATGCTAAGACTAGTTATGGACAAGGAGGTTTTAACCATTTCTTAGAACACAGACAAGGAGGCACAACCACAAGTAGTCATTGGTGAACCCATTGCTTGGCATTTTAATGCAAACAGGAGCTGGAGACAAACACTTGACATGGCCAAGTACAGTCCCACACAGATTTCTTACAGGAAAAGAGCAGAAGACATATCAAGCTGCTCTCTTGTGTTTGAGATTACAGTATTTCTGCCTCTTCTTGTTCTTGTCCTTCACCTCCCATCTTCAGTTGGACCTGAAACCTGGTGAAAACCATTGGTTTTCCCTAGACACGATAACTGTGTTACTTAAGGCCAAATTCCAGTTGTGGAGTGCAGAGCTCAAGGCTCTTTTCCTCAGTTTATCTTTTAGCTAGGAGTATAAAATTGATTCCCTTAAGGCAGAAGTAGAAATGAAAGTGATGGCTGAGGGAGGTGAGAAGGAGACCACACCACCACTGGAGACACGGCCTAAAAGTCAGTAGGAAAAGGCTAGGATATCTGTAAGCCTTTCTGGTGAAGCCTCAACCATCAAACTCCATCTAAGGGTGATATGTCTTCTGTAGACCTCAGAGTGTGTTTTTCCACAGAAAGGATAAAAAGAAGAACGGACTGGAATGCCAGGAATGCTTTAGGAAGCAAGTCTAATTCTTTCTTAGATCCTGGTGCCATTAACACAGGATCTTTGCAGAGCACAGCCTAGTTCATAAACATCATGTGTCCAAGTAAATATGTGCTGCAGCAGTTTATACCCATTGCGGACAGTCAGTGCTGTGTCACACCATGGTGACAAAGACTGTGTGCCACTTGGCATCTGCCATCTATCAGGTAAGGCCCTGAGCACTGAAAGCCCCAGATCCTACTGGCCTCATTCGCATTATCCCAGACCAGATACCAATGTGGGCAGCTTTGCCTGGGTTACTTATGTGGCATCAGAAATGCCACTGCACCTCATCAAAGCAGTGATGTCCTTCAAGGCAGAGGCTGGAAACCTCTCTGTATTGTTTTTACTGGTGGGCAAAGTGAGGTTTCAGGGTAGCTCTCAGTCTGGCAGATATCTCCTTGCAGGCAGACACCCACTGTGATACAAGCACCAGGAGTCCTGGGAAGCAGATATTCCCTGCAGGGCTGCAGCAAGGATGTATGTGGGAGTCTCTGGAATAACCAGTACCCCTAACTCATGAGACAGTGGGGGATATCTCCAGGAGTGGAGAAAAACAGAGAGATAGCTTTGCCTTTTCCTTGACACTGCCAGTAAATGAGCTGTCTTTTCAGCCGCTTATTACCAGGCACATGGAAAACATCTGCATAGTGTGAGCACTTACACAAGAGCAAAAGCCCAGCCCCACCTTGGGGAAGCCTTGCCATGGCTGCTGCTTACAAAGGATGGGCAGGGATATTTGCAGCCTGTGTTTTCAGATGCTCTGGAAGAAATGAGCTGTCCTTACTGGAAACCACCTTGTAGCAGTGTCAAGGAGCCACACAGCTGCCCTGCTGCTCCTCAGCTTCCCCGCCCCAGGGGTTTATAAATCACCATCTGGCAAGAGAGGGGATGCCAAGGACAGCACACATTGGGGCCAGGGCTGGATCTCCACCCCAGAGCCATGGGAGCAGAGCTCCTCACCAAGGAGGCAGCACCATCACTGCTGGCAGCTCAGGGATGCAGGAGAGGCAGAGCTGCTGTGGCAGCGCCCCTGGTGCTCCCCACAGAGCTGATCCAGCCCTGCTCCTGCCCTCACATGTCCCCCACAGCGAGGGCTGCAGTAACAGTGGAGCTCAGGCTGGTCCCAAAGGCCTTGGTGGTCTTTCCATCAGTTCAGCCAGCCCTGGCTCAGCCCCGGAGGGACCACTTTTCCAATGACTCACAGCACTGGCCAGGGTGAGATCATAGGAAAAGTGGCCAATGTGGCCCTTTTCATGGCAGAACTCAAGCAGGCAGGCGCCAGGCAGGACCTGGGTGCAGGCAAGGGCTGCCAAGGTGTCTCCAGGCTGGGCACATGAAGCAAGCCAGGTGCTGCTGCTGCCTCTTTGCTGCCTGCAGCTCCCCTGCAGCATGGAAACAGCTCCCTTGGAGCATGTAGGGAGAGCTGTGGGCAGGAAAACAGGCAGGGGCAGAGAGAAGCAGAGGGAGAGTGCTGGAAACGCTGCCCTGGATGAACTGACCCCTCATGGGGTGGCAGCTCTTGGAAAAGATGATATCCCATATCCCCTGATTTCTCATGGTCTTCCTGGTCCCGAAGGAAAGGAGTCAATCTCTTTTAGGGTGAAAGAGGGAGGCTCCTGCTGCTGCTTGCCTGGCTGGGGGCAGCTGTGGGAAGCACAGCCCATCCCTGCCACAGCATCCAAAGTGACAGCAGCATGTGCCCGACGTGCCTGGGCTAACCCTGGCTTTCCCCTCCCTCCTCAGGCACTGACACCATGAAGGGCAGGTTTTTAGCCCGTGTTTCCAGGAATTTGATGCCTGACTGCCTCAGAGGGCTTTGGCCGGGGAGTGTCTTGCTCCCCGAAGAGCACAGCTGAGTGGCCAAGGAGAGGTTATGTGTGCAGGAACACACATGATTTATGGACAAGCCTGACCAGACTCCTCCCTGTACGACACCTCCCTGGTGCTGTTGGTCTTACAAAAACCTTTTGGTTATTTTCTCTCTCTTCTCTTCTCATTTCACCCACGAACTTCCCGGTCCAGTGGGTGTTCCCAGATGGCCAGAGATGCCTCAGGAACACAAAGCACGATGCTCACGGGACGGAGCTGCAGGAACCATGAGCTCACCACAGCCTGGGGGCCAGCACGCACCGTGTGAATAGCCCCCTCTCCACCGGCAGGGCTGCCATGCAGAGACATCTGTGCTGCACAGCCACAGCCACGAACAAGGCATCGCATCCCGCCGGGCCCCTCTGGCTAGCGGGGGAATGACCCTTTTGGCGCTGCCCTGCGGAGCTGGGTATGTGCCAGGGCAGGAAAGGCGCTGGCAGCGGTACGGGCAGGGCTGCAGGACGGGGGTCACAGTGTCCCTGCAGAGCCAGCGGGGTCGGGGGGCTGTCCCCGAGGGAATTGCCTGCCAAGGACTGCGGAGGGCAGCGCCGCCCGCTCCCCATTAGCATTCCGCGGCAGGAGAGAAAGCCACCCTCGTAAACACGAGGAGAGGAGATAAAAGCACTTAGCGCGGGCTGGTGAGCGAGACAGAGGCACTCGGGCTCAGGTGGCTGGCTCCTTGTCGGGCTTTTGTCGTCTGGCCGCAGCCTTCCAGCGCGGGTTTGCGCCCCGGCGCTCCGCACGCCTGAGCGGCACTGGCAGCAGCTCCCCAAAGGTTAATTGATGCTGCAGTGCTGCAGCCACCCTGGAGACAGCTGTCAGCGCTGTGCTGGAGCGTCTCCTCCTTCCCCGAGGTGGATTCTCTCCCGGGCGGCCAGCGCAGCCCTCCCACCCACGGGGGACAGCGGCGGGACCGGCATCTCCCCCTCGGGGCACGGGGGACATCCTGGGCATCCTGATGTCTCCCAGGGCCGAGAGCTCTGCCAGCAGCAGGAGCCATCGCCCCCATATCCCCCCCTGCTCCTGTCCCTGCAGACAGCAGTCTGGCAGGCTCCGTGCCCGGCGTGCCAGGGTCAGCAGGAGGGGAGTGCAGCCCCCAAAGCCTGCGGGAATGCTGTCCCCACCTCGCTGCCATGGTCTCCACGCCTCAAAGCCCTCCACTCTCACGTCCCCTGCCTCACAGGGGCAGCCCCGCTCTAGAAACACAGCCTGGTGCTAAATCTGCCACGGTAAGATCTCCTGGTAATTTCAGCTGCTGCAGAGCTCATCAGCAACAGTATTTAACCCAAGGGAGGACAGAGGATGGCCTACAGTGTGCAGTCCGTGCCCATTAGCCCCTCTCCCTCCAGACCCTCTGTACCCCCGGGGTACCCAGTGATGAGGGGGTGCAGGGATCGTGGGCTGTGCATGGGGGCAGCCTCAGAAGAGAGAAACAGACTCTGCATTTCTACTTGAGCAGCTTCTTGGGGTGTACAGCACAAGCCTCTGACGGGGAATCCAGCCCTGCTGAGCAGACAGGAGACCAGATTGGGCAGCCCTGCCTCCATTTGTACTGGAGACACCATGCAGGAGGCCTTTCCTCACCTGTATTTCTAAAATCTCACATGATGTCAGCTTGGTTCCCTGTCTGCAGGCTTTAAAAAATAAGCCCATCTCTGAAAAGTCATCTCTGTTCAGTCAGTATTTTAATTGCCCTGGACTCTGCCCCCTTGATTACCTCCTCAGAGTCATAAAATAAGTCTGGCCTTTCCCCCTCAAATCTGAAGGATCTTCCTTTGTTCTTCCCTCGGGGATGGCTGACTTTCCCATGGGAGACAGATCATTAAGCTACAAAGTCCAGCAACTCCCTCCACACAGCAAACAGGGTCAAAATTCAAAGCCCACCAGGACTGACGTGATCTTGATCATTTATACCAGCACAATGCCCTGGATGAGGGCGGTGTGAAGACACTTCACCTCACTCTGGATGTCCCACAGTCTCACCTGTAGACAAGACCCCGTAAAAAGATGAGCCATGATCTGTGGAAGCCCAAAGCAAAACACTGCTCAACAGAAGCATCCCAAAAATATGATGGAAAACCATCTTTTGCATCTCCAGTGACCAAAAACAGAGTCAAGGAATAAAGACACTCAGCAGCAGCAGCAGTACATGTGTGTGCATAGCTGTGGTCATCACTTCCCATGCCCCAGCTGTGTTCCTCCTCTGGAGAGCTGACATCTGCATTGGTCACTTCGGCCATGCCCAAGGGTGCTGTGGGGTGCAGGGGTAAAGTCTGTGGCCCCAGACACAGGGAGCCACTGCAGGACCTGAAGGGGAGGCTCCCTCAGCTTTTACATCCATGATGACAGGATGACACAGCCCCCCACCCCTGTTGTCACCCAGGGCTTTCCAGTGTGGGCCAGCAAAGATGCATCACTGGCTGGACAACCAGCTTCCAGCACAGGAACTCCTTGATGTGGGTGCTGTCAGAGTCCCCATTTCATGCCAGCCCCTTCTCAAAGGGAGAGCTGGCTCACCCTCCCTCTCACTCAGCTGTCCCCGGGCTCTGCAGCAGAGCAGTGCTGGGACAACCTGGCACCACTGGCCAATTGAGATCAGAAACTCTGCAAAAGAGGCTTTGTAAACTGCACAAACACCAGCCAAGGAGCCAGTTTCTTCCTTCTCCTTTGTACTCTCAGTGCATTCTGGCAGGCACCGGTGCGTGCATGGACTGAGGACTGCAGCTGTTGCTGGGAGAATTCAGTCTCTTGCTGAACCAACTGCAGTTCTGGGACAGGACAAGGCAGGAACTGAGCAGGACACAAAAATGTTCTGCAGCAAGCAGACCTGATCCATTCACTAGGGTAGAACAGCAGTGAGCAACTGGAAAAATCAAAATTCTCCCATAGAACAGAGCTCAGCCTCACCTCCCACAGGCCACTGGATAACTTGAGGGACCAGGACCTGTTTCAGATGTCCTGGGAGTAAGAATCTCTCACAGGTCTGTGCAAAAGTTACACTGGCAAGATAAGTGATGACTGGGACAGCCTCAGCTGTGGAAGCCCTGATTTTCCTTGAGAGGCTGTCCAGACCCTGAAAGCAGGGAGCTCCATGGGGCAGGAGATCACTGGTGGCAGCCCACAGGTATTCCCAATCCTGTGGTGGAAAAACCACCCCCAGAACCTGTGAGCTGGAGGGCCTCCTTCTGGTGGGAGAAATTCCCACTGCCTGCCTCTAACACTGCTAAACTGTGCATTGTGGGCCTCGTGTTGGGAAGCAGCTCCACCATGTCCAAGGCACTGAAACTCAGCCCCCGAGAGATCTCCTGCTTCATGTCTTGTTCTTATCTGAGCTTTTCAAAGGTGCTGATTGATACCATGGCTGAACAATACAGATCTGGTGTGTTTGTGGAGCGGGTCAGGAGGGTGACCCATTTTAAAGGTGGCAATCAGAAGCACATACGGTTGTCTCCTGGTTATGATCAGAGGCTGTCTCATTCACAGAAGAACTGGAGAAGTGATGAGTGTCCTTGAAAAACCCCAACCCTCATAAGGGCCAGTTTGGTGCAGAGTGGACCCCAGACCTTGGTTTCTCATCCAGCATTCCAGCCACAAATCTCCAGTTCCTTTAGATAATGGGAAGTGATGCTCACTGCTCACAATCCTTTGAACATCATTGCTCTCACAATGGGGGTCAAAGAATCAATATTCCCTATTGCCTGGGATCTCTTGGAAGGGGATATTTTTGTCCAAGAACATATTATTCTTTTCCATCAAGTAGGTTTCAGGTTACAGGTACCCACAGACCCATCCCAGGTCAATGGAAGAAGCCCCTTTGTGCAATAACAGGAGAAGAACATCAGAGCCCACCATTCCAAACTGGCAGCACTGTGGAGAACCTATACAGTGAGCTCAACAGCAATCACAAGGATTATTATGGTGTGCCAGGTGGAATTTCCAAGGCAAGTAACCAAGAAAAAGCTTGAAAATGAGGCAGTCTTTTATGGCCATGGGAAGGAGCTGAAGCATAGAGGCTTTAGGAAGAGGACTGAGCACATGGGACAGGTTCTGGGAAGCAGTGAGCACCTAGACTGCATCCTAAACTGCATTCTGGGTTTTGAGTCTATACCCAAGAAACAGGGTTTTGTATTAGTCATAACAAAATTGATTGACCCAATAGACCCAAAGTTATTAATATTGTTGCCCTCTCATAACAAAAAATAATTCTTCAGGAACCTAAATATTATCTGATGCTTCAGGTCAAAGCAAAAAGAACCAACAGTTCAGACACTAATGAAGGGTTGTCTTTAGAGCTATTCCTTATCCTGTGTTAAGTAAAAAAATTACTTATTTGCTACATGAACTCCTCTGCACATGCTCTTCAGATATTCTGCAACTGCAGTAGAGCCCCACTGCTTTGTAACAGCATGCACAGACCGTATATAAATGTGTTTGAAGTGGAAGGGCTCATTGAAAGGACTGTGCCAAGGAGCTGCACCAGTAATGCACCCACAGAACCCAAATGTAAAATGGTGAGAGACAGGGAGATATGACTGGCTTGCTCTTCACCAAGCAGAAAGGATCTGATGTGGCTCAAAGCCATCTTTCCACAGTGATGGTAAGTTCAGCTTCTTGAGGATCTGATTCCCATTTGCCTGTTTTGCCTCAAAGGAAGCTTTTGAGTAGTAGAAGAGCAGTAGAAGACGAGAGGAAAGATCCTTCATATAAATTCTTTTTGTGTTGTTTCTGTTCTGCCTACACACAAAAAGGAATAGACTGCTGGGAGGGAGGGAAAGGAAGAGTTGGATGCTGCCTTTAATGTTTCTTGGGCCAGTGAGAGAAATAGTGGTGGAGATTTTACTCGCAGATATTGGGGTATGAGCTCAGACTCTGTTTCAGTCAGCTGTCAGGCTGGGAAAGACGAGGCAGGGATACTGGCCACTTAGAAAGGTGTGTCACTCAGGGATACATGCAACACAGACCCCACAGCTCACCTGGTCTGCTGTCCAGGTGCCCCCCAGTGAAATTCTTAAGACCTGAAAAAGAAGGTAGCAGCAAAATGTAGCAGCAGATCACTGATGGAAGAGGAGACACAGCAGCCAGGGCCCTTCTTAGTATTGCAGGGCAGATTTGGAGTTTGCCTTAACCTGGGGCAGCTGAACTAGACCATGAGGAGGGAACAGTTCCACTTGCCTCCTTGCTGAAATGATCAATATTCTTCAGTGAACTGGATGCCTTAGCAGGGTATGGGCAGATGCCCATGGACAGAGAGAACATCACACCTTCAGCATTCTGACAGACCTCTTGAAACTGCCTTGCAGATGTGGGCAGTACAGCTTGTGTTCAACTGGATGACGTCCCAGCTTTGCCATGGACTCTGTGGAGGGAAAGGCTACAGTGACGGTCCAGGATGGAGAGTTTCTCATCACAGCTGTCAGAAAACCTGCCCAGCTTCCTGCACACTCCTGGCTCTCTGTTCACGCTGCTCCTTGTCTTATTCTTCACTTCCCACACTTAAGTTCTTGCAGCAGGGATCAGACCTGCTGGATGGTTTAGGGCAGTTCAGGTCTAAGACAGGAGGCTGCAGTGGTGAGGAAGAGCAGGAGAGAAGGAGGAGCTGGACAGCCCTGTGGAGAAACATCAGAAATGGTCACTGAACTTCTGTGGGGCAACAGAACACCCCAGGAAGTCCTGAGGAAATGAAATTAACTTCTAATTATGGCAGTGAGCCAGAGATGTGGAAACACACCATGGTTACAAGACAACCCATGCAGAGACCCCTGAACACCAGTACTTGGGGACTGCAAGTCCTCCCTAAAGCAGAACAACAAGTTTACAGCCAGCTCCTGAGCTCAAGCAACTTCTCTTTGTAAACTCCTTTGCCATGGTAGAAAGAAGCCCAGAAAAGAGATCTCAATGCTTTGAAGTGAGCACTGAAATTATTGCCAAGGACTCATGGCAAAAGATCGTGGGAAAAGACTCTCTATTGATTTTTTTTTTAATTAGTTACTTAAAGCTTCCTCGTCTTGGCCAAGGAAATGTAACCATTCACTGTTGCCTGCTGTTCAGAATAGCTTCTGCATCCATTCATCATGTACTAGGAGATGTAAGCTACTTGTTCTAGGGTTGTAACTCCATTGGGAAAGTTTTCAGTTAGGGCTAAGGCAGCTCTTCAGTTCTAGTTAGATTATATATATCTTTCTAAATCCTCTAAATTATCTACGATTTGGATCTCAATCCCTTTGGAACAGTTGGGGCACTGCAGTTGCCAGCAAGGGGCCAGCAGCAGATGCTGAGAAGCAGAGGTGAGAACCCCTGCTGAAGGAGCTGTGGGACAGATGTCACCCCACACTAAGACCCATCCCAGCCTGCACCTGGCTGAGTTGCAAAGCAGAGATTCATTTCCTAAACTGTTCCTGTTGCTTATGCTGGGAGGCTCTGGATAACTGTAGGTAAGTACATGATTGCCCAGGAGAGTCAGAAAAAGCAGCACTGGGATGATTTAGGAGGTTGTCAACCAGCTGGAGTGCTGGGAAGTGCCCACCTCTACCAGCAAGATGCTACAGGCTGTTCTGGATTCCTGGGAAAGATTCAAGCATGTGGACTGTAATTCACCTCCAAGCACCAGTGTGAGCTACAGCCTCAGCAACAGTGGGTACTTCACCCAGAAAAAGGGTTTGTAGTGATGTTGATCAGCAAGAATCACTGTCCACTGAGGAAAGTGTAAGAGATTGTATTCTTCCATACAGGGGATATGAAGGGGGTACCTGGATAGGGACAAATCAGCCTGGGAAAGTAATGGTGAAAGAAAGTGTGGATCCTGTGCCTGACTCAGCCAGTCACCTTGGGGAAGTGACCTTGGCCTTATCTACACAGAGACAATCAGGCAAATGAATCTGAATTAACCTTTGCAAATTGGATTAGCTAAACTTCATTAAACTGCCTATGTGGACATTCCTGTTCAGAATTCAAGTAGCCTCCACTCATCCTACCTTACCTCATGTCCACAGTAAATGAGAAGAAACCAAATTCAGGTTTTTTCCCTTTGTGAGTAGCGCTGTCTTTACAACTGTTTTAAGTGCAGTTTAACTAAACCACCATAACATCCAACCTTCTGTTCCTTCAGACTAACAGTCCCTGGTGGTCTCATGTTTCTTTGTCTTCCTACCACGCTGTCTATTTGGACAAGGCAATCTAGAATCTCTGGATAAAGGGGCAGCTCTGATTGTATGCACGGACCATGCCTACTGCAGGATCAATGTAACCTGTAGATGAAATGCAGCCTCAAGCTGTGCCAGGGAAGGTTCAGGTTGGACATCAGAAGGAATTTCTTAATGGAAAGTGTGGTCAGGCATTAGAAGTGGCTGCCCAGGGAGGTTCGGAGTCCCCACCCTTGGAGGTGTCCAAGGAATGACTGGACATGGCACTCAGTGCTCTGGGCTGGGTGACAAGGTGGGGATCGGTTGCAGGATGGACTTAATAATCTTGGAGGTCTTTTCCGACTTAAATGATTCTGTGATTGACTCTCATACAAGTAGTACCACTGCAATGGAAAAGCTGTTGTTTTAGGTAGAATGTCTGCCTGGAATGGGTTGTTTGAACCCAGCTGAACAAAGTCTGATTGAGAACATGCCCTGGGTCCACAGAGGGGACTTCAACCTCCCTGCCCTGGAAGTGCCATGAAGCTGGGTGCAAGCAATCCTGGAGATCTGTGGAGTGTCTTGAGAACAATGTCCTCAAGATGATGAATGAGGTAACATGGGGACACCCTCTGTTGGAGCCGTGACTCAGAAACCGGGAAGAGCTGGTCAGGAGTGGGAAGGCTGAGGGTAACCTCAGCTGGAACAACCATGAGGTGGTGGAGTTTCGGCCTCTGAAATATGGACACAATCCCAGATGCAGAGCAGGTTTCAGCTGCATTAGGAATCTGCTTAGCAGAATCCTGTATGAAACTTTCCTGGAGGGCCAAGAGACCAAGACAGTTGGTACATCTTCATGGACCACCTCCTCCAAGCACAAGAATGGGTCACTGCTATCTGGACAAGGTCAAGTGAGTGGGGCAGAATCTACCATCAGTTAACAGGGAATGCCTGGCTGAGCTCAGATGGAAGAAGGAAGTACACAGAAGGTGGAACTGAACAAAGGCAACCTGGAAAGATTGGAGAGGTGTTGCCTAACTTGTAAGGGATACACAGACAAAGCTCATCTGTAGTGGGATGTGAAGGGCAAATGAATCCAGTAATGGATGTGAAGGGAAATGAGTAGGCCCCTAAAAGCACATTGGCAGCAGAAGGAAGGCCAGGGGAGACCTGGACCCAGTGGCCACAGACCCAGAGGAGCTGAAGTACTCAAAGGCTTCTTTGACTCATTTGTTGCTGCTGAGGGTTGCCCTCAATCCTTTCAGGTCCCTGGTCATATCAGCAGGGTCTTCACAGGGGAGGCATTATCCATGCTAGAGGAAGATTGACTTAGGACACACTTGAGGCATCTGAATATACACAAGCCCACAGGAGCAGGTGGGATGCATTCAGGGATGCTGAGGGAGATGGCTGATGCCCTGGCAAGGCTCCTCTCTGATCTCTTTGGAAAGTTGTAGCAATCAAGATGTTCCTGGTGAGTGGGAAAAGGTAAACCTCACACCCAGTCTGAGCTACAGCCAGAACTACAGCCTGCCCAGTGTCACCTCTGTCCCTGGGAAGGTGAGGGAGCAAATCCTCCCAGCAACAAGTGCCAAGCACCTGGAGGATGAGAAGGGAACAGTCAGCAGGGATTTACAAAGGACACATCACACTGGACTGACCTGACTCCCCAGAATGGCAGGAAAACTGGCTGTGAGGATGCAGCGTGGATAAGAGAATAGTGGAAGTGGTTTCCCTTGCCTGTAGTAAAGCCTTCAGTGCATACTCTCCTTATAGCCATGGCGGGGAGATATGGATCCTATGAATAGGAAAGAAGGAGGCTGGAAAATAGGTTGGACTGCTGCATTCACAGGATGATGTTCAGCAGTACAGAGCCCACTTGGCAACTGGTTGCTGGTGAGACCCTGGAGGGACTGGCACCGAGGCCAGTACTGTTACAGCTTCACTGATGGCCTGGATAATTGGCAAAGCACACTCAGGAAGTTTTCAGATGGCACCAAAGGAAGCAGTGGGGAGGGAAGCACTCGACACCCAAGAGGCTGCAGCTGCTGTTCAGAGGGTTTCAATGGACTGGAGAGATGGGCAGACAACGACAGCAAATGCACAGTCCTAAAGGAATAACCCCACAAGGGAACAGGACAGGCTAGGGGACAGCTGGCTGGGAAGCAGCTTTGCAGAAAGGGAGATGGGATTCCTGTCAAGAAAGGAGTTAAACAGTGGCCAATACCATGACTACAGCAAAGGCAACCTATACCTTCAGTTATGTTAACAAGGGTATAGGCAGCACAACAAGTGAAGTGATAATTCCTCTTTGCTTGGCCTTTCTGAGATTGTTTCAGAAACACTGGGTCCAATTTGGGGCTTTCTAGGGCAAAAAAAATCATTGACAGATTGGAGCAGGTTCAGCAGAGGCCACTAGTGTGGTTGAGGTGCAAGAGGCAAAACCAGGTGGGTTTGTTCATGCTGGAGGAGAGCAGGAGGAAGATCAAGCAGCTTTCTGCACCTCCCTGAAGGAAGATGTAGAGAAGGCAGAAGGACTCTTGGAGGTGCAGAGCAGGGCTTGAGCTAGAGACCTCTAAAATCCCTGCCAACCTGAGTTGTTCTGTGATCTAAGTCTGGGCTTTGCCACCCCAGACACGATGCCAGGCTCACCCACAGGCTCTTGCAGGAAAGGGATGCTCACACCACAGTGACCAATCTACTTCAGGGTCTGACGATGGTCTCAGTCATCATGTTTGGGCACTGCTGGTGAGGGATAAATAGTTCCTCTATATCCATATAATCCAAATAAATGGAATAGTAAGCATGTAATGAAGTTATAATAACAGCCTTTCTAGACTGATTAATCTCACTGCTAATCAAGGAATTGCTCTGATCTCTACTTATATGCAAAGTTGTTTGCCAAGGCTGCTCCTTTGAACTTGCTCACACCTTTCCATCAGCATTTCCATGTTTGCCCTCAGAGCTCCAGTGAAGCCTGTGAGATGTGCCACTGAATTTACCCTTTTTCACAAGGAGGGTGAGGTTCAGAGAAGCCAAGAAACTTGCTTGGAGACATGATGAGTCCTGTGTTAGGTAGATCATCAAAGCATTGAATGCACCTGCTTCGGGCGCTTTTACCTGATTTTTAAACCTGGACATAGTCCACTCTCACAGCTCAGCTGATGGATGGTATCTCATTAAGCAGCAGTAATGCAAGTGGGTCTCTGAGCCCTGCAAACAATTCTCTAAGGACACACAGCCTCCCCCCTGTTCACACAGGGAAACTGCTTTTATTTCCCTGACTGTCCCTGAACCTCTTATTGCTCCCAATTTGAAGTTCTTTCCCGGGGCGCTTTCAATTGGATGGCTGGAAAAATCAGGCTTTTTTAATCTGTCTTCTTTTTTTTTTCAATTTAAGGAGATAATAATTATGGAGATCATTGTGTTGATGCTCCACTAGACAATCAGAGAGGCTCAGCACCAAACTGCTGGCAGCAGGTGGATTGTGAATCTGCTATCTGCTCCAGTCACCTGCCAGGAGTCCCCCACCCCTCCTCAAGCAGATCCGCTCATGGGTTGTTGTGTATTTTTTGTTGTTGTTGATTGCTGACATAAAAGAAGCTGAAGCGACACCGTTTTAAGCTGAGTATCCAAGGCGACCTCATTAACATCTCTGCAGAGGAGCCCTTTAAAAAACATCAGTCACGGTGGTCCTAAGTGGAAGAGAAACTGTTCTGTGTTTTCTTGATCAATTGCTTAAAATTCAAGGTCGGGGTGCAGAGCAGGGAGGGCTCCCCGCCAGTCACTGCGGGGCTGGGCTGAGGGTTTTTTTGGAAAATAGTGATGCTGTCGTACTGGAGAAAATCCATGCGCTCCCTCAGAGGAGCACTATTGGGAATAAATGCTGGAAGCTGTTCCACTTGAGCAGATGGCTGAAAAACTTTGGCTGAGAAATAAATTGAGTATGACGGTCTGAGGGCCAATCACAGATGGATGAAATTCTAGTGATGTCCCAAATGTCCTGAACATAGAAGGTTCTCTGCTTTCCCCTTTTGTGCTGAAAAACCATAGTAGGATTTTTAATACAGACTGAAAAAAATGTTGATGGAGTGAGACACAGAGATAACAGTTTAATGTCTTCTGGATCAGCACCACACCTACAGGAGCCCTGGGGTTCTGCCACCTCCAGGTCAGCAGTGGAGGAAAGTGCTGATCGTGCATGGACCATGATAGAGGGGCTGGGGAATGCCCCCACGCTCCTCCAGACACAGCCTGGTGTCCATGTGCAACACCAGACATTCAAATGTTCCTGCTGAAGACAAGTCATGCAGAACCCTAAAGCAAATTATTTTTCCTTCGGGATCTTTCAGCCCTGCCTCAGGGTAGACTCAAAAATTGTGCTCCCAACATGGAGTTAAATGGAGAAGTCACTAGGAACTCCTTTCCTTGGTTTCAGGCCATCTCCATAAACCCAGGGATGACCACTGAGGCGTATAACCCCAACAAACCATTCTCCCTCCAGTGCAGCACATAAAAGGAGCCATGAGCACTGGGTTCCAAATCCTGGGCTCTGGGATCCAGCCCAGTGCAAATCCCAGACTTCAGCTTATCTCTGCTAAGGCTCAGAAGTGAGATGAGCCACATTTCAAGTGGCACATGTCTCGCATGTCCTGAAAACACCCTGAGCCCAGATCCTCCCTTCTCAATTCCTCAATTGACAGAATGCCATGAGAGCTGGTAAGACATCAGCTGTTTAGTTAGGTTAGTGTAGCCTGGCAATCAGCAGCACCCAAGCCCAGCATGACTCCCCAGGGATACAGTCCTTTGCAGTGTGAGGACCAGGGGAAAGAGCAATCTGGTTCCCTTTTTAGCAGGTGAGGCCACACTCTCACCCTATTCAGATTTTCCTTGAACAGCTCCCTCCCATTTGCTATTTTTCATGATGGGAGAAGCCCATGCATGTGAAGGCTGTTATAATCCAGTCCCAGTGTGCAATCTCATGGGGAAACCTTAGCAGCTTCCAACAGGAATCATCTTCTATGGTCAAGTGACCAGCTGGACAGATTACATGGGATTTAATCATTGTTTCAACAATACAGGACATCATAAGCCCATGGAGCTGCAAGAAGGGTCCACACCGCCTGTGGAATCTTTCTGCCAACTTGCATTAGTGTGTGCAATTTGCTTAGGTGTCAGCTGGTGATCTCTGGCCAGGTCAATGACAGCTGTGACATGTAGGACCACACCGTGAGGACTTGTCAGGACTCACTGAAAGCTGCACAAGAGCTAGACAGGGTTACAATAATCCTGGCAGCACTGCCTGAGAGTGCTGCCTACGGGACTGGGACGGATATTAAAGGCTGGACTTAGCCTGCATCTGCAGTGCCCAGCAACAGCTTTATCAAATGAGCTTATCAGCAATGCTGCTTATTCCTCTCAGCCAGCGGCTGGTATGGGCTGTATTAACCACCCTCAGCCCTTTGTGGCAGATGCCCCTTTAAAACCCAGTCTTTGCAGTTCAGGGATGTATTTAGGTTTTTTCAACAATCATACATTCACACTCATATTATCTTTGTGGATTCTAGTCCAAATAACAGAGAAAACAAAAACATACCTCACTAGGAACAGTCTTCATTGCTGAGAATGTAGGGGATGAAATTCCAATGGGAAAAGGATGTGAAATGTGCTCTGTCTGTGCAGAGAGCAGGATCTTCTGTGTCCCTGAGACTTCAGGCCAACCACACTACATTTTATACTTGCAGGCTGAGTCTGGCACTCAGGGTGTGCTGCTTGGTCCCACACCAAGCTGGCAGAAGGGTTTAAAATACTGGAAAAAACTCCCCACCAAAGACAGCAGAGTTTGAATCCTGGGCTGGGCTCTGCCTTTGCACTGTGGTCAAGCAGCAAGGGGGAGTCCGGGTTTGGAGATGTTCTTTCCATGTGCTCCAAGGGCACGGGTGTAGCTCCCCAAGGGCATGGCCAGGGCAAGCAGAGAAGAAGAGTGTGTGACATGCACACCAAGGATGGTGCTGCACACCTCATCTCATGGGACATGAGCAGGGTCCCTCACTGTCTGTCTCCATCATCAAAATTTGACAAATCAAGTCACAGCTGGGTATGACACAGTGGTACAAAGGCTCAGCACCTGTCCTCAGCACTGACCAATACATAGGACAGGACACAGTCAAACAATTCCTCATGATACCCTTCCAGTCTGCAACAGTTTGTGATTTAGAGACTTCCTGACCCAGAGTTAAAGTCCTTGTATTCAGTCATCCTCTGTGGATTTCTTTTCCATGACCTTGTTTGTGAGTTTGTACCCCCCAGTAAAGTCAGAAATTCAAGTGCTTCATTATAAGCATTTTCTTTACCATTTCCTGATTAATCATCCCCGCCACCACGGTCATTACAGCGGTTCCTAGAGACCAAGCAATTGTAGGGCTCATTGGTCAGGCACCACGCAGCACACAGCCCTCACTGCGGAGAGTTACGATGGAGTAACTGAGCAGAACCACCAGTGGGACGTGGGCAAAGTCACATCCCCAGGAGGAGGGCACAGCAGATATTTAGCTACGAGGCACATGCTGAGCATCAACGAACTGGAGGGGATGGGGGAGATGTCAGAGGATAGCAAGTCAAGGGGAATAGAGAGTTGAAGGTGGAGATGCAGGTGGATTAAATAGTTAATCTGCATTACAAACAGCATAGGTGAGAGTTTGCTACTGAATCTCTTAATCCAGTTATTACCATGCAACATGGTCATTTCCTGCCATTCTAATGCACCGCTCATCCTTTGGGTTTGGAAAAACAACAGCAGTAGCAACTAAAACAAAAAGAGACACAAAAGGACTTTTTGTGTGTTTGTGCAGTTTGGGACTTTCCTACTGTAGAAATGTACCAGCTTTTGAAGGAGAGAACATCATTGGCTGCCTCATCCATGCATTGATGCTATAGTTAATGATCCTGAGTAACAAAGAAATGACAAGGTTGATACTTAGAGGCAAATCTTCTGGGCTCCTGTGTGTGGCAGAGCAGGGCCAAGACACAGCAGATGTGACCTCGTGAGAATTTGCTTGGATGTAGAGGTTTGAGTGGTGGTGCTGCCTTTACTCACACACAAGCCAGCAAACAGGAGATTCAGCACATGAGAAAATACAAGGGGATGGATGGGAGAACGGAGGGCAAGCTTTGAAAAGACGAGGGCAAAGAGCTCGTCAAACTGCTCACAAACAAGTCATGACTCCAAAAGAGGAGGCAAAACCACTGGACTGTGCATCCCCAGCTGTTAGTGCCTCTTTCCATCCTTAGGCAGACATGAGTCCTTCCCACCCTGGGAAGTGCCAACCCTGCCATAGCAGGTGGTGTCCCACGTGCCATGTCACAGCGAGAGAGCAGCACCACAGTGATGGTGCCGTGGCTGCTGGGAGAGCAGACCCAAGTGTGACCCAGCACATCTGAAAGGCAGGAATGGGAGAACCCTGTGTCTTCCCCAGGGCCATGTGAAAATCAAGAGAAGACTCTCAGTGTAGGAGAGGGGTTGTTTCCTTGGGAATGTGAATCTATGTGACACATAAAGCCCCGAGTCCCTGTTCTGTCTCAGGCTTTTGGAGCCATAGGTACCTGTGTGGAAAGTGCTGCCCTTGAGTTCCCATCCAAGTGGTTTATGTCTCAGTTCCATGCCACTGAATGTGCTAAGACCTTCATTTCTAAAGAGAGCAAAGCAGGGATGTGCTGCTCCTGGAATTTCAATCAGTTCTGAAGGTGTGTTTGAAGACAGCATGTCTTCTAGTCCAACACAGAGACAGGAACTTGAGGTCCAAGATGGAGCAGAGCAGATCCACCCACTAAGCTGAATTCAGACAGCACATCTCAAGAAAAAGGACTGGATTTAGTTGCTTTTTCAGGAACCACCTGGGTTTTCAACAGGTAAGTTGATTAAGCAAGATGGAACCTCCTTCACTGACAACTCCAAAGGATGTGACTGTGTGGAGGTGCTTGAGAGGTTGCCCAAGAGTGCACAGGATAAAGGGACAAAGAGGTACTGCTGGCAGTGGTAGTGTGCCCTCTGATTCTTAGAGGACTGGAAGGGGCTCAAATGTCTCCCTGGAGCCTTCTCTTCTCCAGATGAACATCCCCAGCTCCCTCAGCCTGTCTCCAGAGCAGAGGTGCTCCAGGCCTTGGAGCATCTCTGTGGCCTCCTCTGAACTAGTCCACATCCTTCTTGTGCTGAGGACTCCAGAACTGGATGCAGTTTGAAGACTTCCCCTAGTGCTGCCTCTAGGGGAGCAACGGTAGGGAGGAGAATATTGTGCTAAAGCACTGTTGGTCAAATTCCTTTGGTAATTATGCTTTGCCTGATTGGAAAATTACGTTATCTAAAAAAAAAAAGCCCCAAAAAATACCAACAACAACAAACCACTCTTATTAGGAGACATTTTCTCACCCGTGCTTGGGAGATTCCTGATTTAGCAGCAGACACATCTTCTTGCCCTGCCTCTACATAGCAGCTCATGTGGCTTTCTGAGCCCTAGAGAGACTGCACAGTTCTCTTGGAGGGACCAGGACCTTCTGCCTCCAGGATGGGCATTGGAGGTCCATGGCCAGGAGTGATCTCTGGCTTCCCTCTGTCAGATTTCTGCCTTGGTGTGCAGGGTTGGACAGCTGTTTTCCTCCTGAAGGCCAAGGGAAGCTAGCTGAGTGCAACTCTTTGAGTGATTCTCTGTACCAGAGGCACCAAACAAAGAAAAGAGAAAGTTGCTCCTGAAAACATGAGCCCAACCCAGCCTGATTCCTTTAGACAAAAGCACCTGCAAACATCAGCCAAACACGTAATGTTGGCGGTGCTGCCTGGAGCTCACAGGCTGTGTCACTGCAGCAGAGCAATCCATCTCCTCCTGTTGCTGGCCTGGGCACCAGTCAATGATCCTCAGCCGTTTCTCCAATACTGCAGGCTCAGGGTCACTGCTGGAAGGGGTGGTTCTGTGACTGATGCTGGAGGAAGGGATGCTCAGCCCTGTTCACAGCACTCACCTCTCCCCCTGTGCTGCAGTGGAGGGTAAAATAGCCTCCCAAACCAGGAGATCAAGTCCAGCACACATCAGACTTTTGCTAATCATGCTCAACATATGCAAATTGTTGAAAAAGGGGGCCTTGCAGAGACCCCTCCAAAACAGGAGGTGAATTATAGGGTAATGCTGCTCCAGATTCTTTTCAAGCCCAAAAAGACTCAATGCCAGTTTGGGTTGAAGATGCTAAAACACCACAAGACTCTGGGTGGGATCAGGAGCTGGTGACACACAACTGCTGAGACCAGTCAACTGACTGGTTGGTGCTCAAAAGAAGGTATCAGTAAGAGGCAATATGGGACTGCAGTAATTTTTGCCTCACCAATGTCATTAGGAGCAAATTCTTCCCTGTGAGGGTGGGCAGGCCCTGGCACAGGGTGCCCAGAGAAGCTGTGGCTGCCCCATCCCAAGGTCAGGTTGGACAGGGCTTGGAGCAACCTGGGCTAGTGGAAGGTTTCCCTGCCCATGGCAGGAGGGTAGAACTGGATGATCTTTAAGGTCCCTTCCAACGTAAACTATTCTATGATTCTGAGAAAGAAGAAAATGTGGACAACTCACAACAAACATTACCAAAACACCCAGATAAAATCAGTCTCCCCCCAGAGATACATCAGTTACAACAACATTCCTCCAATCAGAGATGGATTAATATGTTTAAAGTCTCCTTGCAAATCATGTCTAATAAGCAGCTAATTTTTTGCAGAGCCCAGGCATGCAGGTTGATCCACAGGGCTGAAGCTGCCTGTGGAAATACCCAGTCACCTGACCGGGGCCTCATGGTCTTCCCAGGCTGTTTTGTAAACAGTCATTATAAATAATAAATCAACAGCATGCTAATGAAATGAGCTCTTTTTAGGATGCTTTTGAGAAAGCCTCTAATTTAATATAAAAGAAACTCTAATCCACTCTGCCAAATTATGAAGACGACTAAACCATCTTCAAATAATGGCAAAATATTCTGTTTCTGCCTTACTAGCACAGGAACTAAAAAGAAAGCACAGAGGCACAGAGGAGAGGTTGGTTCCCCAATCCTTGCATTCAAAGGAGTGCTGTTGTACCACAGAGCCTGGAAAAGCTATTAAAACACTGATCCTATGTCCACGAAAATCAAACACCTGCTATCAGTTTGGGGGGAACTGCCTTCACCCTTCAATGCATTTAAAAAAGTCTTTCTAACTCAGCGCTGCCATGAATTGGTCATGGCCAAATGGTGTGTAAATATGTAGCAAGAAATGTATTGCTCCAGTGTGTTTTCATGCGAAGGAAGGACCTGAGATAGCAAGAGACACTGAGGTCAGGCTGGGAGGGGCTGGGAACAAGCAAAATGAGTTGTATGAGTTTACAATCAAATTTCGGCCTCATTTAAGTCAAACTAAATGTGTACTGAGGAGTGCACTGCTCTGAGAGCCTCATCTTCCCTCTGGTTTTGAGAGTCTGTCATGAGAATCAGAAGCTGGTTGAAATTATAACAAAGACAGACACACAAACATCATCCTATATGGACAAAGGGGAAGAGGAAATAAAAGAGTGGACACGGAAAGCTGGCTGGGAGAAGGTTACATGAGAGGCTCTGGGGTTTTTCTCAGTGGGGTTCAGTGGCAGACGGATTTGAGAGGATTGAGATGATCTGTTCTATACTATTCCATTGGTTCTCATGTAGGAAATCATGTGAAATAGCTTTTCTTTAAAAGTCAGTCATGGATTGATGAAAGTTTCTGGGAGCTCAGCAGCCTCAGCACTTTCCTCCACTTCCCAACTCGATCCCAACTGCTCCATGCAGGGTTGGAGCTGGGAACCTGAATGAGCTGAGGAATTGAAAGTAGGAAAAGCTTGAGACATGTGGGAGCACTGGGGTGTAAGGAGTAGGTTGACTACAAGCTATGAGGACACAAGGAAGATCCTCACAGCTGTCTCTAGACATGAAGAACAAGAAATGTCCAGCTATAGCATAAAATCATGGAATTGTAGAATCATCAACGTTGGAAAGGACCTTCAAGATCACCAAGTCCAACCATCAAGCCACCACCAGCACCAGCACCACCACACCAAGTGCCACATCCACATGTCTTTTCCACACTTCCAGGGATGGTGATTCCACCACTGCCCTGGACAGCCTGTGACAGGCCTTGACCACCCTTTCATTGAAGAAATTTTCCCTAATATCCAACCTAAACCTTCCCTGGAAAAACTTGAGACTGTTTTCTGTTGTCCTGCCCCTTGTTCCTTGGGAGCAGAGCCCGAGCCCCAGCTGGCTCCATCTTCCTGTCAGGGAGTGGGAGAGAGCAGGAAGGTCCCCCCTGAGCCTCCTTTTCTCCAGGCTGAGCCCCCCCAGCTCCTTCAGCTGCTTCTTGTCAGATTTGTGCTCCAGACCCTTCCCCAGCTCTATTGCCCTTCTCTGGACCCACTGCAGCACCTCAGTGTCTTTCTTGGGGGCTAGATCACATGGATGCAGAGCTTGAAATCCACCAGCAACCCTCCAGCTGGAGTTTCTGTCAATGATCAATTCAAAAGTGTTGGACAGACCCACCAGAGATGATGATATTTCACAGGATACACTAATTGAAGACCTGATCCATGCACAGAAGAGTGAGCTGCAGTTGGACAGAGGCTGCTCAGCCCAAAGCATCCTGTTTGCCATAGATGTCCAGCTAACCTTGATCCCCACCACACCACCTGAATAAAACAAGGCAGAAACCAGTCCAGAACATCTGGACAACATCAGAGAGCTGGTGTTGGATCAGAGCTCCCAATCAGTACCTCAGCTGCTGACACTGACCTGTGGTCAGAGCAGGGCTGAAAGGAGCAGCCAGCACTCAGTGCCTGATTATTTTCCCTCATTTCCTATGCAAGTCTCTCATCATCAAGTCATCCCACAGTGACCCACAGCTGCACTGATTTACGATGCTGTGCGTGCACTGGCATCACACACCAGGGAGTGCAGCTGCTGGATTTAAACTCCAGCCTTCCTGGGTGCTGCATAAAACACAAAATACAGCCGGTCCCTGTCTCAACAGAGCATGCAGCCTTCTGCAGGGACACCAAAACATGCTTCACCTTCATGCAAGTTTTTAATAGATAGAGTGCCTCTTGTCTATTTAATAAGGAACTGTCTAAATATGCATGAATTCAATCAAGTAAAACAGCTATCTGTCTGCCTGGGAGTTTGAAATGGCTCTGGGTTACACTTTATTCCTTTATTTAAATTATTAAAAAGCAGGCCACTCCAGCGTAACAATGTCTTGCTGTATTATATTTACACAAAGGCCATATTCATAAAACCATAGAATGGTTTGGGCTGGAAAGAACCTTAAAGATCACCTTGTTCCAACCCCTTGCCAAAGGCAGGGACACCTTCCACTATCCCAGGTTGCTCCAAGCCCCATCCAACCTGGCCTTGGACACCTCCAGGGATGGGGCAGCCACAGCTTCTCTGGGCAACCTGTGCCAGGGCCTCACCATCATCACAGGGAAGAATTTCTTCTTAATAGCTAATCTAAACCTACTCTCTGCCAGCAGGAAGCCATTCCCCCTAGTCCTTTCACTTCAGGCTCTTGTAAATAGTCTCTCTCCATCTTTCCTGTAGGCCCCTTTGGTACTGAAAGGCCACAATCAGTTCACCCCAAAGTCTTCCTTTTCCAGTCTAAACAATCCTAATTCTCTCAGCCTTTCCTCACAGCAGAGCTGCTCCATCCCACTGATCATCTTGGTGCCTCATCTCAACTCATTCTAACAGGTGGATATCCCTCCTGTGCTGGGGCCCCCAGAGCTGGATGCTGGCCTTTGTCTATGCTAGGATTTCTTTTTGTTAACATAGGGTTGGGCTTGGCCATGGAAACAGCTCCCTGACCTGAAGGACAGAGCCCAGCCATGCCTGACCTGTGCTCTCAGACACACTGGCTGTGACAAGAGCCTCTGCTTCTCTCCATTTGTTTGCTCTGCTGGCATGAGATGAGACAGCTTGCAGAAGAAAAGGCAGTCCAAGAGGCTGGATGCTACAGAAATGCCAGACCTCTGTGATCTGCTGCACTTGGTGGGGACAGGGAGAGCTTTTAGACCTTGGAAAGCCAGTTCAGACCTGGGACTTTACTGGACTCTGTTGCTTTGCAGCAATTCATGACCATTTCCCCACACCCCTATCTGTTTGAACTGTGATCTGTCTGACATGGGAGACATGCCTAGAGACCATTGTAACAAAGGTAAGAGGTATTTGTGCTCTCCTTTAAAATTTACAGTCAGCCATTGCAGCTCAATAGCATCTTCACAAAGTTCCTACCAACCCAGTGTGAGACTGGGATGTTCATCAGACACTTTAGCCACATGGACAGAAGTGATGCCTTTTCAAAGGTGGTACCATGACTGGCAGTGAACACATCCATCCAGGGATCCCTGTAACCTGTGAGGACTGGGATTATTTTAAAACAACACTGTTTGCCACAGTAACAGCAGAGACTGTCAGTTTTGGGGAACCCCTGATGAGTTCTCAGCAAGTGCATTCAGTTGCAACTTGGAAGAGCACCAAAGACCATATGCAGACCTTGAGGCAGGTTTGTCATTCTCCTTTTTATGCTGTCTAGTTCTCAATGATATCAAAGGCTTTGGTAGACACCTCAGAGACCATTTAGCTTGATGATGAGTTGCCCTTCATGATGCCACACTACTTTTCTCCAGCTTCCCTCTGAGACCTCAATGCTATTCTACTCCAACTCTCAAAGAGGGTTAAGGTTAGATTTGCGGTTAGGGTAGGGTTAGGAGAACTGATACACTTTGTAGCAGGTCTTGAAGGTAATTTGCTTGAAATTCATAGACAACAAAGCAGAGTGCCCAGATGAAGCACCAGGCACTTGGCCAAAATCACATTGCTGGGGACCTTCCCATGTCAGCAAGAAACTGCACACCTGATGCCCTCTAGGAGACAGGGAATAACCACAGCAGGTAGGGATGGAGGAGCCAAGAGCAATGGCCACAGGTCAATGGGAAGACATTGCAGCACAAGAATTCTCAAGGGCAGCCAGAGCCATCTGGCAGAGGTGGCAAAGTTCATGTCCTACAGAGGTGTCTGCTGTCACCTGGTACCAAAGCCTCCACAAGGACGAGTGATGGGAAATCCTCCTGAGCTCTGCAGTGTGTCCAAGCAGTTCATGGATCACAGGAACTGACACACGCCTTCTCCTTTTCCCCAGCCTTGCCTTTGCTGACCACATCCACAGCCACCAGCAGCCCAGACAAGTCCTGGGAGCAGCTGCAACACTGCAGTTATGTGTCCATGGGTGGAAAGTGGGTTTTCCACAGCTGGAAGTGGAGCATTCCTGTCCCATGGGAGGCTGAGCCGCTGCCTCCCCAACCTGACCACAAAACCCACCAGGAGGCCACTCTGGCATGAAGCAGCAGCTCCTATGCCCCCATTTTCACAGCCTGTATTCTGAAGAGTCTCTCCAAAGCTGATGCAGCCCCCGGGGCTCCCTTGGCTGGCTAACACCGACGCATGAGTCACTGAAAATTACTTTTCAGTGCTCAAGACCATGAGCTTGAGGGCAGAGAAGAGTTATGGTGACCCAGCCACCTAAAACACTGTCCTGGAGCCACTGTTCTCTCTGTGATTGACTGAATGAAGAGCCCTGGGCTTTCAATAGGAGTAAAAACCCAAATGGAACTCTCAGGTTTATTCCATATTTTGTCTTCCCTCTCTTTTCCAGATCTTTGCTCTCCCCAGCTCAAGCAGCAAAGTTGTCATGAAACTTTGACATTTGCTGTAAAATAAACCACAGCAGCACCAGGCTGGCTGTCCATGCTGCCCCACTGCCTGTGTGTTCCTGGTACCTCTGGGCTCTTTAATGGATGTTTGCAGCATCCAACTGTCTGCATGTTCAAAGAAAGGGAAGTTATGATGCTAGCACTATCGTGACCTTCAGAGAAAGGGCCTAATTATTCCCAAGCAGACAGCTTAGTTCTGGGCAGCTGCTAATGAACACTGATAAGGAATGAAGTGCATCCAGATGCAAATTGCAGAACTGGCTTAGAAGGTTTATGGTGAAGATGATCCTGTGCTGGCTGCAGCTTCATGGCTTTGCTGTAGCTGAGCCTTTACAGATTTCTGTTCATCTCAGATGCCCCTTTTCTTACCCCTTCCCCACATCATCCCAAGCTGATTACAAACCGAATGACCATGGCCACTGCAGGAACAGAACCCTGTGCTGGAGGCCTCAGTTTCTCTTGCAGGGACCAAGTGTTGGTCTTCAGGGAGGTCTCAGCAGTGCAGGGGCTGAATCACCATCTGCAGCTTCAGGAGCTGCAGCAACTGCCTTTTGTTTTGGGATCATGGAAAGTGAGCTGCAGGGTCTCTGCAGAATGCAGCCAAGTAAACTGGCACTCCCAAAGAGGACACAACTGTTCAAAGTGCCAAGCTTAGGTCACCAGAAGCCCTTGGCAATAGTGGTAGAAGTGCAGCAAAGTAAGGAGCACATCATTCTGGGGAGTGGCAATGCTGTGAGAAACAGAGAGGTGGGACAGAGTAGCTGAAAATAGCCTCTGAGCTGGTCAGGTGCAAAAGGAGCAGCTGCTGGTTCCCACGTAGTCAAACTGCATCCCTAAAAGCCGTGTGTGCTTTGCAAGAAAGCTGTGCTGGAGGCTGTGACTGCAATCACCACTGGCAAGACCCTTTCTAGGCATGGGAGGCGTGATAATGGCTTGTCTGTTGTCAGCATCCTGACGGAGCCCGGGATGCCCTGGCAGGCTGTCATCAGCACGCACTCAGTGCCTGCTGCTTGGCTGCCTGTCCAATTCCACCTTGCACAAGAGAAACAAAACACAAAGAGGAGGTTGCAAAAAGCTCGAGTGCCCTGAAGACAAGAAATGTCAAAATCCAGGCTGCCTGCTCAGCCTGGCTTTGGCAGACCTCAGAATGCCAACAGGAACAAGTCTTACATTTTACAAAGGGAAACATGCCTTGCTTGGTGTTGAGGAGGTTCAGTCTGTGGAAGGTTGGTTGATGTTTCACTTCCCCAGAGTCTCCAGTGGGTGTTCTGGTCTTGCTCAGGGCAAGCCTCCCTAGTGCTGTCATGGTGATGGAAGTGTTTGTCCCTTCTGGGCTGGGATGTAAGATGTTTAATTCTGATTTCTGGCTGCTTGAGGAAAAAATATCAGTATCCGTAAGATGTCCAGTGTATGAAGATCTCAGCCTGCATCACCCCTGCATGACAAAGCGGACTGGTCCCTGGTGCTACAGTGCCCACACCTTTGCCTCTGCTCTCCCATTGCCTTTCCCAGAGGACAGAGATGGAGTGAGCTGCAGATAGTCCCCTTTCAAGCAGCTGTTTCTGTAGAACCACTCAGCCTGTCAGGAATGTGTGACTCGATCAAGGGCCAAACTCCTACCATCCTCATTCCCTCTCACCTTGGAGAGATACACAGGAGGGACACATCCAAAGGGCATCAGGATTGTGTCAGAGCTCATTTCAGGGGTCATATACCTTTCCCAAAGTGTCTCACATTCACCTCACATCATCCATGATCTCACAGCTTGCTGTTCACTCATGATTTTCCCAGGGCAGTGGTGTGACAGGTGGCAGAGGTGCTCCCTGGAACAGTATTCCCACACACATCATTCCCTTGCAACTCTGGGACCTGAGCCCCCCAGCTCCCTCAGCCACTCCTCATCAGACTTGTTCTCCAGACCCTTTCCCAGCTCCACTGCCCTTCTCTGGACACACTCCAGCATCTCCATATCTTTCTTCTTCTGAGGGGCCCAAAACTGAACACGGCACATGATTCCAATGCTTCCGGCATTGGAACGAGCTTGACTTTTTAGACATAAGTTAGATTATCAGGAATACTACTGATCAAACACACACACACCCCCCCCAAAAAATAGCAAAGGACATCCCTAAAGATCCTGCTTTGGTTAAGCAGACTGGTAGGTAAAACTGGACACTCAGAACATCTGTCAGGCAGGTGCAGCTACGAGAGCTGTTGGACTCAGCTGCAAGGTTAGAGCATCCCAGAGGGATCTTCCTCTTACAGACACTGACTTGAAAAGGGACCTTGAGCAGTCATGTGCCCCATCCTCCTGCTCAAAGCAGGGCTAATTTAAAGAGTAAATCAGGCTGCTTCGAGCCTTATCTTCCTTATAGGTTATAAATAAACTGGACAATTCCAAAGCCAATGCAGAGGCAAGATATCTTCCTGTCAAGAACATTGATCAAGTCTCGGTGTTTTTCAGGGAGCAAGAGTCTGAAGTTTCTTGGTCATTTTTGTTTAGATCAGCACTAGGTGAGCAGTGGTGGAAAAACTGCTTGAATTGTACCTGACAGGACTTCTGAGAGATGCCCAGTTTCATGGGAAAATGCACCTTCTTGACAAAATGGAACTGCTGGGTCACATGGTGATCTTGGATGAGGAGTCAGAAGAGATCATTTCCAAAATAATGGGCTTGGCAGAAAATGTCCTATGAACTGCCTGAATGAGATCAGGAGACTCCTTCAGCAGGACAGAAACCTGTCCACCCTGAAGAACTTGGACAACCCTGAAGTTACCAGGAGCACCAGAGCTGCCAACCCAGTAAAACTGAGCTTAGACAGACTCCATTTGGATGTTAAAGTTTGCCTTGCAGGAGGAGACAGTTCAGCCCTAATGACTTGTGCAGTTGGAAAGGATATTTACTCACAAAGTAGTAAAGTTCAGCTCTTGATGCTAGAATTCCCGCATAATTTCTGGCTGGGAAACGATAGGAAAATGTCCCTGTTTAAATAAAGCCAGGCTGTCTCCAGCACACTTTGTGTCCAGCAGAAATGCATGTCCATGCAGCATCAGCTGGCCCTGGATAAGCTCTGTGTCTCCAGCTGACCTGACTTGGGCAAAGTGGACTAAACGAAGAAGACAAGAAGTCTTTTTGTTGACTTGTGAAGAGACAGCATCAACCCCCCATCTTTGTTTCTTGATGTATTTGCCTTATTATTTAGTGGACAGCATGGCATAGCCCCATTCTTTGTGATGGTAGGTGTAGATGTTGAAAATGTTGCTCATCAGTGCATCTGCTTCATTAACACGTGCCTCAGAGTCTGCCCCGAATCCTCGGATGCTAAAAGTGTGTGACAAAAAGTCCCATGTCAGTGGAGAGGTGTCTGTGTGCTCACCCTTCACTCTGGCCACAACCTCCCTTAGTACGTGTTTTCCAAGAAACAAAGGAAACAACCAGAGTCCCTCTTTCCTGCTTGCACAGGGCCGAGTTGTGGCTCTGGAGCTGGGCCACTTGTGCATAACTGGGGGCGGCTGCACAGCTGCAGCACAAGCAAACTGTCCTGAGAGGAGGCAGTGGAGAAGACTGCAGTGATTGCATTGTGATACAGAAGAAGTGTTAGAGCTAATCCATTGCCATCTGTCTTTATTTTGCTAACCCGTTCAGTTGGACGCCACAGAAGTGCATTCACAGCAGATGAGCTGGGAGAGCCGTGGCATGGCAGCTCTTGGATTACTGGCATGAAAAGAATCCTTTTGTTCACGAGCCAGGAAGATTAGCTGCTGCCACGTCTGTGTCTGGTTTGTAGGACAAGAAAGAGAAGATGCAGCTCTCTTGCTGCCTTGGCCACTGCTTTGTGGCACCCCAGCTCCAGCTCTTTTCTCACCTCCCTCTTGCTTTATCCTTCCTCTGCTCCTTCCTTCCTGCTCTCTCCTCATCTTGAGCTTTCTCTGCCTTTTCCATCTGCTTCTCTCCTCTCTTGGCATCTTCTCTGCTTCTGCTTGAGTGCACACAATATCCCTTCCCCTCTTCCCCGAGTTCAGGCGGGCAACAGCAAAGTTCAGAGCAGCACAGCTCCTCTCCACCGAGGTGCTTTACCTGCGGCCCCTGCTGCGAGAAAAATTGGCTCGCACCACCTGATCCCAGGCAATTTTGTTCACAGCGGGCGCTGGGGATAAAGTGCTTCAGTGCGAGGCGGCTGCGTCGTTCTTAATCGTGGGGCTGCTGGTGCCAGTGGGGCGAGTGGCTGCTGGGCAGGCTGCCCTCGGGAGAGTGGGGCTGGGCAGGAGCAGGGCTGGTCCATCCACACCCCATGGCCACGCAAGGCCGAA
The DNA here is from genome assembly GCA_013396655.1 of Campylorhamphus procurvoides. Taxonomy (NCBI): domain Eukaryota; kingdom Metazoa; phylum Chordata; class Aves; order Passeriformes; family Dendrocolaptidae; genus Campylorhamphus; species Campylorhamphus procurvoides. The sequence goes on along the minus strand of WBMV01004300.1, from coordinate 117,437 downwards.
GCCTACGGAGCGACGTGACCCATTTAGCAGCTCCCCAGACGACTTCAGGCACGTCGTGACCCGCGGTTTGAGAAGCGCTTCTCTCAGCAGGCAAAAAAGCCCTCTGTGTCCTTTAATTCCAAGAGTGCCACGCTGGAAGGAGATGCCCTTCAGATGCCCTCCCTGCTGTACCTGCAGGCTCTCTGCAGAGCACAAAGGAAAGCCAGTCCTCCCTGGATTAGGCATAGGGGAACAGCCCTGAGCTCCAAGGCAGAAGCAAAGGGTTGCACATCTGCCTCCTGCACTCAGGGCAGTAGCTGGAGGCTCGATGGGGATGGTCCTGCCTCTGTCTGCACACCGAGGCTTTGCCAGTGTGGGTCCGAGCAGGACCTGCAGAGATCAGAGCTGCCTCCTGCTGATCTCTCCCCTGGAAGAGGATGTAGAGTGGAGCTGAGGCAGAGAAGGGAGGTGGGGAGTGTTCTTATTCCTCCATCTGCTCATCCCAGGTGCAGAGCTGGACATGCAGCATCAGCTGCTGCTGCACTGCCCTTCCCTGGGCTCTGAGAGGGCTGGCATGAAGTGCTTTGTGCTACCGGCTTGCTCTGTCCTGATTGACCCCTGGTGCTGCATTCCCAGAGAGACACTGGTGAGCAGGACCATCCTTCACAAGCTATTGGGGAAATGCAGCTTCATACCAGCCAGGATGGCTGGGGACACTCACAACCTGCTCTGTGGTGTGCAAGAGTCCCAGCCATGCTCTTGTAACTCCGCCCTGTACTCTGCAGTTACCAGGATCTGCACCACAGCTGGCATTCCCAAATGCATCACTCTGCTGCACCTGCAGTGTCTTCTGTGTGGGGATGAAATGGGTAGAGAAAGGTGTTTGGTTGCTTCAGGTGTTTCCAGTTCCTCCCTAACACAGGTGAAAGCTCAATCAAGTGAAAAAATTCCCCAGAAACAGGTCTCCCAGTAGTGCCTGGAGCAGGTGCAGTGGATGAGAGCGATGATGTGCCTCCAGGAGCCAAGCTGCTCCCTGTCCCCCCAGAGACCCAGCCCTCCTCCAGCATCCTTCACAGCTACCTCTGACTTTCAATCCACATTCGTGAAAAAACTTCATAATCTCCCTGACTAGGGAAGGTTTTGGGTCATATACAGATGGATGGAAGGAAATTAATTTTCTGCTTGGGCACTGAATTGTCCTAGGAGAAGACCTTCATCTCACACTCCAGCTCACTGGACCATGCCAGCCTGTTGAATTTCCTTGTGTGACACTGCAAGGGGCTGTTGGGCCCTTCGCAATCAAATAAGAGTCAGAGATACATAAAAGATGAGAAATGAGAATCCCTGCTCCCTTGCAGGATGAAAAAGCCCCTGTTGACAAGAACACAGTCAGAATTTGAGCCTCATGGTTTTCAAAGCTTGTCAGTAATTTGGGGGTGCCCAGTGCCTCCAAAGCTCTGCACATTCATCAGCATGGGAGTATCCAGGATCTCATGCTGGCCAAGTGGTTCAGGGTGCTACCAGCCAGGTACCTGAAATCACCAATGTATATTAGAAACCCATGAGGCCTCCACCATTGGTTTGTGCCGTCTCCTGGGAGCCAAGAGGGAATCTCATGCCCTTATGTATCACATCCCTGTGCTGGCTCAGCAGTTGGACAATCAGGGTCGTCCCTGATCCCCACAGGGGAGCTGAGCTCCCCGACCACAGGGTTAGAGAGCACCCAAAGGAGGGAAACGAAGATGAGGAAAGGCCTTGAGGGGAAGTGTGTGCAGAGCAGCTGAGGGCACTTGGTCTGTTCAGCTGGAGAAGATGCGGCTGAGGGAAGACCTCATTGCAGTTACAGCTTTCTCAGGAGGGGCAGAGGAAGGGTGGGCACTGATCTCTGCTCTGTGGGACAGTGACAGGACCCAGGGAATGGCCTGAAGTTGTGTCAGGGGAGGTTTAGGCTGGATATTAGAAAAAGGTCCTTCCCTCAGAGGGTGGTGGGCACTGAACCGGCTCCCCAGGGCAGTGGGCACAGCACCAAGGCTGCCAGAGCTCCAGAAGTGTTTGGGTGATACTCTCAGGCACAGGGTGTGACTCTTGGGGATGGTCCTGTGCAAGGCTGGGAGTTTGACTTGATAATCCTTGTGGGTCCCTTCCAATTCAGCATATTCTATGATCCTCACCAGCCAGGCAATACCATGGCATGTGCAGCTTCCCACTTCAAAACTTCCTTGCACATGGACCTTTGTAAATGGTGGAAGCCTTCCCAGTTCCCACCTTTCTCCCTTTGGCTTAGAAGCAACTCACATGGCCATGGGTCTGATCCTGCCTGACCTGACTCCTCTGCCCTCCCAAGGGTTGAGTTCACCTGCACACTTGGCAGCTTCTTCCCCCAGAGCACCTGGGCCCAGATGGCAGATCCAGCACTGGGCAGGTGAGAATCTTGGGCAGTGGGCATATCTGGTAGGGTGTGCCCAGGCTGGAGCAGCCCTACTGGGACTGCAGGACTTCCAGGTGTTGGGTTCCCATGTGCAGGAGGCAAGATGTGCCAGAGCATCGCTCCCTGCAGTGGCTGGGGCTGATGACAGCCCTGCCAGCACCCCTCGATCAGATGGGAGCTGAAGGGCTGCCTGGCTCTCCGTGACTCAGCAATAATGCTTTGGGTAGTTAACATTTCATTATCATTTTTAAAGGCTAAGTGGCTTTTACCACCTGAGAAGTATATTAATGGCCCCAGTAAAACACTCCCCTGAGTGCCCTAATGCTTCTGTTATATCGATTCATTTCCCCCCTCCCCCCTTTCCTTCTTTCTTTTTTAAAACATTTTTTCTCTCTCCCTGCATGTATTCCCCCATTATGAAAAATACACACTCATTTGTACGGTGCAGACAGGGGGAATAATGCCATTCTCCAACTAATAACACTGCTGAATCCTCCCCTCCTCACTTGCTTATTACTCCCCACAGCAGAGCGACAAGAGGCAGATGGTGACAAATTCCTTCCCTGCCCCCACAAATGATCAGCTTATTCCCTGGAGTACGAGGGGGTTTCTTGGGGTTTGGGGATGGGTTTCCTCAGCCTCTGGAAACCTTCCTTCCTATGGGTTGTGCTGCTGCTTGTGTCTTGTCCCCTCACTTCAAGAAAAACATTGAGGTGCTGGAGAGTGTCCAGAGAAGGGCAGTTGAGCTGGGGAAGGATCTGGAGCACCAGGAGTGCATGAGGGAGCTGAGGGAGCTCAGCCTGGAGAAAAGGAGGGTCAGGGCGGACATTCTCACTCTCTGCAACTCCCTGACAGGAGAGTGGATCCAGGTAGGGATCAGGCTCTGCTCCCAGGGAACAGGGACAGGACAAGAGGAAATCGCCTCAAGCTTCACCAAGGGAGGTTCAGGTCAGTGTGATGGGAAAGCTGAGAAGACACATCAGGAAGAATTTCTTCAGGGAAAGGGTTGTCAGGCATTGGAACAGGCTGCCCAGGACAGTGATGGAGTCACCGTCCCTGGAGGTGTTCGAGAAATTACCATGACACTTAGTGCCATGGTCTAGTTGACAAGGTGGGGATGGGTCAAAGGTTGGACTTGGCGATCTTGGAGGTCTTTTCCAACCTTAATAATTCTGTGATTCTGTGCAGTACCCACTTCCTGCAGTGAAGACACTGTGTGAAGATCCCTGAGCATCTGCCTCAAACCTTGCATCAAGGAGGGAGCAGTTTGGTGCTGCATTTCAGGACTAAGATGAAAGAAATAAGGAAAATGAGAGTTTCAGTCATTTACCAGGGCTGGTCTCAGCAGCGTAGGTATTTTTGTTTGTGGTCTGCTTGTCCTGGCACCCTGCTGGCTGCTCAGACAGACAGCGTGCCAGGAGGCACCTAGCCATGGTCAGTCCCAGCCAGCACTCAGGTCTCCCTTGCCCCAGGCAGCATGTTCCCAGTGACAGCAGCTCTGCAACCAGCACACAGGTCTCCTGCACCAGGGCTTTCCTTTCCAATGAATGTCCTCACAGGAAGGCCAGAACCAGGAACCAGCTGCTCTGGCCTCTTCTGTCCGTGGTTCACAGGCCCAAGAGAAGCTGTATCAGTGATACCATCTTCTCCTGGCTTCTCTCCTCCTGGTCCTCCAAGCAAAGTCTACACCTCCTTTTCTTAAATTTCTCACAGTTCAGGGGCAAATTAGAGATATAATGAATACATTAGTAATCAGTATTTCACAGCCTTCTATAGCCTTCAATCACAAATGGATGCTTGCCCGTTTGTCTATCTCTGCATCAACACAGAGTGAAAGACCCCCCTTTCCCCTGCATGGCTTATCTCTCACTGCCCTCTACATAATTAGTTTATAGCCAAACTGGGCTTTTTGCTTTTCCCTCGGGGTGAACCATCAGAGGGGAGGGGGTCACCCACCACCTGCCCTGCAGGGAGTCCATCTCACAGCCCTCCAGCTCTGGAAGCTCTGCCTGCCCCTTCCTGCCTCCAAGTCCTGCTGCTTCATGATCTGGTGAGCCTTGAAGATCTCCAGAGCAGGATTAGCAATAACTACTGTTCCCATTCCCACTTTGCTTCTTCTCTTTACTCCATGGCTTCTCCCAGCTTTAAGGAGACATGAAGCAGCCACAGAAAAGGTCTCAGAAAGCCTCTGGGGCTTCTGGGGGCATCTATGTGCTGCTGATGTGGAATGAGGGGACATCTTTGGCTCAGGTGACACATGTGGTAGGGTTGGGTTCACTCGGTGCAGTCTGGCTGCACACAACAGGAATGATATACACATGAAATCCACACAGATACGGCCTCTGTAAGTCCAGATCAAACACATGCTGTGGGTTAAACTGATCTCTCCAAAGCCCCTGGCCCTCATTCATGGGTGCTTACTGCTGAAACAGGGCAGTGTTGGCCTTGAATGCAATAATTAATCCCCCTGCAAAGTGTGCAGTGGGAGTCTCATCCCAACCCTGCCATCTTGGCCTCACATCCCACATTCCAGCAGCATCTTTGCTCTTCAGGACCCTGCTGGGCTCACAAGTTGCTCTGCTCATGCCTTTTCCCAGGTTCTCTCATTGGACCTCTCAGTGCCGAAGCAGGAGATGCCGTTTTTCCATCTGGGTCCTGGGCTGCCTCCAGCACTCTCAAGAAATGAGAAAAAAGGGGGAGCTCATGTCCTTCACTCGTTCTCAGCAGTGGGGTCTGTAACAGGTGTTCAAGTCTTCACTCCAGATCAGCTGCAAGAGCAGCTCAAGGTTGGCAGGAGCACATAGGAGGAGGCAGGATTACTCTTCACCTCTGAGAATCATTAAATCATACAATCATAGAATCATTTAGACCTCCAAGATCATGAAGTCCAAACTGTGTCTGATCCCCACCTTGTCACCCAGCCCAGAGCACTGAGTGCCATGTCCAGTCATTCCTTGGACACGTCCAGGGATGGGGACTCCACCACCTCCCTTGGCAAACCCTTCCAACACCTGACCACCCTTTCCATGAAGAAATTCCTCCTCATGTCCAACCTGAACCTTCTCTCATGCACCATGAGCTCATACCCTCTTGAACAAGATCCTCCCTGTCACAAATAGAGACCCCAAATTCCTGGATACCACCTCCTGCACAGGTCAGGCAGGAGCTTCCCAACCCAGATTTGGTTGCTGCTGCTGCTCTGTCCCGCAGTGACTGACTTGCAGGAAGTTGCAGGAAGAAGGTGAGGCACATTTGGTCAAAGCTGTGTTGAATTTGGCACCAGTGGCACCAAAGCCCCATGTGTAACAGAACACACCAGTCATGTAGTTCATTATTTCCAGCCACAAAACATTTTTTTTTCACAATGAGTAGGGATGGACCCTGGGATACTTTAAACCCTTTTTTTCTGACTGGGATAGCAGCCACCAAGGCAGATTCCAGTGTGATTTACCCCAACATGCATCCCCAGCCCAGCTGGGTTAATGGGAACTTTGGACTTCCTTTCTTCTTGAAAGTTTTTTGCTACTTTTCAATTTTCAAATTCTTTCCTAATTCCTAACTTCCATCCATGTAAAATTAGCTGCAGATCCCATTCTCTAGCCACAGATGCTCCATTTCTAGAAACCTCAGGTTTTTCCCCATCCTTAAATCTGGGGAAACACACTCCTCCTAGCATTTATTCTTCAACAAGCAAAGCCTCTATTCTTTGCTGCCTTTCTAAATGACCTTTCCCTATCTCGTCATGATTCCCTATCTAAACTATGTGGGACAGGCGACTTCTCTTCATTGTCTCTAACATTTGTTGATATAAAACGGATTTCTTATCTCTGGTGAAATACACCTCCCCTTCTCTCATTCCGTGGTTTTTTTCTGTTTCAGGTGAGCTACAGAAATTAATTTGAGCAGTTTCTTGTCTCAGTCCTTTTCTCCTCCAGGAGCTCAAAGACAGCTTCCTGCACTTTCCATCCCTCTGGGAGGGAGGCTGCAGGCATCCTTAAGAGCCACTGAACCTTGCTCCAGCCCAGAGGGACTCAGGGCTCCCCTCCTCTCTTCCAGACCTTGACATCCTCTGCATACATATCCTGACCTCAGGCTCTCTGCATGCCAGGCAGGGGTGCGCTCCCCTGTGACTCTTGGAAGCTCTGGAGGGAGGAGCAGGGACAGCAGCATCAAGGAGAAAGGGAGGAGGTGTCACCACACCGGCCAGGAGTGAGTAGTGACTTCATCAGCTGGCTCATCTGAGCACACCGAGCTGCCTCCAGGGCAGCCCCAGCAGAAGCTGGAAGCTCTCAGGCATGGCCACCTCCTCGAGTTCATCCTGGACCTTTCAGAAGCCACCCCTGCACACACCAGCAGTGGCACAAGCAGTAGGGGCCTTTCATTCCCAAGAGCTGAACCTCCAGTGATCCATCATACCCTCCATTTCAGTGATTCCCTGACCACTTCCCAGCCTCTCCAGCCCCTCTCTCCACCTTGCCTGCTCCCCACTGGCTCCACAAAACACTACCCCTCTCTCCCCACTGTGCACCCCCTTTCCCACGCAGCTCCTGCTTCTTCCATCACCTCCAACTCAATGCCATACTGCTGGAGTGGAGGGGACACGGCTGCTGGGGGGATCTGCAAGATACAGTGAGATGAGGAAGCTGGCTGAACTGATGCCCAAGTCTGCAGACTGTCACATTCAGAGCTGCTCTCCTGAAAGTGAGAAAATTTGGTCCGATAGTAACACTTGGATCGCTGCTTTGCACAGATGTAACTCCTTTCTCCAGCTTCTGTTTTAATACGCACATTCCTGCCTATTCCTGGAGATGCAGTTCAGTGCACGCTGCCGGATGGAGGGAGCAGCCCAAGACACCGAGTCAGCTTGACTCTGCAGCCAAGGGGTTTTCCAGTTGTTCTCCCAAAAAGATGGCCAGATCCAGAGTTCTTCTCTCCCAGGTGGCCACTCCTGGATCCCAGCATATCCCATTCAAAAACACCACCCTGTCCCCAACTTCCAACCATTGCATTTCATTTGGGGACTGAGAGCCTGACACCACACCCTCCTTTTCTTCCACCTGTACCAGCCCATGCTACCTGTGCCAGGTGTGCTGGAGCGAGGAGGCTGAGGGGATGCTCTTCAACAGCACGTTGCTGCAGCCATGTGGTGTCCTGGCAGCCGGGGAGCCTTGGCTGGGGTGGGATGGGCAGCTGCGCATGTTCGGCGGGACCCAGATCGTGCTGCAGCTGCAGCAGGAGCTGCCTGGCTTTGGGGCTTTCCGATTCACAGCCCTAATGCAACATTAATGGGCTTTGCTGGCGCTGAATATTTATAAACCAGGAGCAAGTTCTTACCCATCTACCGCCAAACTGGGGGCTGCAGGGCACAGAGCAGGGACGTGGCCTCTGTCTTGCCATGGGGGGTTGGCCAGGACCCTTCCCACCTGCCCTGTCCACCCACTTGGGAAAGGGAGGAGGTGTGGACAGGGAGAACCCATAGCTGAGCTGTCTGCATCACCTCTGCCTCCCCTTTCAATCCTACATCTCTGCCTAAATTTGTGGAAAACCACACCTGCTCACACCAACCCACATCCCCTCCCTCTCACATCTCCCCTCCCAACACTCCCATGCTGCTGTAGCCCTTCCCAAAGCCTGACTCTCCTGACTGGGGTCTCTTCTCTCCTTCCTCTGCTCCCCTCAGCATCCGCTTTCCTCCTCACCTCTCTGACCAGTATCTCCCTTCCCCAGCCCCTGCTCTCCTCAGCTCTCCTCTGATTCGACAATTTCCCAAGGCTCCTTCCCCTCTTTCTGCACATCCTGGAGATGCCACCGGGACCTGGTGGCCACATGGCCCCTTTCCAGCTCCCACCATGTCCCTGTGGCAGCCAAGCCATGCAAACCACCCATACAAATGGGTGGCACATCACACCAGAGGATGTGCCTGTCAGGGCAGGAGGAGACCCTGAGGACACCCTCACCCAGGCCCCTGTGGGTCTGTCCCATGCTGCTGCACACAGTGGCCCATGGTGACTGCTCCAGATAAACCTTTTTTCAGCAGGAAAAGCACATGGAAAAATGCCTTTTTTTGTCTTTTTTTTTTACCCATTTTTGGAGGGATGCTCTGTTTTTTATTTGTCCCTTGAAACCTTTTGTGTGGAGACAGAATGAGAAATCACCTGGCCAGAGGGAGAAGCCAGATCCCAGGGGACATCACTTTTGGGGTCCAGGCACTTTCCATCCCACCCAGCCTCCTTGGACCACTCTTGCTGCTGAGGATGGGCAGGTAGAAAGCATTTCTCTGGGGTGAAGGGGAAGCCCAGAAAGGCTCTGACCCACCTGGGGCGATGCTGCAGGGAGGAGCACGGTTGGGCTCTGCTCCAGTTCACTTCACCTTGCACCAGACACTGCAGCTGAGGATGCTCGGGGGGGGTCCTGGGGGCCAGGGACATCCCCCTCCCCATCCCCACCGCCCGGGGAGTGCCCGCTGGCCCAGGCCACCTCTCGCCTCTCCTGTTTGAGCCGTCAGCTGCAGCAATAAAAGCACCTCGCCTTCCCAGCCCTATATTAAAAGAGCCGGACCTAAAATTAATTTAGCCCTGCTCTTTGTTGTGGACAATACAGAGGGGATATTGTGTGTGGGGAGAGAAAGGCTTTTTGTTTGGGTGAGGAGACAGCGGCGGTCTGTTCTTGCGGACATCTGAAAACAAGGCTGGGAAGAGCGGCCCTTTAAGTTCGGCTGAAGCAAAAACACACAGCCCCATCTCACAATTAAACACAGTATCAAACCGAGAAAGGATCAATTGAGCCTAAAACAGAAAGCTCCCCATGTGACAGATTCCAGAAAGTACGTGATACACCATGCCCAGGGCTAGTACATGCCTGCTGTGTTTCCCAGTACATGATTAATTTGACTCAGGGCAGGAGGCTGCAGGCAAGGGATCTGCAGCACACACTGAAAAGTTTTAACACTTTGAAGACTGGAAGCGCGGAGACAAAGGCAAAGGCGGCAGCGAGCGGTGGGAGCACGGGCTGGATGGACCCACGGACAGACAGGGACTCGATTTTCATCCCGCTGCCAGCACGGGCTGTGCTTCCCGCCAGAGGCCAGCACCAGCATCCCCCATCAGCATCCCTCCTCCATCCCCCAGGGAGGATGCTCCCCACGGCCACTCTCCCAGGGAGCATTTGGGGCTGGGGGTCCACAGGACAGTGCCTGGGCTGCAGCCTCGCCCCTCGGGCGGGTGATGGGGACCGCCCGGGAAGGAGCCTTGCTCCCCTCCTCCGGTCTTACAGGTGACCTTGGAGATGGGCAGATTAGAAACAATTAATTTATTAGTCGTTTAATTGCTGGAGAGTTGCAGATGAAGCCAACGGGCACTTTCCCCGGGAGGCAAGGGGTGGCGCTGCGACACCAGCAGAGCAGCCTGTCCCGGTGGGGTGCAGGCTGGGGACACTGGGGTGGCATCCCCAAAGCTGCCCCACCACCACCTCCCACGGGTTAGTCACGGGGGAAACAGCTTTTCTAAGGGCAGGATGCGATCTTGGCCAAGGGATGCAGGCTGGGGACACTGCCCAGAGTTGGATGCCCTCAGTCCCCACTGCCCAGCTATGGGGGACACTGCCCTTCCAACAGCAGGACATCTCCCTGAATGAGGGGTGCAGGCTGGGGACACAGGAGTGGCATCCCCAACATTGGATACTCTCTGTCCCCTCTGCCCAGAGGTGGAGCATGCAGCCCTTCCAACAACAGGACATCCCCCTGGCTCAGCAGTGCAGGCTGGGGACATGGGGGTGGCATCCCCGGGCTGGGTCCCTTGTCACCCACTGCCCATCCACAGGGGACACAGCCCAGGTGCACACCAGCCATCCCTGCACACCTTGTTGTGCAGATGGTCCATCCCAGGGGCAATGTGTCACCCATAGAGGCCACAGCCATGGGACTGGGGGAACTAGTGTGCAGCAAATGATGTTACTAGGCTAAGACAGTCCAAGTCACCACTGAAAGCAAACAGAGCCCAGGCTGTGACTGCTCTCTCTGGCACGGCTGGAGAGAGGACTTTGCAGCTCTGCCACTTGCTGCCAGCCTCTTTTCCCAGGCCTGGGAACAGTTTTAGCTTTGGAGCAATACTCCCCAGCCTCAGTCCCACCTCTGGACCCTGCACACTTCCACAGGGGTGCTGCTGCCCATCACAAGAGGCCCATGGTTTGGGGAGGTGGAGGATCCCTGAGACTACTTGTCCCTCTAGGAATGTGCTCCATCCAGAGCTGCTCTGTTCCCTGCCCACTGAGCCCCAAACCAGCACTATTTTTTCCAAAAGAGCTTTGTCAATAGAGCAATTCAGGCTGTCTCAGGAAGGAACCAGTCCCACAAGGTACCAGGAGATGAGTCCCACAGACGTTTAGCACCATCCCCTCTCCAAGCAACTCTCTCATGCTAAGGCTATCAAGCCGTCCACATGCGGGATGCGGAGCAGGACAAAGCCAGAGAGCAGCAGGGTCAGCCCATCCTTGGGCTCCGCTCCCCCCATAAAATGCAGACACTCCTGCCTGCCTCACAGAGGGGCTCCGTTCATTATCCGCTGCAAAGTGCTCCGAGATCCTCGGATCAAAGGTGCCGTCACAGCGTCGAGCCTGATTATTATTGATTATCCGTTTCAAGCCAGGTCCCAAACGAAGGCAGCGAGCCCTGAACGCAGAGGAGCCGAGGGAGGGCCCAGCAATCGACTGGCGATTTTTACTGCGGATGACCCGAGCCAGGGAGCAATTTCTGTTCATCCATCAAGGAAGATCCAGGCGTGAGCAAACAGTCAGGTCATGGGCATTCATTTTATTATTAAATCCTAAAGGGGCTGTGGCTCGTGCAGCTGGATGTAAGTGATCTTCGTGTTAAAAAGACGAGCTTTGAATTTAATTTTGCAGCCAGGCTGATAGACCTGGGGATGACTCAGCCAGAAGAACCAGCCAGGCCTTCTCTTCAGGGAGGAACAACACAGCCAAGAAGAGTCAGGGGCCAGCTCCCAGCACAGTACAGCCCTCAGGTCCCTCCTGGAGCTCCCATTGTCCCCACTTTGCTCTTCTGTCCTCCTGCACCATCAGCCAGCGTGGCTGCCTCCCAGCTGTGCTCATGTGTAGGATTGTGTCTGTGCTGGGGACGGGCTCTGAGCTGTGCCACCCAAGCATAAGCACAGGTGGAGTGAATTGCAACAGTGCTCTGCTGCTGTGAGCTGTCCTTGGAGCAGGAGCACACATGGCACCATGTGTGGCTTCACCATGCTTCCATGAAGAAATTCCTCCTCAAGGCTGTACCACACACCCTTCATGGCTGTACCACACACCATGCACGCTTGCTTTCTCAGCAAGGAACTCTGCTGTGGAGCGCTGCTGCAGGCAGCAAAGGTGTTTGGTCATTAAAGTCATTTTTCTAATTGCAGTCAGACCTGAGCTCAGAGTCACCACTGGGGAAAAGCTGCTGGTGCTGGCCCAGGGGGCAGAGGACAAGATGAATTTTCTAATGTGTGCTACTTTCTGCACTGTGTGCCAGCCCCACACATGGCTGCGCCCACTGTCCTCGCTGTGCCAGGGAAGGGGACAGGTTCTGTGCCCCAATCCTGCAGGACCAGCAGGGCAGGGCAAGGAGGTGCTGTGGGCTGGACGGATGCTCGTGCCAGCTGGCCACGAGAGAATGTTCCCAGAGGGGCTGCAAATGCTGCTGCAAGTCCCAGGACTGTGGGTGTGGGAGCTGAGTCCCCTCCCCTCTTGTTCCCCAGGGTGGAACTGAGCAGAGCACCCCGGGAGCAGAGCACAGCAGCCTCCCCTAATCCCTGGCGCCCATCTTTGTCCTCCTCCTGCCCCCACAAGACTGGCTCCACTTTTCCCAGCAGGAGCCCAGGGAAAAAAGAAAGAAAAAAAAAAAAAAAGGAAGAGAGAGAGGGAGGGAAAGAGAAGCTAAAAATCTGTCTTCTTTAATTAATGAGGCAAGCCAGCCTGGAGAGCACGTTTGGGATCGCAGGCCCCCAGCCAGGGGCGAGCCAGCAGCCAGGGCCGGTGACACGGAGGAAGAGGGATGGGGGGAGCGTGGGGGGACACAGGCATGGCTTTTTATACTCCCCTGTTAACTGATCCACGGAGCTTTCCTGGCATCGGTTTCAAAGGTATCCCTTCACTAATCCGCCGGGCTGTTCCAGGATGGCGGTTTTGGCCAGCGGGAAGGGGGAAGGGAGGGAGGAGAAATGGTCACAGGCAGACTGCACCTTTTCACAGCCCGCAGGAAAGAAAAGCAGGGGGGGAAAAAGGAGCAGAGTGCGGTGTGGGGCCGGGGAGGGGGGATGTGGTGCTCTGGGCTAGGAGCTGCACACGCAGCATCACAGCCACTCGGCCACTGCTGTGGACCCTGTGCTGCAGGAGGAAACCACATAGCACCTCCCAAATATAGATCCCACCACGCATCTGCCTGCCAGGCACTGCAGGTATCCCAAACACGCCTTCCCCAGCCGACTTGGCTGAATATAGCCTGACCCTCTCCCCACTGACCTTCCCTGGGGGGCCAAGAAGGGTGGTTCCAGCTCCAGGGGGAGTGCCATGGGGCACTCCACTCAAATTCCATCCTGAGGGAAGGTGAGCTGGCAGCCATGCAGGGCACAGGCACACCGGGGGCAGGCAGGAGGAAGGTGGCCCTGTGGCATCTGTCCCTCAGCAAGGGCCGTGTGGGTACCACCTGGCCATGTGAGTCAAGGGGACAGGGCTGATGCACCAGTTCTTACACCGAAGCAGCCCCTTGGGACCTGATTAGTGGGGGGACCAGACACTGCCTACCATTACAAAGGCCAGGGGACTTCTTTAGTTGTAGTTCTTGCTGCTCTGTTGTTGTTTTAATTTTAAAATGCAGCCCCAGAGAAAGCCTGGGTGGGTGCCCAGCCTGCTATGGGAACTCTCCAGTGAAGTTCAATCTGCCCCAGCAGCTCCCCAGCATCCCAGCATCATTTCTTCTTTCAGCCCTATGAGCTACTGCCCCTCTACTTCAACATTCTCTCATCCCAGGGCAGTCTCTGCCTGAGATGCTGGACTGACCCTAGCTCTGCTGTGGTCATCACCAGTGGACACCAGCACCCATGACCTCCAGGCTGGACCATCATCATGGATACCAGCAGTTCCATGGTGCAGAGAGGAGATGGCAAGCTCAGCAAAAACCCTTTTGCAGTGCACTGCTGCAGGCAGCAAAGGTTTTTGGTCATTAATGTCATTTTTCTAATTGCAGTCAGACCTGAGCTCAGAGTCACCACTGGGGAAAAGCTGCTGGTGCAGGCCAGGGGATAGGGGAGAAGATGAATTTGCTTATGAGCTTTTTCTCTTGGTTTTTGGTTTGTCTTTTTTTTTTTCGAGGGTTAGTGGTTATAAAGCTCAGTCTGTGTGACACACAAAGCTGTGCTAAGACAGATCTAACGCCACAGCTCTGGTCTCTCTGTCAGGTCAAGGCCAGCTTGCTAAACCTCATGTCCTGACGTGTAAGATTTGGGCAAAGTCAGGTAAAACCCTCAGTCTCCCTGTGTGTCTGAAGTAGCTGTGCTACCTCAAAAACCAGATGTATTCTGCTCTTCAGCACAACTACCTAATTTAGTCTCAAAATGGCTACAAAACTCCCCTTCAGTATAGGAAAAATGTCAATCCTCCATTCAATAACGTTTTCACAGCTTCTTGCTTCCCTACAAACTCCCTGGAATTCCAACAGTGTCGGTTTTGCATCATTTTTGAGAGGCCCCTTTTTGAGTGAAGGACCAAGCTTTTTGTGTATAGGGAAAAAAAAGAAACAAACCCTCATGCACAGCCCAACAAAAATCACATGGTGTTGTTTGGTGTTGAGGACTGCTCTGGCTTCCAGGGCGTTTTTGGTCCATCCAGACCTGGTACTTCCCCTTGAGAGGTGCTGGGAGGTCAGTGTAGCCACATGCAGTCCCATCTCCCAGGGTGGAGTTTGATCACCCGTCTTTTTATCTGTTGGAAAAGGGAAAGGCACCCCCCACACCTGCCCTTGTCTGGGTGCCCCCAAGGAGAGAGGAAAGTCCTCTTTCCTGCTAAGCTCAGCCTCTGATGCTCCCAAGTTCCAATGTACCAAGAGGGAAGCTGGTGCACAATCCTGTGCAGAAAATGCACTGAAGAAGATGGTGGGAAAGCAGCTGGGAAGGGGCAGATCACCTGATCCAATTTTATACCACAGTGTTGGACAGATGAAGACCCAGTCCCATGTCCTCCAGACAGGGAGGTTTGGATGGCTGCTGCCTTTGAACAGGAATGCCATGGCAGTAGCCAGGACATACCCAGTATGGAGACCTGACTGACATTACACATCACATTCCTCCCTGACCTTTGTCCATGTGCTCATTAAAATAATTGATCCGAGCCATGACAGTCACACAAGAACCCCATGCTTGTCACATCACCTCCTGGGTGGCTCCTTCCTTCCCACCACACTGGCCAGATCCAAGTCTCTTTTGGCCAGACCTTCCCTTGCCCTGTGTCCCCCTGGGGCCATGGAGGAGCTGTGTCCCAAATGCCCCAGCACCAGCAGCAGGATGGGTCGCCGGGAAAGGTGTCTCGCTGCTGTCCACGGGGAGATCCAGCCGGTTGTTTTGCCGGCTTTATCTCCAGAGTGTTAATTATTCCAGCCCCAGGTGGCATTGTCCCTCACTATTACACGGTTGACCTGTATCTAATCCGTCATCATCTGAAACCCTCTGCCCCGTCCTGGCATCCCTGTTCGCCCCGAATCCCCCCCAGCCTCCGTGTGCTTTATTACCCCTGCAAAACCCAAGTTACAGTTTCAGGACAGAATCAAAGAAAAGCTCCTTAATTTCCATCCAGCAAAGCCCGGTGAATCCGGAGCCCCCCGGGGCGGCTGAATCCCGGCCAGGCAGGAGCTCAGAGCCGGCGGAGGGTCCCTGTCATCCCTCCCTCCTTACCCCCGGCTGCGAGCGGAGATGTCTCTCGGCTCAGCCTGTCTTTCGGGCTGCTCCCCACTGCGAGAGCCGCACAAAGGAGCCCTCCCCGCTGGTGTCCAGGCCAGCAGCATCTCCAGCGCATGACTTGTAACCCGCCGAGCTGGTCCTTCACACGCCGTGAATGATAACAGGGAGCTGCAGCCCATTGTCTGCGGCCCTTGCGCCGGTTTGTCAAGTTTGCGGTTGCATTTTAATCCTGACGCCTTTTCAAAGCCCAGCTGCGCATTGTGTGGGCGCAGGAATTCTTGACTTGCAAATCCCCCGGCATTAAATTCAACCTTCTGGGGCTGTGGTGATGGTCCGCACAGTGAATGGGGGGCGGAGGGCTTGGGGGGGGGGGGGGAAGCTCCTGCCCCCCGCNGGGGAGAAGCTCCTGCCCCCTGCCATGAATAACAAGCAGATGAGAAGCAGGGGAGGACAGTGGAGGGGCTGGGGGAGCCAAGGTGACAGCAGTGGGGTCTCTGAGGCTGGTACGGTGGGATTTGGACCCAGACATGGCCAGCTTGCCAGCTCCCCTCACCCTTTCCTGCCACGCTCGGTTTGGTGCCCAGAGCCGTTAAGGACCATATGGGATCCCCAGGAAAGGGGTTTCAAGCATCTCTCGTGTCAGATCGCAGGGACAGTCCTCAGTGCTGAGCCGGGGCAGGGAACAGGGAATCACAGAACCACACAATGGTTTGGGTTGGAAGGGACCTTAAAGATCATCTCATTCTACCCCACTTGCCAGGGGCAGGGACATCTTCCACCAGTCCAGGTTGCTCCAAGCCCCATCCAACCTGGCCCTGGACACTTCCAGGGATGGGGCAGCCACAGCTTCTTTGGACAACCTGTGCCAGGGCCTGCCCACCCTCACTTCCCAATATCCAATCTAACCCTGCCCTCTGTCAGGGTGAAGCCATTTCCCCAAGGATGGGTACAGGACAGCAGAATCCTGCTGGTGCTGCAGTGCCAGCTGATGGGCCATGTGGGCAGGTTTAGCTTTGACCTGCCTGTCTGGGTCTGCTCCAGGGTTTGGGAAGCCACCCTGAAGGCTGGAGGTGTGGGCACTGCCCAGACCCAGCTGAAGCAGACAGAGTAGGGGTCTGCCCGTGTGGGTTGGGGTCCTGCTGCAATGGTCCCGTCCAGTCCTGTGGTTAATGCAAGCCCTCCTCCTGCTCTGCATGGAGAACAATAGGCAGCCTGTGTGCAGGGAGATGGGCCTGCTGCCCTGCTCTCCTGCGGGCTGGCTGACTATCCTCCGACCAGTTGGGCAAGTTTTCAATGCAATGGAGTTGGGTTTTTCATTAAAAAAAAAACAAAAACAATAAAAACAACACACACCAAAAAAACACACATTTGTCAAAGCTGAAATGTTTCAGGGAGCTGTATCGTTCGGGCAGATTTTTGCCAAAAGCTGGGCAGACTTTTGGTGGCAGTCTGCCCGATTTCCTAACCCTTTTCCTAGCAGGCAGCCTCCAAAACCAGGTTCCCAGGATGCCTCCAGGCTGCCAGGGCTCGCAGCTTCCCAATCCTGTGCTTTGCAGGAGGCAGCAGAAACCGAACTGCCTCTCCCTGCCCTGGTGGGAGGACATCGACTCCAGGCACCGCTTTGCACTGGACCCTGCACTGCAGGAATCCCACGCCTCACCCCATGTCTCTTGTCTCTTCTGTGACGTCTCTTGTCTGCTGGAAGCGGCCCCAGCAACCCTCCAGAGCTGGGGCAGCGCGGGAAGTGTCAACTGACAGCTCTGCTTTGTTTCAGGGGGGGAAAAGAGTAACACAATCCCTTCTCATCTTCTCTGGTGGCCTCGCTTAACTTCTCGGTGCCTCGGTTTGCCAGGTTCTGGGATCATAAAGCCCTGTAAAAGACTCGGAGATCCTGGCACTCGGGGGAGGAAGGTAAGAATTAAAACAGGAGGAACAACTGGTTCCCAGATCCCTCCACCACCTCCTGACCCAGCACTGTCCTTGCCCCTCCTCTTTGCACGCTACCACGAGTGTGATCGCCCTGCACATCTTCACCTCCCAGAACCCCTTTCTATGCCCTCCCTGTCCTGCTTTCCTTCTTTCCAAGGCCCAGGAATGCTGCAGCTATCCCTTCTGTCAGGCTTCCCTCCCCTGCTTCCCTTCCTGCTCTGCTCTGGGCAAGGGCTCAGACAAACAAGGTGGCTGTTCCCAATTCCTTCTTTTTGTCCCTGAGCATTCTTTGCCTGGGGAGAGCCCCTTGCTCTGGGCACAGACCATAGTCAGGCTCAGCAGAGCCTGGGAGTGGGAAAAAACTCCCTGGGAGCAGGGACAACTCGCTGGGAGCCTGGAAAATGCAGGAATATGAATCCTGCAGAAGGAGAAAAGCATTTAGGCTCCCCAGGACATTGGCCAAGAAGCAAGACCCTGAGCTCAGCCACGCTGTCTCAGTGAGGAGCTGGATCCTGTCTGGTGGGCATACAGGACTTGGAGTGATGTCTGTCCCCGCAGCACCCGTCTCCACTCAGTAGAATTCCCCACACCAACTGGAGAGAGAATTATCCCCTGTTTGTTTGCCCTGGTTTGTTTTTAACAAACTGTGCTGCTGGCTGTTTATCACTTCATTTTCCTCCAGGAGATGAGGCAAGCGAAAGAGATCAGCCAGAATAAAACACGACCTTTATGGGCTCTGCTGTGGGCTTGGACTTTCCACCTACTGCCTTGATGTACCAATGGGGTCTGAGATGAGCAGATGCCAGGTGCCATGTTTGGTGCTGGCAGAGGAGCAGCATATGTAGCTCTGAGCTCAGGCCCACGGGATACTCCCCAGCGTGTGCTCATGACACCCACCCAGAGAGTTTTTGTGCCACAGCTCAAGTCACTTCCTCACACCCTGCAAATTCCTCCTCCTGGTGCCCGTCCCCCCTCGGTGAATCTCAGCAGAGGAGGGATGAGTGCTTGTGAGGGAACATTGCAAACAAAACACCATTTCTGGGTTGCTGTGAAGACCCAGGCGTGCAGGGACTCACTCCCTGGTCTTGCTCAGTCCCCAGCTGGACTAATGTGTGCAGCATCCCTTGGGCATCTCTTGGGAACTGAGGGACTTTGCTCCCTGGATATGCTTAGGACATAAAGGCAGAGTCTGCACTGAGACACAAAACACAGTCACATGAAAGATGCTCTTACTGGAATGTCCACAACACCCAGCCCATTCCCATTCCTGCCTTTCCACTCACAGCTCTCCTGCCCAGCCCCAACCTGGGACCTGCCCCAGGCTCAGGTGAACCTGACCATCTTCCAACCAGGTCATCACCAGCCCAGGCTCTAAGCACAGCTCAGGTCTTTGGAACTGAGAAATGTTTGGAGCAGGCTGGCTGACTCACCCAGCTCTCTAGCCATGCCCTGCTCTCTCCCCAGGCCATCACACACTGCCCAGCCTTCCTGTGGGTCCCTCCTGCGTCACACGTGTGCACAGCCAACCCCCTCCCTGTCTGAGTTTGGGGGGACAACTTATGATGAGGGCTCTGGCTTGGGGGTAAAAGTGATGTCTTAAAGGGAGGCCAAGGAAGGCAGAGCTCTCACCACAAAATTTCTCTGTCCATCCAACACTGAATGCCATATGGGTTATTGGTCCCTATGGGGTGCTGCTGAACCTCCAGAGTGTCCTGTCCTTCCCACTCAGGGATTCAGACCCGGTGCTCTTGCAGCATCCTCACCATCCTGGTCTGGACCTGTCTCTCCTTCCCTGTTCTCAGAGAGAGAGTGAGGCTCTGTCCGGTGTCACTGCTACTGCCTCCAGCCCCAAGTTTTTCTGTCCAGTGATTCCTTGGACTTGTCATCCTTTGGAAGCACAGTTTGTACAGCACATCTCTTCCAAATGGTCCTCAGAGGGGCTGGAGGGTGCCTGTGTCCTGGCTTGTGTGTGACTCCCATAGGAACTCAACATGCATTGTATTTACCACAGATTCTAGCTGTGAAAAGTCTTTTCTGATCTGTTTTTGATCAAAATCCAAAGCATTTTGACCCATGGATGAGTTTTGAAGATATTTACTGAGTGGGCATCAAAGATGTTATGCTGGACCAGGGAAAGCCTGTCCTGGTGGGGGTACGTCTAAGAGAAGATGGGAAAAGATCCCTCCTGGCTGCCACCCTTCACTCCTCACTTGAAGGCCAGCCTGGAGAGAGGTCTCTGATCACCTGAGCATTTGGGCACAGTCTGCCAAGCTCCAGAGGATGCTCTGGCACTGCCTGCCCTTCCCAGCTCTGCTTTCTGGGTACCCCACCCTGAGAGTCATCTGCCCAGCGTCCTGGTGGCTTCTCAGCCATTAAGGACCTGAGTCACAGACCCAAAGAGCACGTGTGGGGACCTTTGTGAATAGGGACAAGGAAGGGGACAGTTTTGAGCTTTAGTCAGAACAAAGCCTTTTGCAATGGTATGTCTCATCTTTGGCCCCGGTGTTTGGGTGGAGGTCCTGAGCTTCAAAATCCCCCCCCTTGAAGTACCAAGAAAGGTGGCTCCACCCTTATCAGTCCTCAAGGCATGGTCAGATCAGATGGATCACAACTAAAGAATTCTCCTTCAAGAGCCAGGAGAGCCTTAGGGCATGCACAGGGAAGCAGCAGGGCATGTGGACTTGCCTTGGCAACACCGAGAAGACAACCACATCTCTGTGAAGGCATTTAGGGACACCCTGGGAGAGTGGTGGGGATTGGAGCTAGGCTGGAAGCTGCCCCACAGCCTGTCTCCCTTCTCCCTCTGCTGAGTCCCCAGCAGGTAGTGACACAAACCAAGCAGGTCTGTTCGCAGTGACATTTTTGAGAATGCCTCCCAAAGATGAGTCAGGCTGTGCCTGCCGCAGAAAAACAGTGATGCAGAGTCTTGTGGGACAGTTTTAGTGGCTGTGGGGGAGGCAGGCTCACCTGAGCCAGCCTCTCTGCACTGGTCCTTGGGAACTGCCTACCACAGATACAGCCACGGGCTGCAAGGGCATCCTGAACACCCTTCCCTTTCTTCCACAAAGTCATTTAAGGCTTTTGGAAACTCCCGCAGCAGCTAGAACTGAGGTGTCCTTTCAGTGAGATGCCCACCCAGAGGTGTCTCACGTACTTCTGCCTGCAGCATTCCCACCCCATCCTGTCCCTGTTGCTAAGGTGCTCAGCCTAGCAATGCCTGCTGCTGACACGAGCCCCTGGATACTGCCTATCACATTTCCCGTGAGCAGCAGAGAGCAATGAAAACAGAGATCAGAGAGCCGGGGAGAGGAGCTCAGCCTGCTAATTACAGTGGGAAAGCAACATTCAGCACCTGCTGCTGGCAGTTCGGTGCTTCTGCCAGGGGCTGTACAGCAAAACAGGTTTGGTTGGTGGTGAGGCAGGGCAGCCAAACAGGACCCAGTAGGGCCAGGAGTGGTGGGGGAAAGTTGGTGTTAAAAGGAAGACGTAAGACAAACTGGAGGGGTTAGGGGTTGGATGGGTACAACTATGATGCACTCGTGATCCTGCTAGTCCAGAACTACCCCCTCCAGACGGATTGGGTCTGTAGAGAGGCAAGTCGTCTTGATCATCACCCTTCTGTCGCCTCTGTGCTCATCTCTGTGCAAATCACAATGTTTTCTTCCTCCCGCCGCTCTGCCAGGGTGATTTGTGTCAGCAGGGTCTCTGGCCAAGGTGATTGCAGCAGCCTATTTTTGGGACTGCCCTTGAGAGTCGCAAGCCAGGAAGGTGGAGCCCAGCTGTTCCCGATGTCCATGCCCCGGGGAGGCACTAGCACCTGCAGTCCGTGCTGGCTGCTCTCCAGTGCCACGCTAATTGCTCCAGGGTCGTTAAATAATACAGCGGCCGTGTGCTGAAGGGGCTGCCTGCTGGTTCTGCCGGGCCCCGGGAGGGGACAGAATGGTTCAGATGGGGGCCACTTCAGGCTGCAGGAGATGGGAACATCTCCGTTCGGGTCCTGGGGTTTTGGCTCCAAAGGTGTTCTCTGACTCAGCTTGGTGGCTCGGATGCCCGCTGACTCCCTGGGACGTTTATTTGGTTCTGAAAACCAGCAGTGGGTTTGTAGATCCTCATTGTTTTGAGGCCATTTGAGGTACACACAAGGATTTAAGGGACAGGTCTGCACCCAAATGTATGTGCATCCTATTCTGACCATGGACATTTGTTTATCTCACCTTCCAGCTCCAGGTAACATTCCACTGAGGTGCTGTCCATCCCCAAAGCTCTCCCAGTTCATTGAACATGACAGGGATCCACCTGAATAGCTTGTTCCTGGGCCTCCCTTGATCTCCTTTGCCCAGCTGTGAATGCCCCATCCCTGGAACTGTTCAAGGCCAGGTTGGATGGGGCTTGGAGCAACCTGGTCTAGAGGAAGGTGACCCAGCTCATGGCAGGGGGGGTTGGAAGATGAAGTTATTTTAGGTCCCTTCCAACCCAAACCGTTCTATAATCTATTGATCTGCAACAACACGAAATTAAGGCAGAGACCTGTCTGGAAGCATGTTGAGCACCCCCCAGCCTTGCCTTCCAGACCTGCCCATTCAGTGAACCCCAACAGACCTTCCTGGAGTGAGTGTCACCAGCAGGACCCAGGTTGAAGGTGATACCAACACCACTTCTTTCTATGTGATGTTGCGTCTCAGAGTCTGAAATTTGCCTTGTATGAGGACAGTGGTGCTGCCAGCCCGAAGGCCCATCCTGCCCAGGCCATGTGTCTAACAGCAGTTGGAAGGGAACAATATCCCCTATATATCCTTCCCTAGGATATAAGAAGAATACAAACACATAGTACTTCCCACAGTACTTTCCCAGCCCCTCTCTGGTCTTCCTGAGCCAGAAGCCATCTGCAGAGTACATGCTTTTCCATGGATTTCTCTTCCGCGATCTTGCATTGACAGTAATGCTTTGATGCCCTCTGTTAAGGAGTTCCACAGCACCACAGCACGTTCCTTGAAAAATTGCTTCCATCCATCTGCTTCGACATGACTCTGCCTCATGCCTCTGCTTCTCAACTGGGAGTGAGAACAAGCAATCCCTGTTCACATTCCCTGTGCTGCTCATCTTTTTCTGGATCTCTCAGCCACCCTGCAGGTGTCTCTTCCTGCTCTGCCTGAGAGGTAGTTCAGTGGTGTGGGTAAGAAATGCTGTGGCCTGCAGACTCGCTGTAGTCTTGTGATACCTTCCAAATATTGCTGGATTTATCTTTCCAGCACACCTGCCAGGCTAAGAAATCCTGTTACCCCTATTCCAGTGAGGCACAGCACAACCAGGTATCAAGCAATCCCCTGATGCAAAACAAGGAGCTGAAAACCAGGTGCCGAGCCTACACTTCCTTGTTCCCACCTGAGAGGTGGTTTGCTAAACAAACCAGGTCAACCAATATTAACTAAGCACCTGGCTTAACTCACTACCCAACCAGCTGACCAAAAACTTGTCAATACATTGACCAATGCTGCATTTTGACCTCTCCTGGGATTGTCATCCAGCTCAGCTGCCGGAAAAAGCTGGAGAGACATCGCATTTCCCAGACAAAGGGAAGGAGGGGAGGGAGCAGCTGAGCCAGTGGAACTGTTTGTGCAGCCATAATCACACCGTAAAGCACAGCAACAGCACCTGGAAAACAGCCCTTGTGTAGCCTGGCAAAGAGGCCCTGGTGACCAGAACAGCTCAGGGTGGAGCTGCCTTTTGGGGGGGCTCACTCCCCTGAACGGCAGGTGCTCGCACACGGGCTGCCCACAGGGGCAACACTTCAGTCCTTTTCAGACATGGAAGAATTGCTACCCCCAGGTTTTAATATCCCTTTGCATTCATTAAATATTTTTTATTTTTTTTAGGAGAGGAAGGACAGTGTTTTTTGGCAGTTTGAAAAGATCCCACCCAATGGAAACGGAAGGGAGCAGAGGATGGGGAAGGTCAGGAGGAAAGGTGTCCCAGCTATGCCTGGAGCATCTGGCATTCCCTGCCCCATGACTGTGGTCTGTGTGCTCTCCAGCTGTGCCCTGTGTACCTCCCAGCTGTGCCCTGTGTACCTCCCAGCTGTGCCCTCTGTGCCTTCCAGCTGTGCCACTTTCCTCTGCCCATGTTTCCCTTGCTGAGTTTCCTCCTGCTGACCCCTTTGTGGGGCCAGAAGCACCGTCACTGTTGGGGTACAGCAAAGACACTCAGGGCTCAGCTCTGGGGCACCAGCAGGGATCAGGAATCCAAGGACAGGAATGGGAGAGTGTGGGAACAGACCCTATAACCACCTGAGCCAGGCCATGCACCTCCATGCTCTGTGTGGTCCAGGTGGGAACTGGGGGAATCTGTCATCGGGAGAGAACTTGCCATTCCCAGCATTCAGAGATGCTCAAGCACCATCCTGGGAGGCACAAGCAGGGACTGGGAAGAGCCCATGAACTAAGTGTGGTGGGAGAAACAAACCAGACTGTGCCTCTCCCTCAGCCCTGTCCCCCCCACACACTGCAAATGAGAGCTGCAAAGACCTCTGTTCTCTGTGCTGGCCTCTCCCCCTCGGTACTCCTGCTCCCACTCTCAGCAGCTCAGCCCTGCATCCAGGTTTACATATAAATAAGGAGCGAGTGTGAAATCCACCCTGGGGTCTCTTCTGACTCCCACTTGGCTCCCTAATTGGAAAGTCTGCCAGCAGGAGATACTGCAATGAGCTAAGGCAGAAACAAACTCCCTTTATCCCAGGCAGAGATGAAGACTGGGGTTGGGTCCCCAGCCCAAACCACACCAGCTGAGAAGGACACAGAGCAAGTTTGCACATGTTCTGGTTCTCCATCAGGCTCTGGGGACTTAACCCTAACCCTGTGCCTGGAGGAAAGGGACAGGAAAGGGATAATATCAGAGAGAATCCTTCAGCAGCTCATCCCTTTGCAATCCCTGACCACTTGATGCCAATGGGGAGGGACATTAGCACAGGGGGTGTGGTCTCTGTGCAGCACTGGGTAGGGGTGTTGTTCAAATATCTGCATCTTCAGAGACACCTGATTCTGAGGTTCTCCCCTTTGCTCATTGCAAAGGAGAGGGGTTTCCCCAGTGCTCACACAGCTCCCACCAAAACACTGATGACCTACAGGGACATCCCGTCCTTTTGGTAATTCATCCCAAAGGAATTAGGAGTCAGACTCTTCACATCCTTCTGGAGAGGGAAACTGATCTTCACACCTTGGAGCCTCTATTGCTGCTCCCAAGCCCCATATAGCACATTTCAGATCACCTCCCATGGAGGCAAAATGCCCACATCTCCCCAGGCTAGGTGACACCTCAAAGACACCCATCAACAGCCAAGAGACACCTGGCACTTGGAAAGACAGGTAGGAAACCTCCTCCTCCAAACCCCCATGGACTTTTTGCTGCCTCCTCTAGTTTTTGGAGGCCCTGGAGGCACAAACATTGCCTCCAGTAGAGCTGCTTCAAAAACAACAATGATCTCAGTACAAGCAGATCAATGTCCCAGAGCTTTATGTTTTCAGAGAATATAGCACAGATCTTCTCTCTAACACTGCTCTCGGCATCCAGGGGCTGTGTTATCCACAGCAGGATGCCATGCTCACCCCAGGATCAGGGGTTAAGTGATACACAGGTTCATTTTCTTTCGGTTTGGCATCATCCAAACTTGATGAGCTCAAAAGGTGAATAGACAGGGAAGAAGCCCAGAGAGAGAAGAGGAATAAAGTATGGTGAGAAGTATTAAACCAAGGATGGAGTCAAACCAGGTACCCTGAGGTGCTGAGCACTGTTGTACAGAACCAATCTACTCCCATGAGGGGCAGAGGAGAGATGATGTTTTTCATAGTTCATCAGAATTTCCGACAGATGTAGGACCCAGATAACAGGGAAGTTAAACTTCTTTGAACAGAAATTTCCATTTCTGACCAGTTCTCTGAAGTGAAAACAATCCTGATCTATGAAATACCATTTTATTACCCATGTTGTCTGTGTGAATTAAAGCCTCTACTGATGCAGCAAATGGTTTATGCCAAAACACCACCAAAATCAATAAGTTCACTAGTTTGACCATGACATTTGGAGTGAGAGCCAAGGTGGTGCAGACTCAGACATATCCTACACACATAAACGTCACACCTATGGCCTTTGGAGAGTTTCTGGTGGTCATTCCCAAGATTTGCCCTCAAAGACCAGACAGACACTTGCAAAGGCACCATTATGTCCATACCTTTTTCCTGGTGAGATTCTGCCAGCTGAGTACTGCAGACTCTTCCTTTTACTAATCCTACCTCCTGGAGACACTTAGCAACTAATCTGGATTACCTATTTCTACTGTTCCGTGGCAAAAGAAACCTTATTGTTTCAAGTCCTGTGGGCTCACTCGGAGGCAGTGGCCCATGGGAACATCCCCTTGTCTTCCTAATTTGATTTAGGTTGCTCCTTTGCCAAGACCCCTCAAGTCTCACGTGGATTTAAGTGGGCCATTGCACAGGCTCCAAAAACATCTCTAGCCAGGGACATTATCCTGCTGTAGCAAACACTCAGACCTGGGCTTGCAGCAGCAGGATTATCACTATTTAGCAGTGGCTTGTTAACAGGTGCCTAAGGAAATACAGATAGCACAACTCTGACCCACAGCAGGGAGCTGGAAAAACCTTCCTGGTCTGATCTAGACAGGAGTTTTCTAGTTCAGAGCATCCCTTGTCAGGTTTTAACCAGCCCACGTCACTGCAGGTCAGAGCATTCAAACAGACAAAGTCCAGTTGACTTCCCCAAACACTGGAGCAAACCTTTGGCTCCAGTCACCCCAGAAACCATCAAGTGGAGTTAAGAGTTCCAGAATTTTGTAAGCCAAACGGGCCCAAGCTTCTGCATAGAAAAGCCCCAGGGTCTGCCAGTCTTGGAGCTATTTTCCCAGCCTCCTCCAGATCCGTGCCTGTGACTGTCATTTGTGAGGTGGGATGTGCAGCCCTGCCCACAGCGCTCCGTGCGAGGTCATGGTGACACCCCCCGCCTGTCTAACACCTTTGTGAAACTTCTGACATCCTTCTCTGCAGTCTCTTCCATGAAGTCTCTCATTTTTATTCACCTTTTTGGTCACAGCTGGGCTCTCAAGCAGAGGTCCTCATTGGGTTGTCACAAAATAACCCATTTCCTGGGAGGTGACAGCCAATTTAGGAGCCCTCAAAGGAGAGAGTGGCTTTACAGAGGCTCAGGATGGGCTCTGCCTCACCTTATTTGCACAGGTTCTGATCCATCCCATATGGTGCTGAGCTCAGCTGTGTGATCCAGGCCTGCAGGGCCTCTCCAATCAGCCTGGCCACCCCACTGAACCCAACCCTCACAAGTTTTGAGCAAATTAATAGGACATGGTGTCTCTCCAGACGTCTCTCCATGCTCTCTCACGTGTATTGTCTTGGTGCACA
The DNA here is from genome assembly GCA_013396655.1 of Campylorhamphus procurvoides. Taxonomy (NCBI): domain Eukaryota; kingdom Metazoa; phylum Chordata; class Aves; order Passeriformes; family Dendrocolaptidae; genus Campylorhamphus; species Campylorhamphus procurvoides. The sequence goes on along the minus strand of WBMV01004300.1, from coordinate 90,744 downwards.
CGAGAGTTTTCACAGATGTCACTGAGTTTCATGTAGGAGGATTATTCCCAGGAAATCTCATGTCTCACTTCCACTCACACATCCTGATGGCCCCTTCTAAGGACAGTAAAAGGCCCAGCCCAAGATCCTCTCCAAAGAGCTTGGAGGACTGTGGCAGATCTTTAAGCCCAATTATGTTAGGCCAGTATAAAAATTCATTCCACAAACTGCTCTTGAGAAGGAGCAGCCTGGCTTAGCAGCCAGGAGTGACCTGCTTCAGAAGTAAAGATGCAAATGGCTCTACCCAAAGTCTTCAGGTTGTTCACTCAGCCAGGAAAGACAAAGGCATCAGCATCATGCTGGTCATGGTGCCAGGATGCTGCAGTGCCAGACAGCAGTTCTCAGGAAAACCAGCTCAGGTGGGCTTGTGGTGTTTGCAAGAGTTCAGAGCTGGTTGTCACAAAAGCTTTTTCACCTGTCTGTTCATCCCTTTCTCTCTTCCCAGGCACCCTCCAGCTGCCACTGCTTCATACATGGCTCCAGAGATGGTGAGCCCCTTGTCTGTCCTGGTGAGCCAATACCACTGGTGAAGGGACAATTATCTCTGTTCTACAAGGGTGAATGAAATCTCTGGTGGCGGGGCAGGACCTCACTGGGTATTCCTGGGTATTCCTGGGATCTTTGTCAGAGCAGCTTGGGAATTGGTGAGAAATTCCTTTAGCACTGCCTTCAAGGGGTTTCCAAGCGGTGGCTGAAGGCATCAGTCTGGCCTCCTTCCCTCTGAGCAGGGCAGCCAGCTCCTCTGGGCAGGAGCTTCTCTCTCCTGGCCACTCTAGAGAAGAGATTTTCTACATATCCTGTCCTTGCCCTGTATCCCCAGAGCCACTTGTGAGGGCTGACACTTGTGATGGCAGCCAACACGCTGTCCCACAGCACACCAAATTTCTCCTTCCCCTGCAGCACATCCCACCCTGGCCTCCACATAGCCCTGATCTTCTCTGGCCTGCAGAAATCTGCCCAGGACAGTGTCCACCAACATGATAATCTTGCTCTTGTGAAGCAAACCCCCAGCCTGTCTCCGTGGTGGGGAAGGACCAGCTGGGACCGCTGCCTCCCCTCCTCATTACAGCACCCAGGATTGCAGCCCCAGGCGGATTCTCTCCTTGCTGGATAACTTACACGTAGCTTCCCTGCTCCATATACTCAGCTGTTCCTCTGATATGGTGCCAGTCTCAACACATGGAATCCAGGCCTTCAAAATCTTCCATAAGCTCAAGCAACTTTACATTAGCACATTGTCGACGATCTCGAAGCCTACAGGCTCAGACCGGCAAAGCTTCCATAAAATATCTAGCAAGGTAATGGTAGCTCTGCATGAAGCAGAATGAAACGATGGAGTCGTCCATCTTTCCAGCTACCACATTTCTCCTGCCTGGAAAAAAAAATTGTTATTTAATGGTAGCATTAAATTCAGTGCCACCTGTTGTATTCCTGTGTCACCAGGACCTGGAAGGAATGTTTTTCTCACAGTTTTCCATGTTACTTGCGAGGATATGGCTCCTAATTGCAGCTCTGCTATGTTAACATTTCCAGGAATTTCTATCAGACCATTCAACACCAATCCTTGGTTTCTGGGAGTTTCCCTTCTCTTATGAAACTTCTGCCATTCTTCTTCCAGGGCAAGTGAAAAAAAGAGTGGAGAGGGAAGATAAGAGCATTAAATATCTTGAATCAATTTGTCAATGAATGAATTTCTGTAATATTTTGCATTTTGTGACTAGTCACCCCCAGTTACTAATTCCTCCTTTCTCTTCATCATGAAGCCACATTTTTTCCCATCAAGACCACTTTCCACCCCAACCCTTTCTCAAACTCCAGCCCTGCAGTCCATAAGCAAATCTGAGAAACCATCTCTGCTGTCCAGGACACACAGTTAATGGAGGAGAGCTGGAGGAAGACCTGAACATGGGTCCAGTGCGGCAAGAGATGCTCCCTCCCCTCCTGTTCCTTCCTCAAGCTCCTGACGACCAGCTGAGTGATGAAGGCTCTCAGCCTGATCCCACTCAGCTGTCAGCAGGGTGCCAAGGACTTCACTCAGCATCTCCTGGGTAAACCAACACCCCTGTACTCCTTGGGACAGTCCTGACCACTGGCTCTTGTGACCCTGGGGAAAGTTGTCTCTGCCCAGTAGGACAGGGAGGCAGCACTAGTGGGGCTGCTTGAGGTGCTCAGCACCACGGCACTTGGCTTCAGCTCAGAGATGTGTCCCTGCCCCATGGATGGAGTCACCTATCACCAGACCACCAAAAATGCCTCCAAGGTCAGCTGTGGGTCCACCCACCTGGTTCCCATCATTTAGCAATAGATGGATCCCAGCACCCCACTGTCTCTGCTCCCAGCAGACTTGCTCCCTGCTCCTTGTCCCACTGCTGATGGATGTTTGCAGATGGCTTATCCCATCTCTGCCCTTCCCAGTCCATCTGAAGTCCCTCTTCTCCCACCACTGTCTGGATATCAGCATTGCCTGTGCCACCCCCAGCACGTTCCGTGGGCCAGCCTTGAGCTTCCTGCTGCCTTTAACCATCTCCCCCTCACAAAACAGCTGGCCCAAAGCCCGTGGGCCAGGCTGATCCTCTGGAAATATCTGCCAGCACAGCCTGCCTGGACTCGCAGCTCTCCCTGGAGGTAGGTTTCCCAGTAGGAGCAGGGAGATGTTCATCCTCTCCTCCCTCATGCCAGCACCCACTTCCCTAATCCCTGGGTCGTGCTGCATTTGCACACCATGAGCATCCCCAGGACATCCCTGGAGGTCCTCACTGTACCCCAGAGGTCCCCACCCCACCGCTTACAGCCCCCGAGACCTTTCATCCCACCCACTGGAGCACCACAAGGGAGGTCACCGTGTTTGATGGCTCTGCCTGGGGACAGCTGGCTTGTTCCTGTTCCAAACCCCTTTCCCGAAGCTGTCAGGCCAGCTGGGAATCCTAACCCCATCCCTCACTCCTGGAGCAGGGGGGGAGGACAGGGATACCATGGTGGGGAACCCCACAGTGCCCAGCACCAGGGGGGCTGAGAGCAGGAGGGGAGGCTCAGATTTCGGTTTCCCTGCCCTTGGGAAGTCCATGCCGAGAGGGCTGCGGAGCTGTTTGGACTGGCCTGCCTCTCCCCGCCTCTGCAGGAGGGTGTGGGTGAGATTCTGCTTGCCAAAAGAGCCCCATGGCTTGTCCTTCTTGGCTGCTTATGGCTCGGACGAGATCAGGTTTCCAAGTTCTTCCCAAGCCGGTAACTTTGGGGTTTTTTTTTTTAAAAAAAGTGCTGATTTTCTCCTCTTTCCTCACCCTCCCATCCTCCACCCTGCGATTTGTGGCCTGGCCTGAAGATGGTGAACGAGCAGCAGTGCTCCAGAGCACAGCCAGGGCTGAGCCACCTCTGTGTCCACCCAGGTCCCCCCAAAAATGCCCGTGGGCCCAGGCAGGCAGCGAGGAGGGGGCTCTGCATCCTCCTGCTGCACCCCATCAAGTGACCTCCCTCTGAAGTCCTGCATGGTCTAACCTGGTCTCCGAAGAGAACACAACTCAGGAAAGGAGAGGGGCAATGCTGTGAGCCTCTCAGCCCCCTAAAAAAATATTTTCTGCTCTCTGCTGAGGGGCAGGCTGGCAGCACCAGCCACCATGTGCCTCAGTCCACCACTGCATAAAGGCCTGGGAGCCCTTTCCCAGGGTGCTGTGGGGATGAATACAGCAGATAGCATGAGGTTCCCAGAGCAGGTAACGTCCCCCTAATTAAGATAAATACTAATTAAGTCTGGGACTTTCAAAGAAGCCCTGGGAGCAAACTCCAACTCCTGTTGAATTTCAATGGGAATGAGACACCTGGCTCCAGAAAAACCCAGCCTCTGATACTAAGCTTAAATGGGCCCTTCTCTAACGCTGATATATTGCTGCTCTGTAACTTATGAGTGCCTTCCCGTATATCCGAGCACAACATCAATGTCCTGGAAATGCTAATAAGGAGCTTTAGGAGGGCAGCAGAGAACAGGCTCCAAGTCAGATGCCCGTGATCATCCTGTGCTATTAAACATTATGGACAAGCTTTGAGCAGAGCTTACCCTTATTGCACACGAAGGTCTGGCTGAGCCCCGGGTGCTTTGTGCATGCCTCCCTCCTCCTCCTCCTCTTCCTCCTCCTTCCCAGCTGTGGAGAGCTTATGCTCCCTGTCCCAATCCTGTGCTTTCTGGGAGACCCTTACTGGTGTGAGCAAGGTGGAAGGACTTTGCACACCTGGGAGCTGGTTCTCATGGAGCTGTGCCTGGTGGGAACAGCTCCCAAAGACCACAGAAGGAAAACAGCAGGGAGCAGATCCCCCCAGCTGCCACAGTGGGATGGGGGGCTGCAGTAAATGGGCCTGCCCATCCTGAGCTCATGTGCCCTTCACCTACCCACCCTTGTCTGGCAGAAGGTGTGGGTCACCCCTACAAGGACCACACCATGGGGGCTGTGCTGGGTGGCCACCACAGCAGGGCACGTTCAAGGAGGTGGGGGGAACATAACACTGGTGTGGTGATGGAAAAGAATGGGAAACACTTGGGATTTTCAGTGCTGGTGATCCCGGACCGTGGGCCCACAGCGCTGAGCTCGGGCGGCAGAACCATTTGGGAACGCCAGACCGTGAGACCCCTCCGCAAACCACCACGTGTCCAGCTGGCTCAGACCCAGCATTGTGACGGACTGGACTTGGCCGGCCCGTTGCCAGCCCAGAGGTCTGACAAACACAACCTCTCTGTCCTCCGGTCCCGCTCGCCAGCGCCTGTTTCGAATTAGCATTTCCCCTGCCCCCACCGCCCTCCATTTGGGCAAATCCCTCAGCTGTCGGCCCGCAGCGCCGGGCGAGGGGACACCGACCCCGGGAGCCCCCTTTGCTTTCCAAGGACTTTCCCAAGTCCCCGGTACACTTTAGCAATTAGAGGGTTAAGTTTCCTCCCGGCCTCGCTGCATTAACTGGAAAGGAATGAAGTGTCAGGCATGTTCTCACCACAGCAGGCTGTTGGAAAGCAACTCCCTTCTCCACGCACACACACCTCCCACTGCTGCGACCAAATTATTTTCTATCCTCCAGAGACCCAGTATGCCAGACAAAATCTGCAGCATGACTCTGATTCATTGCAAAAGGATGCAGATGTAATATTCCCTTTTTTGCCGGGGCTTCTCGCACGCTAATTCACACGGCATCTCGGCGTTTCGAGTTTTACAGCTCTCCTGCTCTCTTTATTATTTTTTTTTCGGAGGGCTCTGACGCCCCTCGCTGACCCTTGGCCCCACGTCCTTTCTCCCAGCACCACCAAAATAAAGACACTAAGCCTCCCATCACCAGCGTGCAAATAGGCAGCTCTCCCCAATGTGCTAATTAGCCAAGTGTTTGGAAGTAAATAGGTAAGATTGGTGGTAATTTCCTGGCTGAAGGGGTAATTATTTGTTTCAAACAGGCTGCAAAATAACCCCCGTAAGGTGAGATAGGAAACTAAATTCAAAAGAGGTTTCCTATTCCCACTAAGCAGGATTGAAAACTGGTTTGAAATTCCTTTTTTTATTTATAGTACATGGTATCCATGGAAACCTACAGAGGAGGTCATGGTAGCTAGGCCTCCGTTTCACCCTGCTCAGGGGATTACCGTAGCACAGTGGTACGCAGCCGTGTAAGAAAGTAGATTCACAATTCCCCGCAAACAGCCCCCCACCTCCCACCCCCGACAGCCCCCAGCCCCAGCCTTCCTGGAGGGCTACAGGACAGCTTTGGGGAGGCTCATAAATCTGCCCCGGGATGGGAAAGTGATGGGAACTGTGCCTCCAGCGTCCCCCAGGAGCAGGAGGCTGCCGGGAGCGCGCCGGCTCCCCGCGGTCCCCCGACGCGATGCGATGCGATGCGCTGCGCTGTGGGACGGACGGCAGCAGCGGGATGCTCTTCCCCTTGCCTGAGCTCTCATCCCTGCCCCAAACCCCGCACGAAGGGGAGGAGCACCACGGCCAACTTTCCACGCGGCTCAGCCGAGTGAGGAAAGCCCCCGAGTGGTCCAGATCCCAGATTCCCGCAGGCAGGGCATCTTCCCGAGTTCACCTCTCCCTGCTGTTCCCAGGACAACCATGGCTTCAGAGGAAGCGGGAGAAGCCTGGGGACAGGGATGCCGCAGGAATGGCTGTGGGTTTTGGTTTTGGCCAAGTCCTGGGGGCGTGGTGTTGGGCACTGCTCCCGTCAGCCATTCCACCAGGGATAAAAGTCTGCTTCCCGCCTTTGGGAACTACTTGTGCTCTCCCAGGTACAAACCTTTTGCCGCTGCAGGCAGCAGCGACTTCCTATTCCAGTCTGACTGCGTGTGATTTAGCGGGAGAGCGTGATCATGACTTTTCGTGCTGGATGTAAACCCCAGCTACAGCCCGGGGATGCTCTGCTAACACCGCCAGCGAGCGGTGCAGAGGGATGTGCGCGCTGCCAGCTCGCTCCCCCGTGCTGGCAGCAGGGCCACGGCGGCTGGATGTTCCCCGGGAAGGCAGGGGTGGAACATGGAGCTGCTCCACGGCAGTTTTCCACGCA
>WBMV01004300.1:39967-84173 GCA_013396655.1 Campylorhamphus procurvoides | reverse complement strand
CGGCCCGCCGCCCAGCCCCGCAGCCGCCCCCCCGGCTCTCAGCGCTCTGCCCCAGCCGCGCACACAGCGACATTGCGCCTGTGACCTTCACTAATTCACTTTCCCTCTCCACGCTGCCTTTCCCTCTGCTCGCAGAGAGACTCGCTTTTTCACATAGCACAAAAATAGCCTGTGCAAGGCGTTGCCAGAGGAAGCTGCGGGGCCAGCAGTGTGCAGGCAGGAGGAGGGACCGGCTGGTCCCTGGCCCCGCTCACCCCACCCCTCGCCCCAGCAGGGAGCTCCCAGACTGGACTCCCACCACCCACATGCCCTTGGCCTCCTTAACATCTCAGCTTCTTCCTCTGCCACTCCCTTGCCGGTCTCGATGTGGCGAAATCCAAACGGTGGAGGTCAGCAGCAGGGAAACGCTGCTTCATCAACCTTCTCCCTTAAACTGAATTTTTTCGCCCTCGTTTTTGGGAAGCTGAAGGCTGAAAGCATCAAATTTAGGTGAATTGTGAGGCGGATTTTCGAGGCTTTCTAAACAAAAAATTATTAAAAAAAATTTCCACATCTTTTATGGAAATTATTCTGGTTTGAGTATCTGTCAGTGGGAAATAGCACTGGAGCCATTACCATCATGCAAAACTGAATGGATGGTATCAAACCGACTTTATGTTACCATAAAACACTTCCAACTCCTCTCCACAATCCCTTACCTTGACTCTTCCTCTGCCATCCCTCCAGCTGGCCTGTGCAAGGCACCGTATGACAACAGCCACCCCCAGCCACTTGCTCAGGCTTCAAGCTAAGTACCATGGTGTTTTCCCATTTCCCATTTCCCATCACAATCCTTAATGCGCTTCCTAACCACCCCACTGTTCTTCACGTCCTTTCCTAGGCCTGCCTTTGGCCTTGGGAGCATCTCAGCTGCTGGCCAGGGCTTCAGCTGGCAAGGGAGGAAGCCACCACCTATGAAGTACACCTCTGGGCACACCTCTTGGCTGATTTGAGGTGATTACATACTAGAAATGACCTTTTCTCTCTAGCAGTGGCTATAAATGCTCAAGACATCAAAAGGGAGGCAGAGTGAGGCCAGCCCTGCTCTGTCAAGTGACCAGCCAGTCCCAACACACGCCTCTGTGCTCTGTGTCAGACTCATCTCCTCTCCTTTCTCTGCCCCAGGGAGCCGCACGGCTCCCCAGATCAACACAAAATCAGCATCCACCCCATATGTCTTTTCTCACATTAAGTTCATCCCCACGGCTGGTGGTTTTCTAGTGCTCACCACAATTTTGTGCCTACCTTGACGCCTGCTATGCTACTGCGAGTACAGTCAATCAATCTTGCCTCAGCCAATAAGCAGGAGAGAAGTAATGTTTTCCCTACTCCCCCAGCTCTCTTCTCCTCCCGATCTCCATCAGGCACTCGGCAAGTTCACAAGGGCAGCCCGCTCTCGGTTTCCTTGGTCACGCACAGCAGCTTGCCCTCCTAGAGTAATAAAAACAAATGACACGTTGCTGGTTGTTGTCAGAGACGTGTCCAGGCCCCTCCCTGGAGAGTAGATTTGGGGCGAAGGAAGCGTTTGAATTTTTAGGTTCCTTCTTGGCCAGGTGGAGGAGAAGCTGTCAGAAGATGTGAGTTGTCAGCAGATGTAATGCCAGAGTCAACTGAAAAGGATGAGCAAAGACTAAGGGATGAGCAAGGCTGAGAGACAGGGGTGTGTTTGCTCATAGATGCTGGAGATGGTGGAATGATGCTGGATCTCATTATTTAGGAGCAAGTGAGACTCCAGAGGTGCCTGTGCCAGGTCCTGATGTCTGCCAGAGAGGGACAAGCCCCATCCTGTAATGTTGCTCTGCATCCCCCACTCCTATCACTGAATTTAGTAATCTGCAGACACTGATTCTAGTAAAATGAAGAACAGATCAACCCTCCCTTGTGTCTGGGGCCAAGGCCTGCCCTACCTCCGTTTGCACAGTATCTGAATTTTCCCCCAGTAGGCACATGGAGACACACACTTAACTGCATGGGAGGTGGCCCCAGGACACCAGCAGAGCTGGAGCTTGCGAGTTCAGGAGCTGCTTGTGCCAGAAACCAGGTCTTCCTTTATCCCACGTGTAGCCCAGGCTGATCAAGACAGTGCCAAGCTGTCCTGTGACCCAGGAGCCCTGTACCACCCATCCTGCAAGCTCTGCATCCCATCCCATGTCAGAGCAGGCAGCCAGCTGTCCGAGGCCACGGATCCTGAGCAGTGAGCAGCTCTGTGCCTGAAGGACTTCACCATCTGGTTGGTGACTCAGAAACCAGTCTACGCTCTGGGATGTTCCAAAGACTGCGGGAGGGGAGGGCTCACAACACCTTTATCTTTAGCTTTGCATCTCCCTTTATTCCTATTTTTATTAGCTGGGAGACAGCCCATCCTTTTTATAGCTCTGAATTCAAGGGTGATCAGATGAAAGTGGAGAGGGGGCTCTCGCATGGGTAGATGAGCAGCCATAAGGTCAAGGCACCTGAAGGAGAAGTTTCCAGCTTTCACAGCCCTAAAGATTGTCCCATAAAATTACTCATAAAATTAAAGTGGGGTTTGGGTTTCAAAGTCCTGAGAAACTTGAAATAGTCATCAGTCAATTCTGGTATATGGGAAGCCTCGAACCTCTGGTTATTGAGGCAGAGGTTAACGTTGTGCTGTAACATCTCCTGGGGACACAATGGAGATGGCAGTGTCCAGATCAGCTCTGGAGTTGTGGCTTAGACAGTGGGTGATAAGTTGTTTTCACTGTCACACTATGGATCTGAATTTCTTCAGTCAAAATCTTCCAAATGAAATACACAGTCACTTCCTCAGGCCCTTCCACAGGATTTATGAGGACTGGGTCCTCTCCAGTTTTCTTTCTGTATCAAAGTGATGATTTAATTAATTGATGATCTAATTCAGGCTGGAACTGAAGCTAACCTGCCGATTTGTGAATGTGACCTTGGTACAGATTAACCGTGGTGACAGTTAGTGTTAGTTTAACAGTGTTCAGAACAGCTTTGCTGTGTGATATCTTCCCTGGACTTTGCTTTTTAAAACCCAATCTGTATCAGGGTAACTGGTGAGTGTGAGGGACAGGGATTCAGGCGGCTCCAAGCACCTCGGAGAGGGGGGAGCCCCTGGCTGCAGATGTCAGTGTCATACCTGTGGCAGCAAATGCCAGCTTTGAAGCAGGCAGGGGAGCTGATCTCGCCGAAAAACAGCGCAGGCAAAACACGGGAAGGTTCCGCTCAGCAGCAGTGACAAGGTCACGCAGATGCGTGGGGCAGCACAGGATGGAGGGAGAGGCTGCGTGGGGGAAGCCCCAGGGAGGCACAGCCGGCTCTGTCCTGTGCTGTCCCTGCCAGGCAGAAGGCAGCAGCTTCAGGGACATGACCTCCAACGCCTCATGCCTGTCCCTGGTGCCAGCAAGTCCGTGGAGCAGGGGTCAGACAGCTACTGAGGCATCTGCCTGTGTGTTAAGAGCCTCAGCACACACACAGACCCTGCACACACACACACACAGGTTGTGTATCTGGGAGTGATGTTTGTGTGCACAACTTACACATGGACACACAGCCTTTGTCCCTCCCACTTACACACATGCACACACATCCCAGTGCACCTTTAGACATGTGAACACACACATGCATGTACTTACATGGCACGTGGGCCACCCACCTTGTGCTCCCCACATGCCCCCCACAGCCCCACTCTTCTCACCTTGATCCAGGCCAGGGCTAATGATGTCCCAAAACTCTGGGCAGTCATTGGGCTGCTCCTGTCCAAACCCAGAGCCACACCAGGGATTTCCCAGAGTCTCATATGAAGCATAGAAACCCACCAACCCCCTCATGCCAGCCCCACTGCACCAGACAGGACCATCTCCTGCCACCAACCAGCAGCTCTCTCCATCTCAGTGGGACAATGCTTTGGGATGTTCCTGGCTGCCCAAAAACAAGAGGTGTCGGGTAGCACAGCAGGACCTGTGTGAGCTGAGATTGCAGGGTCCTGCAGGGTGGTGAGATGGAAGAGCAGACCTGACCCTACTGGGTGATGGGATAGAGAGGGAAGCTCAGAGCTGGTGTGGGTTCCCAGCACTGCCACGGCTCCCTGGGCACTGCCTGAGCCCTCCTGGCACCCCCTGCCCTGGTGGGTGGCACGCACCAGATCAGCTCTCAGGGGATGCACAGGGTGCAAACATCCCTCTGGGAACCAAAATGGGATACAGGGCCTACTGGCCAGAGCTGCTCCACAGCGATGGACGTAGAGGGGATGCTGGCCTGGGACACAGGCTGTGTGTGGGCTCCAGAACATCCCCACCTGTGTGAAGCTCTGCCTGAAGGATGGAAAACAGGCCAGGGATGGAAACCAAGGGCAGGGAAAGCTGTGCTGTACCAGCCATGACCTTCAGAATGTGTGCAACACCCTCTCTGCACAGCATCTTATTTCTGAGATGCCTTCACCCATGCAGCTGTGGGCACCAGAGGGCCAGGCAAGGAGCTGGAAGTACCTCCAGGCTGCTGGAAGCTGTACCCTATGGCACATGCCTTCTGCAGCGGGATGCCCTGACCCCAAAGAATGCCAACATCCCCATGGCTGCTGACGTGGGCTGGCCGTGTCTCAGAACGCTGCAGAAGAGGCCAGCAGGGCAAGGTTTGGTGGGCAGAGCCAAGGGGAAGGACAGCAGCACCTCATTTCGTATAAGCCGAAGCGCAAAGCCTCTCTGCCTGCTCGGTCCCGCGTGGCCGTGGAGCTGCCCTCGGGCTGCCTGCCCCGCTGGAGGGCTGAGCATCCTCCTGGAGCTCCCGTGGCACCGCGCTGAGAAGGTGAAACCGGCTCAAGCTGCCGATCGCCGCTGGGGCGGGGGGATGGCTGCAGGCTAATAATATTCCGTGTCTCATTATGCCGCGTATTAAGCTGAAATTTGCAGATGCTCTAATCACCGCGAGGCATTCTGCGCACACAGCCTCCCTCCAGCCCGGCAGTGCTGTGCAAACACCGGAGGAGAAGCCCTGCTAACCATCCTGCCACATGGTGTCCTGGAATCTTTACAGACCATTTCACCTTCACAAATAGCCTTGGAATGTCTGTGCATCGACAGCCCCTGCGGTAGCCAGATAGTCTCAGCCGCCTCCTCTGCAGCTCCCCGGGCCCCTGTTAAGCTTTTTCCCATCACGCCATGCAGATGCGAGACTCCGGAATTTACACCAGGGCTGGGTAAAGCACCTCACGTCGAATGTGATCTGTGCCCCAGGCTCGCAGGAAACGTGAACTGTGTTTTATAGAGGTTGAGGGAAGATCCTGCCTGAATTGCTTTATTTTTTTTTCCTCTTCGTGTCTTCTCTCTCCTTTTTTTTTTTTAATGATTTTCTTTTCTTTTCCCAGATCTCTGCCCTTTGCCCTCCCGCGTTCAAAGGGGGCACGCATTCAAGTGCCGTGGGAATACTGACTCCTTGAGTATTCTGGGCAATCTCACGAGAAAAGCTGCTGTTTCCCCTGAGGTGGGAAACAGGGATGGACCGGGGTGTGGGAAGGAGGGGTGGGTGTGAAGCCTGCGGGTTCCTTGTGCGTGGGAAGGCAGGAGAGGGGAGCAGTGCGGGAAGGGTTAACCGGAGATTGTCCTTGCTGTTTTTTCCAGGCCTGGCTGCACCAGATTCTTCCATTTCTCTTGGCAGGGATTGAAACCGTGGGGCTGAGCTAAGCACATGAGCCTGGAGAGTCCCTGTGCTCTGACGGTGAGCAGGACCCTGAGCAAGACGCTGCAGCTCATTAGCAAAGCAGCAGCTCGTCCGGGGCATGCAGGTGTCAGGCAGGCAGCAACAACAGCAAAACAGAGATGGCGAGGCAGGAATGCACAGAGATGGGGAGTGTTTGGTGCTCTGGGCATGCACACACACACACACTTTTAGTACAAGTAATAGTGCAGAGGGAAATCTCACCTGCACTCTGCATAGTGTGAAGTGTAAGGGTTTGGGCACTGGGCTCATCCCTGTGCTTGGTGCTGATTTGGGCCACCCCCTTTGGTCTCAGTTCATATGGCATTTGGCAGCTTTTCCTTGCTGGGGGTTGTGTCTCCCTCCCCCATCATCCCATCCTGGAGGAGTGAAGCAGGATTTCGGACATCCAGGGAGCCGTGTGCTGCTCAGCTCTCGGATGGAAAAATGGGGTGACCCGGGGAGCCCCCTGACTCAGGAAAAGGGCTGGGAGTCGTTCCCTGAACAAGCACAATGGCTCCTGTTCTGATGGCTCCTCTGACTGTGCTCACAGTTGCCCAGGCGACTGCCTATGGAAAAGCGCGCATGGCCGGAGAGGCTCCGGCTGCTGGACCCGGTGGGTCCGACCCCCTGCTCGCTCCTGGAGGGGCTGGCATTGCCCTCAGCAAACCCTCTGCATGCAGCCCCCAAGGGTGACCCCAGCACCTGCCATGGCTTACACAGCCCGAGGTCCTGCCCTGTGCAGGTGCCCAGAAGCCAGACCCAGATCTGCCACTTCCAAAGAAAATTGGGGTCAATTGTGACACCCTCTCTCATGGATTTATGTGTTAGTGTGTGCTGCTGCCTTCATTGCCTCTTATGTGGGTGGCGTCCCAGGTGCTGTAAGATGCTTTTTATTGCTTTGGTGTTGGTTTATCCTTCACCTAGGACATGTTTTTCCAGGTGGATCCCAAGCTGCACAGTCTGATTCTCAGCTGCTCGTGCCATGGGCTCCTGTAGCAATGGCAGGGGAGCACGGAAAGTCATGGGAGAGAGTCCAGGGGCGCTGCAGAAAGGGAAGGATTCGGGGTCCTGTGAAAACGGAAGCAGGCATCCTCCAAAGAGGTGCTCCAGATGCATCCCAGCATTCCATCCCTGGTCTGTCACATGTCACCAGACACACCAGGGAGCTGAAGAGCAGCTGGCTCACGACTGCCCAAAGAGACAACCTTGTGTCAAGCCTGCTCCGTGGAAGTGAGCACCTCTGGGGTGGGGACACCAGCACCTCTAAAATAGTTCATATCCCCACAGTACCCGGTCAGGGAGGATCTGGCCAAACACAGCCCTGCAACCTGCACTTGCTGAGGCAGGACAGCTCCATGCTGCTTCATCCCCTGGCTGGTGTTGACATCGCGATGTGAGAAAGGCCAGGAGTCCCCGAGCTCTTGGTCCAGGCCCCACCTGATGCCTCTCTGACCACAGAATGGAATCACTGCCTTTTGCACAGCAAGCTCACCACTCTTTAGGTCAGGATCTGAATGTCCTTGCAGGTGGGCACAGCCACTGGAGTGGACTTGTGCTAAGCTGAGGATGGTGGCTTAGAATCATGGAATACCTTGAACTGGAAGGGACTCCCAAGGATCACGGAGTCCAACCCCTGGCCTTGCACAGACACCCCAGCAATCCCACCGTGTCCCTGAGAGTGTTGTCCAAACACTCTGGAGCTCTGGCAGCCTTGGGGCTGTGCCCACTGCCCTGGGGAGCCTGGTCAGTGCCACCACCCTCTGGGGGAAGAACCTTTTCCTGATATCCAACCTGGACCTTCTGTGACACAGCTCCAGCCATGCCCTCAGGTCCTGTCACTGGTCACAAAGAGCAGAGACTGGAGCTGCCCCTCCACCACCCCTTGTGAAAAAGCTGCAAACTCCAGTGAGGTGTCCCCTCAGTATCTTCTTCTCCAGGATTCTCTAGCTTCACCTGTCCCCTCTGTGCCAGCCACCCTTGTCCTGACGTGGCATGTCTCTCTAGGCATATCCCTGCTCTCCAGCCACGTCCTCTCCAGCCAGCACATCCCAGATTTCTCCATGGCAGGATGTGCTCAGGGCAATGCCGCAGGAACAGCCCCAGCATCCATGCATTCAGCAATTTGGGAGCAGATCCAGATGCCAGCATGTTCCAGCTTGGACACCCTTGATCCAACATCCACTCTGTAAAAATGCATCTCTCAGGAGGAAGAAAACAAAATGAGAGATGATTTAAAAGGAGAATAAACCCTCTCCTTCTGTGGGACTTTGCCCTTGGCCAGAGGAGGAATCACCTTCTGCAGGAGTTTGACTGGGGTAAGTAATAGACCCCCTTAAGCTGAGATGACGCCTCCTGTGAATGCTGCATTCAGCAGGGGACAGGCCATATGCAGAAATAAACAGGGACCTGGGACACACTGGCAGCTCTTTAAAAGATTGTTAATAATGTGCTGTTCACGTTCCTCGGAGACTGCTGCCATGATCTGCCAGCAACAGACGCTGGCAGTCCTGACGGGAGTAACTCCTGCCGTGACAGAGCCTTTGCCTGTCACCAGGCACCAGCCCAACCTGCCCTTCCCCAGCCATGACCATCAGCACTACAGAGGGGAACATGCTCCTGTGGCAGGGCCCCCACTGATACAGGTGACACAGGGCATGGGACAACCTCAGGCTTTGCACCCAAGCCTTGATGGGCTAAGAAAGCTTCTGTGCAGGGCCAGTCATTCCCAGCATGGACCCAGACCTCAAAAACAGCAGGGGGTTTGGGAAGGGTGATAAGATGCTGCTCCAGACCTGGTAGGAAAGGTGGTGTGGGAATGGATGTGCAGCTCATGAGGCCAAGAGCACAGTCCCTGGAGAGCAGGACAGCAGTGGGACAGCTGGGTGGACATGCATCCATCACTCCAGACACTTCTCACACCACAGTTTGTGAGCCGATGCCTCCGTGCTTGTCCTAGAGCCTGAGCAAACAAGGTCCAGGTCAGAGTGGTACAAGGGAGAGGGAAATGGAAAATCATTCAAACTGCCACGTTTCTGTACAATCCACCACCCCACGTCCAAGTTGGCCTCCATCTGTCCCATCAGCTCCCAGCACTGGGCACAGGGATGAGGGAAAGAGCACGGAGCTTTCCCCCTTTCCTGTAGGCAGGGATCAAAATGTATCAGGCTGGAATTCTCCCAAGAGTAGCTCCCTCCTGGGCTTCGCTGCTGCTTCCTGTTCTCGGGGGCAGGAAATACCAAGCAAACAGCTCCATGCATGACTTCAAAACTTCCACTTCCAGGGCCGGCTGCAATATGAGGATGGAGGAGCTTGGACGATGGGAGCATCCTGCCCAGAGGCTTTGCTCCCTGGACCAGCCCTTCTCCAGCTTTCCTCTGCCCCTTAGGAAACCAGGTCCCCAGGAACAACCTCTCCCAGCCTTTAAGGCCAGGCTCAAAAGGACTGAGCTCCTAGGCCATCAATCCTGGTGGGGTTCATTTGCTTTTGCTCTCTGCCTCCACTCAG
The DNA here is from genome assembly GCA_013396655.1 of Campylorhamphus procurvoides. Classification (NCBI taxonomy): domain Eukaryota; kingdom Metazoa; phylum Chordata; class Aves; order Passeriformes; family Dendrocolaptidae; genus Campylorhamphus; species Campylorhamphus procurvoides. The sequence goes on along the minus strand of WBMV01004300.1, from coordinate 74,954 downwards.
AGCCAGGCAAACAGATGAATTAATAACTGCACAGAAAATGAGACCGTGTTATGTGGAGTGAGGCCACTGTGCTTATCCTTCATGAGCACGGCTGGCCAGCACAGCACAGGAGCTTCTGCAGTCCCTGCATTGCTGCCATCATGAAAAATATCCATGGGCTGTTCCCCTTCCGCAGTGGAGTAACAGCCTGGAGGGAGGGGGGAATCTTTGTATCTCCATTCTGATTTTTGAGGGTTGGTTCAGCTTGTCCTGCTGTGCCAGGAGCTTCACAACAGCACGGTGACTGTCTGTGGATGAAAAAGGGGTGTTTCCCCCACTTGGCTGGTTAGAAATAACAAGGCCAGGCTCTGACAGGGCTTCCAACCGGTCTGTTGATCGCCCAGCAGATCATTAGCCCAGGCTGCAAGGAGCAAAACTGGGATGGGGGCTGATGGTTCAGGGCAGGGGGCACCCTGGCGTTCTTCATCTCCAAACCTCAGCTGTTCCAGGGTGCAGGAGAGACCAAGCTGCCCGACTGACATTCAGGTCTTACTGGACCAAATGTGCCCTGGATGTTTCTGCATCAAAGCTGGGCTTTGGGGCTGTCACAAAAGAGGTGCCTGTCTCCTCTGGGGCACCACTGGTCCCTGCCAACACCCCTTCCAGTATCCCCATGGGATGCAGGAGCTGGCAGCACACACCCCGTGTGTGCCAGAGCCCAGAGGTGCCCGGCACAACCTGAGCCTGGCAGGGGAGGTCACTGCCTCATTTGCCTCCTGTGAGCTCCCCGTGCTGCTCAGCATCTCCGCTCTTGGCCCGGGTACGGATGGAGCCAGCTGCTCCTGGCGCCGGCGCTCATCTCTGCCAGGCGCTGAGCCATCTGCCTGGCAGGGCCAGCCACACCTGCTGGGAAGGAGACAGAAGCTGGGCAACCTCCCCGCCTTTGCGGCTTTCCGGCTGGCGGCATCACACGGCGGCTCCAAGAGGGCTCGTGTGTTTGCACAAAGAGAAAGGAGATAAGGAGATGGTTCTTCCCACCGCCCCCGGAGCCTGGCCGAGCCCAGGCACCTCGCAGGGAGAGCAAGCAGTGATGTGTGAAACCTGGGCAGCGCCCTGAATGGAGCCAGGGGACCTCTCTCTGGGCCAGCCAGAGGGTGAGATGGGTGTCCCCAAACCCCTCTGTGGGGTGTCCCACAGCAGTCCCCATCCCCAGCACTGCACCAGGTCTGCTGCCAGCGCCCAGCACAGGAGGCAACCAGGATCAGAGTACTAATTCTTACCCAGAGTGGGCAAAGGGCTATTTGCTCCCAGGAGGGCAGGGGGGTCAGAGGAGACACAGTCAACCAGCTCAGGACAGTGATGATGTGCCCCCTCCCAAGTGTCAGGGCTGGCAACTGCCCTGGGTGTTGTTCAGGGCTCACATGCACCCACTACGTGGCTGGTGCTGTGATGGAGAGGAGCAGAGGGGGGTTGATGGCTTTGCCCTCCCCAGTGGATTCATCCCACACCACTCCTCTGCATCAGGAATTGTGGGAGCCAGAGATGTGCCACACACTGTTGTTGGGGTGCAGGCTGCTTTTCCAGCTCCTGGTGCATTGGCACTGAGGGGGCAGGATGCTGCCACCAGCCCACACATCCCAGCCCCACTGCCAGGAGCAGCACCAGTTGGGACGGAGAGCCCTTCCCAGTCCAGAGGAACTGGGATCTCCTGGCCTCTGGGGTGGCAAAGCCAGGCAGCAGGACAGGCAGAAACAATAGAGAGCATGTCCAGACACCCTATTGCTGAAAATCCCAGGAACGGCTCTCCTGCCCTGGCATTTTACTCCCTGGTGGAGCTAGGAGGTTCATGAGCATTGCAGAGCAGCACTTCCCCCAGCGTGGCTGGCTTCTCCCACCCCAGGGGAGCCACAGCTGCTCTGCCACTCCAGCACCTGAGCATCATGGCTGGCTGCCCCTGCTGCTGCTGCTGAGCCCAAAACCAGCCTGGAGAGCTTTCTCTAGCACTGACAGGGCCAGGTCACACCAGACCTGTGACCGTCGTCCAGCCAAGGCAGGGGAGTGAGCTCTGTTTTTGAGGGGTTGGGAATACAGAAAAATTACCTTTAAACTATGGGAAGGTCTCCTTACCCAAACCTCCAGCCCCAGCAGCTGTCCTGGGTATCCACAGCTCAGAAGAGTCTCCAGGGAGCTCAGCTCCTTCTGGGCATTGTGCAAAGGATAAGTCTGCCAGCTCCCCCAGTCCTGGTCCCCTCAGTGGGACCAACCTCCAGGATGACAGAGAGCAAATGGAGACACAAAAGGATTGCCTGGATGGTTTGGTCTGGGTTTAGTGGCCTGCCTAGGACTGAGGATTCCTAGCCTAGCCTATCTCCAGCTTCACCATCCTCAGGTGCAGCCTGATGAGCTGGCTGCAGCTTTGCTCCACACAGGAGAGCCTGAGTTGGGCTGTGGAGAGCAGAGAGACCATGTCACCACTTTTAGTCCAGCAGACATGGATGTCCCAAAGCAGCAGCTTTCTCAGTCCAGGAAACAGGGATCATCAGCATTCCCTGCCAGCACCTCCATCCCAGACAGTGCCACAGATCTGCAGAGAGGCAGAGGTGCTCTCAGGACATGGTGCCTCCACCCCATTTCTCCTGGTGACCTTGGGGAAGGTGAATTGTCTCCTGACATCCACTGCTGATGTCTCTGCTAGGCAGAGCCAGTACAGAGGAGATTGGTGGACACAGCTCCCACACCACGGACACCACAAGTATGCCAGGGCTAGGCAGGCAGGTCCCATGATATCCCATGTGCCCAAGGTCCCCTGGCCATGTCCTGGCCAGCTGACACCCCACAAAATTTGAAGTTGGTCATGTGTCTGCTCCCATACATGATGCTGCTGGCTGCAGCAGAGGACTCGGAGGGACAGAGAGGTCAAAACAAGGATCTGACTGCCCTGGGGAGCACCCAACATCCCAGCTTTGATGTGGCACAGAGAGCTGGCAAACAGCAACACTGAGGAGCTTAGCAGCAGCTTCTAAATTCTGGGTGAGTGCTTCAGGGGATTCTGACCCTGGCTGGGGTCCTGCTGAGATGCGACACTCAACGCACCCAGGAGGCTGCTTCCCACCATCCCAGCTAGTCCAGCACCAGCCTCCAGCCTGCAGCCCAGGGCTCAGGATGGGTCTTGCACATTTCCAGGGTTTCCTCCCTCCATGGGCACCATATGATGACCCCTGCCAGTTAGTGCCCCCCCAGCCTCTGCTGACACCCACCCCAGTGGGCTCCTGACAGCTCCTGCTGAATTTTACAAACCTCCTCCTGCGCCAGCTTAGGAAAACTTTGCTCCAAGAGGTCTGCTGTGTCCTTGACCTGGAGTAACTCCATGGTGGTGGCTGCAGGAGGGGACATGAGCTCAGCATCTGCCTGATGGGAAAAAAACACACATAGCAACCTCTCTCCTTCCTTTCCTCTCTCTCTGCCATCCATTTGGTGGGCAATGCGGCCCCGCTGCAGCTTTATCTTGGTTCTTTAAAAGGCTCCCTGGCTGACATACACACCGTATGGGAGCAGTCAGCCGAGGAGAGCTGTAAATCTCCCAAGGCCTCATCTTGCGGGGCACATTAGCTGTTTTAAACTTGTCAGCTTTCAGCGATGGAAATTGACTGTTCAGAGCCGTTCTTTCCCTCCACATCCTGCTCCATTTTACACCACGGAGAAGGTGCTGCATCCCCAGTGTGCTGGAGGAGGGGGATGTGCATTCCCCCATCTGCATCCTCAGGGACTGTGGGTGCTTTAGGGATGTTTCTCAAGGTCCCACCAGGGACATGAATGTCTCCAAGCCTTTTCCTTCCCTTCTGTCCCCTGTGACTGTGCCCTCAGCTGGAGGTGAGGATAGGGAAATGTAATCCTACAAAACATGCCTGTCCATCTAAGCTGGCTTTGCCATGTGTGCCCATGCAGGACAACTCCAGATCCTGCTGAAGCTGAGTCTGGGAAGGTTTATGAAAAATCCACCACAGCTTCAAGTGAGCTGGTGGGATTCAAATGCAGCACTGTGTGTGTGTGTGTGTGTGTGTGTGTGTGCGTGTGTGTGTGTGAGCTCCAGCACCCAGCACAGACTGGCACGCAAAGCCCGGGGACACACAGCCTGGCTGCTCTGTGCCCACCTGGGGACGATGCTCCCACCGCCACTGCCCTTGCGCCAGCAGCTCTCCAGCCAGCTCCGGTGTCAGGAGCGCTGAGCCAGCCTGGGAGCTGCGAGAAGGAAAAGCTCTGCTGGAACAGCTCTCCCCGAGGCAAACTCCCACACAGGCATCTTCTCCAAGGGGCACATGACCCCACCCACCCCACAGATCCGCCGTGGCGCCAGCGTTGGGTGGGCGCCCCCCGTGTCCCTCCCGTGCCCGCAGCTCAGCTGAGCGCAGCGATCCCTCTCCATCCTGCCGGGTGTGCGCCTCATCCCGACAGATGCTCCCCGAGCCCTCGTGTGGGACACGGAGAGGAGACCCTGCAGCAGGCACAGCCCTTCATCCCCCTTCCCCGGGGACAACCTCCCCTCCCCGTGCTGTGCCTCGCTGCCATCACCCCCAGGAGCCCACGGGGGGACGCGGCCACCCCGCAGCAGCCCCCGCGGCTCCCGGAGAGTGGCAGCTGCACCGTGTCTGCCGACGGAGCGTGACAACCCCGAACCAGCCCCGGGTCCCTGACCCTGGTGCAGGGGGGTCAGCGCGGCCGAGCAGGGGGAGGCGAGGGGGGCCCGGAGCCGCTGCTGGCCAGGGGCGATTAGCGGCGGAGCGAGCCCTGCGTCAGAGCCCCGCTTCCCCCGGCGGCTGATCCCTCTCCTTGGATACAGGAGGCACGGGGAAGCGGGCCAGGTGGGAGGGAGGGGGGCATGTGGGCCAGGCAGCGCGGGGGCCCCGGCGCGGCTCATGGCGTGATCCGCGGCAGGCGCAGAATAGTTTTCCCCCCGAATTATCGGAGCGGCGGATGACGCACCGCGCCCCCAGCCCGGCGGGGAGGAGGGGGAGGCCGGCGGTGTCAGCGGGCAGCATCCCCACCCCTGGAGCCGCCGGTGGGCAAGGGATGCGGGGCAGGCACAGCGGGAATGGTCCCGGTGCCGGCCCCCAGCTGCCGGCACCGCCGTGCGCCCCCCGGCACCGCTCGCTCCCCGCCGCGTCCGTCTGTGGCGATGCCCAGAAATAATCTGGCAGCGAAGCAGAGCCAGAGCCGCGTCCACCCACCGCTCCACGTGAGCGATGGGGAGCGGAGAGGGCGAGAGGAGCCAGCTGGGCCCCTCTCTCTGGCGCTGTGGCCCTCTGATAACGTTGGATTTGGGTCCTGCAGACCTGTGACAAGAAGGGTGCCAGCGTGGGAGGGGGCAGTGAAGCTTCCTATCACCTGCAGGGCAGTGCGTCCTCAGGGACCCTGCCAGCCCACCTCCCCACGGGCAGCAGAGGGGCTCCAAAGGCAGGGAGGGCACACACGCACCCTCTGCCTTCTGTGGGTCCCACTGCTGGTCTCAGCACCCTGGCCACACACCCTGGCTTGTAAGGACAGTGTTCAGAGCCTGATTTGCAGATTGCTGTTCATGACACGGTGCTCTGGCCCAGCTGAGGCTGACGGGCTGGTTATTATATCGACAGCATAAACGTGTCGGAAATTGCCTGAATTAGCCATGTGCCATGAACAGGTTTATGGATAATGGGATGCAGAGCCCTTTCAGGAGTAGGCAGCTCACAATCCAGTTAGACAGCTCCAGCCCCAGTTGTTTACCATTGGAAGGTGAAAGCTCGTCGAGTATGCTGGACAAAACTCAGTGAGCCTCTCATGTGCAGGCACAATCCATCCCAGCTAGCACATTCTGCTCTCCCAGCTGCTGCCACCTCTTCTGTCCTCCTCACCTGATTTTTCTCTTCCTTTGGGAAAAAATTCTCCTTGTCTTTCCCAGAAGATACTTTCCCTGAGGGTGTGAGGAGGGGGATGCTCCACTTTTGTGTCCAAATTGCATAACAAGGCCTTTGGGCAAAATCCCCTGTCCCACAGGGCTGTCCTTAGCTTGAATTTGGAATTAGAACTCACCAGCTGTCCTGCCTCAGCTCCAGGCTAACCAGGTCCAGGGTCACATCCTGTAGCAGCTCTAACAGGCTGCCAGGGGGGATCTGAAGGCTGAATTAGCTCTTATTGACTTCTCTGTGCATGAATTGTTCTGATCACTTTTTTTGATCCATGCTTAGTTTTGGGATTTCCTGCCTCAAGGCATTCCCCAGCTTCCTCCCAGAGATTTGTCAGGACTGAAAGGTGCTGGGTGACTGTGGTTAAAACATGGCCATCTTGATGTCCTCAGCTGGGCTTTCCTCTGAGTCTGCAGCCTCTCAGACTGGACTAGAGCCCTTCCCAGTTTTTATGGGGGAATGGGGTGTCACACCACGGTCTGGTGAGCATCACCGTGGGACCTCAGCAGATCTGAGGCTGCCCTGGTTTGACGTGTATCCCCACTCTGCAATCCTGCAAGAGCTGCAGCTTTAGAAAGGGGCTTATTAATGTCCACCGGCATCTCGGAGCAGCAGGCACCAGGCAGGAGCGAGCTGGGGAGAGAGACAAAGAGAAAGCCAGCAGTGGTGGGGAAGGGCCAGGCTCGCCTCCTTGCACAAGCACTTTTCCTCAACCGAGCAGCGAGAAAGCAAAACTGAGAAGTGCCTAAAATTAGAGCTGCCAAACCCCAGCTGGGGAAGCCTGGAAAGATCCCCAGGCCCTGGAGCCTTGGGCGAGCTGCATAAAAGGCAGCGGAGGGGAAGGGAAGGGAGCTTGGGGACCGCGGCAAGTAGAGCGAGGCACAGTGGGAGCGGGGAGCGGATGGATGGCTGCCTCCCCCTCCCCGCATCCCACCGCCTGCTCGCCACACTCCCCGCCCGTGCCGGCTGCTCACCCCACGCTGCAGCCCTGCAGGGATCAGGATGCCAGCGTCCCTCTGAGGGTGGCTCTTTGGGGACGCAGCTGTGCCAGCACAGTGGGAACAGGGTTCATACAGTCCCAGAATTTCCAGCACCACCCAGTCAGGCATCCTAGCTTGTCTGTCTCTCCAGGAGACCCACGGACCTCATGCTGGTGCTTGAAGAGGTCCATGCACTTGGGTATGGCTCCCTTAGTGCAGGGGCTGAAAAACACATACCTGGGCTGTTCTTCAGAGGGGCTTCCAGCCCCACACAGTGTGCCCTGCCTTGCACCCCTCCACAAAGCTGACTGAGCTTCTGGAGGTGTGGGAATAACTGAGGAGGCTTTAATCTGTGTGACCTGGGCCACCAGTGTCCTCACAGAGACTTGGGCATCCACCCCCACCCACCAAACCAGGATGGCAACTCCGTGACCCCCCCCAACTACCCACCCTGATGTATGTTCCTGCCCAGGAAGGCATAATCAATGAGTCAAAAGCTCCAGCTCTGCCATCAGCCAACACAACAGAAGTCCCAGACACCAACCCTCAGCATCCCCCAATCTAGCTCCTTATGCAGAGGTGAGAGCAGACACAGGCAGGATCAATCCCATCAGCATCCCAAGGTTCCTCTAGATTCACAATGCACCATCGTGGCCCCAGCAGTGTGGGCGGCAGAACCACCAGCTGTGCACCAAATGCACATCTAAAACCAGGAACTGCAGCAGCTCCACAGCCAGCCAGTGACTTTGCACTGAATTTGGCTTCCCAGCTCCTATTTGTCATGATCAAAGCGACTGAGGCTTAGCTCCAGCTTCACTGAGCTCAGGAGATGCTATAAAATGGCTGAGTCAAGGGCAGGTCTGTATCATTTCCTTCAGTAGCTGCAAAACCCCCAAAGATACCCCAAAACCTGGTGAGGGCCTGGTCCCTGCCTTCTCCAGGGCTGGGGCCCCACTTCAACCAGTCCACAGTTAGACCCTGGCCACTAAATTTGGGGTAAATCAGCCTCTGCTTGACATTTGTCCACGACATGGTGGTGGGGACATGTAAAATGACCCAAGGAAGAGGCAGACATGTTGGACATGAGCTGTAGAGAAAGGGGGTCTTGTGGGGAGATTCGTGCCAGATGAATGCTCTGGAAGTGCCTCACTGTGAGCTCATAGAATCATGGAATATCCCAAGTTGGAAGGGAGCCACAGGGATCACTGAGTCCAACTCCTGGCCCTGCACAGAACACTCCAATAATCCCACCCTGTCCCTGAGAGCGTTGTCCAAAAACTCCTGGAGCTCTGGCAGCCTTGGGGCTGTGCCCACTGCCCTGGGGAGCCTGGTCAGTGCCTACCACCCTCTGGGGGAAGAACCTTTTCCTGATATCCAACCTAACCCTGCCCTGTCACAGCTCCATGAACCTAGAAGGAATGGGGCTAGGATGGAAAAGAAACAGGTAACTTTGAGGAACTGGTCAGAAACAAAGGACTGCACAGGATTCATCACCGGGAGATGCAGCCAGTGACTGAGATGTTGCTGGGGAGAGGATAGAGTGGGACAGGACAGGCAGAGTGGGATGAGATGGCCAGGAGATGGAATGGGATGGCATGGGAGAGGACCATTGGGACTGGACAGGACCGGATAAGGTAAAACAGAGAGGATGGGGTTGGCTGGGATGGGATTGGAAGGGATAAAACAGAGAGGAATGGATGTGACAGAGTAAAAGAGCAGAGATTGGGATGGCATGACATGGAAAGGGCTAAAACAAAAGGCATAATAAATGGCATGACATGGCATGAGACAAGACAGAATAAAAGAAGGAATAGAATAGAGGGACAAAACAAGGGATGGGACAGTACAAAACAGAAGGGAAGGGATGCAATGAGATGAGATGGAATAAGATGGCATGGCATAGAAAGGAATAAAACAGAGGGGACAGGATGGAATGAGACAGTCTAAAACAGGGGATAGGGTGGGATGACATAAAAAAGCAAAGGGATGGGATGGGATGAGATGGGATGGGATGGGATGGGATGGGATGGGATGGGATGGGATGGACCAGTGAGTGACAGGATGGATGAGATGGAGGATGAGATGCCGCTCCCTGTGGCCACACTGGGGTGGCCCAACCAGTGCCTCCCAGCTTGTGGCAGAGCCCCGTGCTCGCCTGGCAGCCCCAGCACTGCCCCTGGTGCCCCGCTGGGCACCGTGCCGCGGGCGGGGAGCCATGTGCGAGGCCCAGCACTGGCGTCTCACGCTTTCCCATGGTGAAGCAAATTGCTCCCTGGAGCATGAGATCTGATTAGGTTCGTGACACACCGCAGCGTGGCAACAACGCCACGGCCAGCACCACCATGTGTGCCCTGTGCCCGACCTGTGGCCTCCCTGGGCACAGCAGGAGGAGCAGGGACAGCTTGGCGAGGGAGCAGTCTGCCATGCTTCAGGATGTGTCCAGGCTGACACATGTGGGATGACAAGGACAGGGTCAGGGCTGGCTGCCAGTGAGCTTGGGCGATGAGCTCGGCTCACTGAGGGCAGCCACCAGTGCTGGTGACTGAGGGAGGGATGGAGGAAGGGTCTGAGGTCAGTCCACTCCAGTGGAGAGTTACCCCATCTCTGCCTGGGGACCACAGGAAGGATGGAGGGACAACCTCAGGTTCTCTTATCCTGGTGGATGGCTACCCCATCCCTGCCTGGAGACCAGTCCTGAGGACTGTGGGAGGAATGGAGGGAAGGTCTGAGGACACCCCACTCTGGTGGACAATTACCCCCTCCCTGCTTGGGCTCCACAGGAGGGATGGAGGGAAGGTCTGAGGTCACTCCACCCCAGTGGATTGTTACCCCTTCTCTGCCTCCTGATGGATGGAAAATGATGCTCTCCCAGCTCTAGCTGGCAAGGCAGCTGCTGTGCCAACCTACCAGGGCAGCAGTTTGCCAAGCCTCAGAGAGCCCCAGGCAGCTGGAGATCAGGGGAGCTGCCCAGCCAGGAGAGGATGTATCTCCAAAGGCCTCTCGAGGCAACAAGCAGTACCTGTTCTGCAGTTTACCCTTCACATTTGCTGCCTCAAACGGTTCCTGAGCAATGCCTGCCTCTTTATTTGAGATCTTTCAACAGCTGTCTGATAGAGAAGACCTTTATCTCGCCTCTCCTGGGCTCCCATCCAACACCAGTCTCTGGAGGTGGGGAAGAAGGGGAAAAAAACCAGAATTCACTCCTGACCGAGAGTCTCACCTAATCCACTGCGTGTGGAAAATTACTGCCCCCGCACGGCGCCCAGCCTGGCCCCCTTCCCGCCCGCCCCAGCCAGCCACTGCTCCTACGGCTTTTGTGCCTGGGTTTTTTTTCCTCTCCTCTTCCTGCTGGGAGAATGGGAACTTCGGCGTTTGGACAAACCCCTGAGAAAACAACTTCACACGTGCTTGGGGCACTGAGTCGGGTTTTTATTTAATTTTGTCTGATCCTGAGACGGGCTTGCCTGGAATCACTGCACAGGCTGTAAAAGTCCCCCCCAGCCCCCCAGCCCACTGCCCAGACCAGGGACCACTCGTGCCAGTAGCTTTGCTGGGAGCCTGCTAAGCTGTGCCAGCACTGCAGGCTGTGGCACCAAGCTTTGCCCTTCCAGACACAGATCCAGCCTTGCTGTGTCACCAGGTCCCATTCAGCCCTGGCCACCTCACAGCCACACTTCCACACTGGAGGGGATGATGTGAAAAAGCTCTTCAGGATGGTGTCAAATTTCAGGGCAGGTGACCTCCCTCCTCTGCTCAATATAGGCACAACAAGGAGAGGAACCACCTCTGCCACCCCAAGATATCTGCACAGAGACTTCTAGAAATGAGGGTTGCCCACCCTGAGTGGCTCTCCCATAGGTAGAAAGACAAAGGCACTTTCAGGCTTCCTCTGAGCTCTCCAGCATGTTCTTCAGTATAGAACAAATTGTATCCTGGGGTCCATTGAAAGGGTGGTCAGGCGCTGGAACAGACTGCCCATGGAAATGGTGGAGTCTCCATCCTTGAAAGTGTTCAAAAACATGCATAGACCTGGCACCTGGGAACATGGTTTAGTGGTGGTCTTAGCAGTTCTGGGTTAACAGTTGGACTCGATGATCTTGGAGGGCTTTTCCAACCTTAATGATTCCATGAGGTCACTGCTGGCCCCAAAATATGAAGGCAGCAGGCTGTGTTTGTGCTCTCCACAGCAGCCCAGTCAGCATCTCCTCTTGTCTCCAGCACATGCAACTGCATGGTCCTATAGCATGCTCACCAGCAGTTTGGAAAACACTGAAATTAGGATTAAAGACACGCAGTTGCAGAGTCTCTTCCCATCTTGATGCTCTGGACAGAGCTTTGCCTGAAGGAGGAGGTGCACAAAGCTTCCCGCACCACTGACGGGGAAGAAAGGATTGTTCTTCCTAGATCACAGTTGGGGAAGTTGAGTCACAGGGCAGTCAATCTCAGAGCTCAGAGAAAGGTTGTTTGGCTAATTTTGCCTTGCCTGTGAATATCAGGCAGCAGGAAACAGAAATGCAAATTGTTTCCTATGGCAAATAAACCCCCCAGAGCCATTTTTTACCTCCTGTATTCTCTTTTCACATCATCCAATGGCCAGTTGGGACCGAGGCACTGCAACCCCTATGCCATGCGTGACTCCAGACTCCTCCTCATCACTCTGGCTGTGTAAATCACAGGGAATTTGCTTTCTTCATTCCTCGAATTATTTTGGAGCTATAAAGCACTTCCAGCATAGTTGCCAAGCTCAACCTGTGTGATCTTGCCCTGGGCCACTGAGATCTGAGTCCTGGAAACACTCTGGGATCGATCTGAGCCCTGGACACATTCCATGACCATACCCCTCCAGTGCAGCTGATGGCACTCACCTCACCTGAGAGCTGAGGCGAGGGAGAGGGGGAGGACAAGGGTGCAAACCCATTCCCTAATCTGCAAAGGCCACACCTGCCCGTGCACACGCTGAGCCTACAAATAAAACTGCAGCACAACCGCAGTGGTGTTGGTGCCAAGTATTTATAGTCTGACTGCACCTGAAGTCCCACCCCAGGCTGGGGAGAGGGGAGGCAGCTGCAGCCTGGCTGCCTGAGTGGAGAGAAAGGGGGAAAAAACTGCTGCTTTGAGCAAATAAAGCAGTGGGAGGCTGGATTCATGCTCGGGTGGGCCAGCGTGGTGCTCCCCAGCAGCGTGCTTTGGAAATGCCAACCCCCTCCACACCCTCCCTGCCACCAGCACTGGGAGGGACACAGCACAGCGACAGCCCACGCATGGCCAGGGGGCAGCTGCCATCACTGGCAGGATGCTGAGAGGTCTGTGGACTGGCAGGAAGGACACTGGAATCATCTTTTGCTAAGATGGGATCCTGGACAGCATTTCCTGAAGTGTCTTCAGGATTTAAGGGCCCAGCTCTGCAAAGGAATGGAAATTGCAGGAATGAGGTGCCTAAATAAGAGTAAGGCACTTGAAAGCCACTCTGGATCAGGCTTTTAATTTACCATTTAACCATACAGTAAAAAAAGCCTCTTGAAAGATAAGGGCTGTGTTGTAGAGAGGCAGGAAGCGTTCCTCTAACCTGGTCCCCCATTTCCATCAGGGTTAGTGCCAGGTGCCTGGGGAAGCAATTACAAATGTGGTTGGCATGTGTAACATTTCCTTGCTCCCCTGATCTCCAGACGTTCATGGAGCGGGATTTTCTGAGCTAGAGAGGTGCTGCCTTTTTGCTTAAGAGCTCTCTGTGAGCTTTTTCCTTCTGTATTTGAACCCTCACATCTCCTGTGTGAAATGGGAGCACCCACTCACCCTGCGGTGAGGAGATCTCCTTAAGGATCCTCCATGGAACAGGTACCTCCTTTGGGTTTCCTTTGAATCTGGCCCCTCCTAACCCTGTTTCACTTAGATCCTGGTTGATATATGAGAAAACGAGTGAACAATCACCTGTTTTCTCCCTGCTGTTCAGAGGTCTTTGCTTCCATAAGCCAAATCTTCCACCACTAGGAAGCATAGTCCCGATGACATGGAACAAAATGACTTCACACTCCTTGTCGTGGGTGGCTTTGGATGTGGTTTTTTCTTTTCCATTCCTGACCAAAACAAAGAAATGCAGGAAGAAAATCCTGTCCTGCCATATTTGCTAGCTGATGGCAGTTCACCAGTGACCTTGGAGCTCCCCACTGTGCTGAGAGCTCCTCCAAACCTCAGTGATTCCTCCAGTGGTGGAGAACTGAGACATGGGGCAATTATTTAAATTTCTTCAGGTCGCATGGCAACTCCACACAAGATGGTGAAAAAAGGGTTCCCAAAGCCCGGTCATTGCCTTTAGAGGTCAGTCCAGTCAACACTGCTGGAGCATTTATGTGCCTGGCATGGATTTATCCTCACCACCATTGCTTATTCTCATATACTACTTTTTAGCATCTGAAACAGTGAGAGCAGGTAAACTGAGGCAACTGAGGGGATCCTGCAGCCTAAAAAAAGCCCCACAGAAATGTGGTAACACAGGCGTAGATACCCCCACACCTGGACCCCTTGCCCGCTGGCCTGGCTGGATAATTTGGGACATGAGATGACAGTGGCTGGGCAGAGGGGCACAGGGTGGCAGCGGCTCAGCATCCCAGAGGCCTGGCAGCCCAGGCAGGGATGCAGAGGCAGGGGCACCACGAGCACGGGCTCACCAGCCCCAGTCAGGCAGCTGATTAAAATGCAGTCCGGCCACCCCGGGCCTGTCCCCACCGTCTCCCGGCTTTAAATAATAGCTTAATTATCTCATTTACATTTGGCTCCTTTCAGGGAGGCACTGCAGTTGATTAACATTTTCCCTCCCGGTGTCTTGCTCTGCATCCCCACTGCATCCCACCCTTCCCACGCTGCTGGTCCCACTGCCCCGAGCATGGCTCTGCTCTCCTGCCACAGTCACCCACCCACCTCCCACCTCAGCCCCACTCCTCCCGCACAGTCAGGGCTCTCCAGGGCTCTGCAAATTCCAACTCCCGGCTTGCAGATGGCCACGACAGACGCAGATGCTGGAGGATGGGAATCAGTGCCCTGGCTGGGCAGCTGTGGGATGAAGGCTCTCCTCATCTTCTCTCCGTGTCCTGCCATTGCTTTGCTGCCGGCGCTGCCCCTGATCTCTCCCCACGTTCCCGTTTCCGCCCCTCACTGGGCAGCTTTTAACTTTCTTTTTTATCTTCTCTTTTTAAATCTCCTTTGAACGCTCCAGCCAGACACTGAATTCCTTTGAAGAAGAAGAAAATGGCTCTGTGGGTTGCCCTTTCTCACCGGCTGGAGCTGTGAGAGATCCCAGTGCCCAGCCTGGAGAGCACAGACTCTGCCCAGTGGCTCCCTCAGCCCCAGGCACATCCCCAAGGGGGTTTCTGGAGGAGACCAGGACTAGAGGCATCACCAGCCCTCATCTCCCAGTCCCTGCGAGCCCTGTCAGGTTTCCCAGAAAAGCCAGGCTGTGCTTCTACATCACATGGGGTCTTTAAGAGAGTTTATTGTCCCCTGCCTTGCTGAAGGGGAGATTTTGCAACAAATTTATGTGCAGTTATCTCCCCAGGCCCCAAGGCTGTGAGGCAGAGAAGGGGCCAGGAGGATGCATGTGGGCTCCCTGCTCTCCCCACCAGTCACACCATACCCCGAACTGGGACAGGACCTCACAGACACGGGCAGGGAGGTGACGCCACCAGAGCCCCATCCCACTGGTGCTGGGGGAGATGAATGTCCTCAAGGCTCTTCATTAGACCTGCTTATTTCTGTGTGAGCCCGTGCCCCGGCAGCCCCTCTCCTCCCTCCTCTCATCCCCCTTCCCTGGCTCCGCGCATCCCTCCCCAGGCTTGGCACAGCCAGCCGAGCCGCAGCACAGCTCTGCAGACCCCGCTGCTGAATTCCAACCTCCTGCGTGACTGCCAGGCATTTCCAGATAGTCCTATTGATCCTGTGGAGCCTCCAAAACCCCCATCCCTGCTGCTAATTTAGCTGGGACAGCCGCGCCGTCCCTTCTCCCTTTGATCCGCTCCCTCCTGCTCCCTTCAAACAGCCCCCCACTGCCAGGAGAGTTTGTGCTCGGTGCAGAGGTGCTCTTTTTGGAACATATATTTTTAATGGGTATTTCAGACGTGGCGCAGGCACGAGGGAACAATCCTCCCGTGCCCTGGTATTTACATATTTTCCAGCACAGGCAGGGGAAGGTTTCACGGAGGGAGCCCGGCAAACAGGAAGGAAAGAGCTTTGTGCTTTGTATCGCCAGGGCCCAATTACAGCCTGAAAGACGAGGAGCCCATCCGGGTATTGCCCGCTCCAGCCAGTCCAAGCTGCAATTATAGTCCCTGCCAGGCTCAGCAGGGTCTGGGAAAAAAATAGATCTCAAGAGCTTCAGAAATGATCACTAGCTCACTCTCTGGGGCGTGGGGATTTTGGGGCACCATCTGCTCGCTCTTCTCTGCCAACACAGATCCTAAAAACTACTGGGTTTCACCTGGCTCCTGAAAGAGAAGGAGGGCAAGGGAGAGCCCCCAAGGCTCCTCACTGAGCTGGCAGTGAGGGATGGGAGAGCAGGGAGGTGATGCTGCAGGGATGCGGCTGGTGGTACTGCCAGGGGGGTTAGGTGGGACATGGGAGGAGATCCCTCAGAGCAGGGGGATGGGAAGTGCAGAGAGAAGCTGGGAAAAGGTTCACCACTCCCACTGTGACTGACCTTCCCACAGATGGACATGACTCTCAGCCTGGGGCATGCCCAGGCACTGCTCTAGTGGTGCAACCCTGGGAGCTGCAGGAGCCCTGCGACAGCAACTGCATTACCAGCCCAGTACCCCCTGGGGCAGGTCACACCACAATTCAGGTCACTTCTGAGGCCACTACAAGCCATTCAGGACACTGAATGCCACCCCCAAGCTGCCCACAGGCTTGGCTGCCCTGGGGACAAAGGTGTGTGGCAGGAGAGGGTGGTGGCATTGCTGCCTGAGGACCCACGCTGGGAACCAGGAGCGACAGAGCACTGCCTCTCCAGGGAACCAGTCTCCACGACGAGGCAGACTCCCTTTATGCTCCAGGCCACGTGCCATTGACCACAGCAAGATCTGATGGCAACAGCGTTTTCCACTGATGCAGGGCAGTTTCTGGGCAATGACTGGGAAAACTAAGCTGCAGAGGGAGTAGGAAGAGACAAAAAGAGCTATATGGAAAAGCAGATAGAAATACATGAGAATTATGGTGTGATTCCTGGGGCTGTGCAGGGCCAGGAGCTGAACTCAATAGTCCTTGTGGGTCCCTTCCAGCTTACGATATTCCATGATTCTGGGATATTGTGTATCGTGCTAAGCCCAGCAAGCTCTGTGTTTGAGCCAAATCAATAAATACTGAAGTGGTGCAAGTGACAGAGCCAGGTTTGACCTTCAGACACTTCTATGACTAAGTAACATGCAAGGGGAGGGTCTGTCCCGCTAAACTTAACGCCCGGAGAACCACCACGCTGCTGTCAAAGCATACAAATTCCACTTTCTTTGAAGCTCTTCCAGCCTCAAAGTCCTGCCTGGCAATTATACACATTTTCAGGTTTAAATTTGTTGGCCTGTCTCTAGACATATGCTGTACGATATGATATGGAGCATTTGGGCATAGATTGCCGTGCAGCAGCGCCGTCTGCTTCCGAGCGCTCACGCTGTGGCACTCTCTGCTCCTTCAGCTCTGTAAAACCTATGGATTAATATTTCCGTGCACAGGAGGCTGGCTCTGCATCTCAGTATGGGCAGGGAAGAGTATCTGGAACAGAGCAGGGAGGGCACATGGGACAGAGTGCAGGACAGGGCACGCAGTTCTGTCACCAGAGCCAGGTGCAGGTCACCCACCTCTCCTATGCTTTTTCCCATAATGTTGACCACAGACATCCCAAAGTCAGTGAGGAGGACAGAGACTGCTCCTGCAGTCAGGGAATGGGTTGTGGCAAGCTCTGCAGGGTGTGCTAAACCCAGTCCTTGCTTCTCAGGGTTGTCCACATGATGAATCACCCAGGATAGTGGGCCAGGGTTCCTGCTTCCTTCCCCAGCCTTGTTCAGGATCTTCAGGCACAAGAACCATTCAGAGTTATAGTGGAGCAGATCGGAAGCTGATTCTGGTTCCCATCAGTAGGTTCCAGTGTTAACAATCACGTTTTTATCGTGCCAAAGATTGTCCAAGGAAAAGCAACCTGCAGACAAAGTGGCACACCCAGACATGAAGGGGTCATAACTGCAGCTCCCAGCACACCCTGGGGGTGAGGGTCTCCTCTGAAAACATCCTCCCTTTCCCTCGGCACAGCAGCTGGCTCTTTGCAGGATCCCCACCATGAAGACAGGCTGCAGCAGGGGTCAAGGCCAGTTTTCCCTCTTTGGGGTGCACACTGAGGGCCTGACCATGGTGAACAGCCCCAGACACGCCCCAAAAGGCTTGAAGGAGCAGACAGAATTTCGACAGGTGGAATCCTGTCAAGCCAGCCTGCAAATTTGGCTTGGAAATGGCTCCTGAGGTTCCCACTAGACAGCTAGATATCAAGAATGGCTCTGGGTCATGAGCAGGGCCACAGCATGCCTGACCAAAGCCCTGCAGCTCCCACCAGCCAGCAGACCACCCCATACCACATGCCATGCCCAGCCCTGGGAGCTCCTTGGGCTCAGGGGGCAGCAGCATCTGGCTGAGCAAGGAAGGAGGGCAATGACAGAGCTGCTGGTACAGATCACCTCCAGAGCAGGGAGGTGACAAGGACTAGTTTGGAGGCCAGGTTAGAAATGTCCCTTCCTGTGCCCCATTTCCTGCTTGGCAGCTCTCACAGGGATAAGAGGAAGGATGCGCAGTGCCATGGTCCTGCCTGGGGGTGCTCCCAGCAGCTGCCAGTGAGGCAGAGGTGGCCAAGCCTGACTACCCCTTCATTTTAGGATGTGGGGCACCCAGCAAGGTATCACTCCCCAGTGACTCCATTCCAGCAACCAGCCTGAGCCAGCTTTGCCTTCCTGTGCAGGAGGGACACCCTGGCTGAGTGTGGTGTCCAGTCCAAGCCTCCATCACTTTGTTCCCTGCCCTCATAGCAATGTGTGGGATGGGGAGGCTGAGGTTATCTGACTCCTTGCTGTGCTCTGCTCCTGCTGGTTTGGCGCCAATGGAGTCACGAATGGTGGTGATGGTTTGTGCATCCATTCTGATGAGGTCTCACAGCCCAGGAGACCCTACAGTTCTCAGACTTGAGGAAACCAGAGGGTGAGATCACAGCCAGACCTGTAACCTCCCGGGAATGCCAGCTCTGAGAACCGTCACCCCTGTTTTGGGGCCAAGGGGGGTTCCCAGCCGCAGAGTGTAAAATGTCACAAGTGTCTATATCAGGACTTCTCCAAGTCCCATCTACCAGGAAGCTTCAGCTGAGTGAATCCTGGATCAGGTCTCGGTGTCAGTGAAATCCCCTCCAAGTCCCAACACCACAAGTGGCACCACATCTGCTGGCTCACCCCACCAGCCTGCACTTGGGACCACAGGAGGATGAATTCCCCCCTGGAGCCCACCATGCTGCCAAGCCCCTGGTCCCCACTTTCCCTGCACAACACTGCCCCTAAAAAGCCAAAGCCATGTGCCTTGCTCCCAGCTGCTGGAGAACAGCCAGGAAGCACTTCCAGACTGCGTCACCATATTCACGGCCTCTCTTGGGCTATATATAGTTGCGTGACTGCAGGTTTTTCTGGACGTCGAGTTGCTAAAGAACTAGCACTCCCCACTCAAAGCAGCACACATCCCAAAGGGGAGCTGAGCTGGAAGGGGGAAGCTGAGCTGGAATCGGGGAGCTGAGCGAGCTGAAGGAACCCTGAGCATCCCCCAGGTGAGGTTTGCCTTGCCGAGAGCTTTGTGCCCTGTGAACAAGCAGCAGGCTGGAATTTTAGCCCTCTGCATCTCCTCAGCAGTGAAGTGCATGTGCAGCCTGGGAGCTTGTGCAGAGCCAATTTTGTTTTGCCATAGCCAGCAGATCTGGAGAGGATGTGAAACTCAGCGCCAAAAGCTGCCTTGCAAAGAGGTCACAGCAAACACGGAGGGAGGAACCGCGGCTGTGCTGCGCATCACACCCCCAGCCTTTCCAGACACTGTGGTCTGCAGGTTTTTTACAAGACAGTCTGAGCTCAGAGGCACTGACTCAACCACTGCAGCCTCCCTGTCATCCCTCGAGGCCGCAAGGGCTCCAGACTGGCCTGCAGCACAGCAGGGGACGGCACTGAGCACATCTCTGCATCCCGCTGGGTACCTTTGGCTCAGGCACAGCCGGGCAGCTGTGCCTGACCTTGGGATTCTCCTTCTGCTTCACTCTGATATGTGGGACCATCCTGGGATGGGACACATACTCAGGAGATGCCATGGATGGGGTATGGCCTCTATCAAATCCAATGGCCATAGTGCAGAAGAGAGGGAGCTCAGGGCAACCTGGTCTAATGGAAGGCGTCCCTGCCCCTGGCAGGGCATTGGAACGAGATGATGTTTAGGGCCCCTTCCAACCCAAGCTGTTCTGGGATTCCATGATTCTATGACATTTGTGCATAGGTGGAAGAGTCTCTATGACTCTCCTCCTTCCCAGAGGAGTTAGGAGCCCTGTCTCTCCAGGCCCTGCTGTTTCTACAAGGGCTGTGACTTAATTAAACCCTTGCTATCCCAATTTCAGTGAAATCCCAGATTTCAGTGACCCAGCAAGAAATCCCAAAGAACACACAATCCTTGTAGGACCTGTTGCTCTCCAGGCCAGTGTCTTGGTGTACCAGCTCCTGCAGCAGCTCTTGGTCAAGCCTCTGTCTCCTTGACCTTCTCCTCATGCTGCTGTGTGCTCACTGCACCTGTGATTGCACTGACATTGCTGTGGAAAAGCCTGATTAAAAAGCAACTCCAAAAATCACAGCAGAGGAAGTGAGAGTGGTGAGGTCGTGGCACAGGTTGCCCAGAGAAGCTGTGGCTTCCCCATCTCTGTAAACATCCAAGGCCAGGTTGGACAGGGCTTGGAGCCATCTCGTCTAGTGGGAGGTGTCACTGCCCATGGCAGGGGGTGGAATGAGATGGTCTTTAAGGTCCCTCCCAACCCAAATCATTGTAGGATTTTATTATATGATTCTGTGAAGCCAGTTCTGGTGATCCATGGCCACCTAATTTCAGCCTTCAGGAACCCCAGTAGCTGCTTGTCAGACTTCATTGCGTGAGAAGGTAGAGCAGTCCTGGAGTTGTCCTTCCTATGAGCCCATCCATGTTGACCTCATCATAGTGTGGCAGGACACTTCAGGTCAGAGGGGACCCCATCAGGCTCTAGTTCAATCTTCTGCTCAAAACAGGGTCACCTGTAAGATCTCATTGTCCAATGTGGGCTTGAAAGCCTCAGAGGATGGAGATTGCACAGCTTCTCTGGGCAAGCTGCTGATGCTTGGCTGCCTTCATGGGAAAAAATGTGTCTTTATCATGAGTCCGAACCTTAACTTACCTAATACCCATTGTCTCTCACCATACACTGCTCTAAAGAGTCTGGCTGTCTTCTCAAGAGCTTCCTTGTAGGTGCTGCACAGCTGTTGTTAGATCCCCCTGAATCTTTCCCTTCTCAAGGATGAATCTCCCACTGCTGCTGTTGTCACCGTCCTGAAAAGGTGAAAAACGATCTTCAGAAAGAAGGGGGAAAAAAAAAATTAAAAAAAAAGAAAGATAACTACTTCAAAACCTTGTGACCATCTTCACTCCAATCCCACTAAAAGTGAAGGCAGGTGAGAAGATGCCATCCCATCATACTGTGAACTGCTCTAAGAATCAGGAATGATGAATCAGGAATGATAAATCAGATGATTTACCTCAGTTCAAGATGCCTCCTCCTACCAGGTGCATCCCTCTGCTGACACTGGATAACAAAGGGCTGTGAATAGTCCAAGTCTGGAACACCTCTGAAGGAAAAAAGCCACTGTTCGCAAGACTTCAACTTTCTCAAGGAAAGCAGAAATACTTAGTAGGTAAAAGAAGGAAGAAGGAAGGTTGAGAGGTCTCAGGTAAATCCCTTAATCCCACCATGCCTTCATTGTCCATGCTGCTCCTGAGGAACCAGTGGTTGAATGCACAAAAACACCTGCAGAAAAGCAAGTGCTGCCTGATCAACGTCTTCCCCTGGCTGAGTCATCTCTTCTGTGCTGATTTCACAGTCCCTCAGCATGAGCAAACCCAAAAATCAGTGTTCACATTGTCACAGTAAGCTCTCCAGAAGATGAGCCATATTTTTTTCCAGGTTGAAGACGGGATTAAGAGTGGCTGGAGAACCAGGAGTTCCATCCATCAGAAACAGATCTCGGTATCATCATCATCAACCATCTTCCCTCTGCCTACAACAGTGTCCCTACAAGGTCTCCTCAAGCAGCATTGACTGAGGCCAGCTCTGGTCACCAAGACAGCACTTCTAGACCTGGCAGCTGTGGACAGGCAGGTTGGAAACTGTAAGTGAGTGGGGGCATAGAAGGTGTGATGGAAACATGGTTTAGAGCAGTGTGGAGAGCAGGCAGTGTGAGGAAGGACAGGATATAACCAGAGCTGACCAGGCAAGAGCTGACCATGAGCTTTGGAACTGCTGGAGAGGACCAGCTTCCATGACTGGAGGCCATTGGGAGCCAGCATAAAGTGAGAGCAATCCAGGAAGCCTTTGGAAGCCACCAGCAAGACTTAAAGAGGGTCAGCAGGTTGGAGGTCTCATCTCAAGCTACTCATTAGCCACAAGGACTCTGGCCTTTCAACCAGACTAATTACTGATTGCTCAAAGGATAACACTTCCCACAGCTGCCAAACTTGCTGACGCTGGGCCCTGGATGTCTTCTATTCTGGGAAAGGGGAGTGGAGTCTCCTAGTGTGAACTTGTGGAGCTGGGCAAAGCCACACTGGAGCAGAGATAAAGTCAAGGACAGCTGCAGCTGCTTGGCAATCGTTCAAAATGAGCCACGAGTCAGTGACTTGGCTATTCTGGGATGAGCTGAGGAGCCAGCACTGGGGAGAGTGAATTCACAGCCTGCTCACACATAAATGGACTGCAGCAAGCCCAGACCTGAGCAACATGCAGCACACAGGCACGTTTGTCAGGGACCTGATTGGAGGCTGCAAAGCCCTGTCCTGGTCACCAGCGAGGAGCTATGGCTGCATATCTGCCTTGGGATTGATCTACCACACCTCGCAGGGCTACAGCAGGGGAAAGCCACACAGGGTCCCCAAAAGGCACAGAGAGAAACAGCTGCTTCGAGGACTTTTCAGCCCTCCAAGTTACATGAAATTGGGTCAAAGCCACCTCCTGGGGCTGGTGTATCCAAGCCCAACTGCTGCTGAAGATTGTAGTGATCCCAGTGGAGGTTTCCCAAGTCAGAATTTATTGGGGATGGGGTGGATGAAGCCTGTGATATTCCCTGAATTTGAAACCAGTGACCAGAGAAATCCTCTTAAATTTTTGCCTAAAGCTGGAGCCTGAGTTGTTTATGTGCTGCTTTTCTGAGGTTTTGATGGGAGTGATGGGGTGGGATGCTCTGATGTGCCCCAACAAAGGTCTGTTCCCTGCCTCCAGTATTCCCAGCATGGCTGGGACTGATCTGACCCCACCACACACCCCAGTGCAGGTCACCTCCAGAATTGCAAGACTCAGATAGACAATTAAGCTCGCTGGGAGCTCACCCAAAGGACACCAGGCCTTTTGAGGTCACTCCCTGCATATGCTGGAAAGCAGATATGATCTCATTAGGCAAATATTTATGATCAATATTGTCCACTCCCTGGCAATGAACAGCATCACTTGGAGCAAGAAGCTCTCCAGGGATGGATGTGGGTTGACAGAAGAGCTTGGGTTGAGCGTGAACCTCTGCTCACCTGGCTTGAAAACACCTACAATTATCCTAAATATTTTTTTCACGATTCAGCAGGAGATTAATTAGCTGCTTGGAAACCCCAGACATTAATTATTGATTATGCAAAAGATTTTGTTCATCACAGTTGCTGAGCTTGTCAGTGCTGTGGGACAGGATGGCTGAGGACATCAGGATGGAAGGCGAGTCTGGATGAGCCCTGGAGAGTGGATTTGACACTCGCTTCCCATGGTGGGGGCCTCTCTGCAAGGCAGAACAGCTCAAAAACAGGGGCTGAGCATGGCAGGGAGAGGTCAACTCAAACACAGCCTGCCCTGAGGGGCAGGGAATTGAGGCAGAGGACGGCATGACCCATCCAGGGAGCAGATCCAGGACTCCCTGCTCCCTGGGGCTGATGGATGGGGCTGCCTCCGGGGCGTGCAGTGGGGAGATAATCCAGCCTGGCCTCGCCCTCGCAGGGACACGGCGGCTCCAGCGCGGCACCCACGGGAGCAGAGGGGTCCCAGCAGCCCCTCCTGGCCCCGGCTCCCCGGGCAGAGCCAGCCGGCAGGCGCGGGTGGCAGTGATAAACCTTCTGCAACGCCCGGCAATTAATCTTGTGGAGCGGTGAGTCAGAGTCACCCGGAGCTTCCTTCCCTCACCCAGAACCAGCCACGGCCGTCTCCAAAAGCTCTCGGCTCCGGGGACCTGCAGATGCCACTGGTTTCAGGGCGAGGGGTGGGTTTTTTTGTGCTGTGCCATCATTGAGAGGTGCCAGACCCCCCTCTGGGTCTCTCAGCTGCACCTAAGGGAGATGAAACCCACTGATATCTCCGCATATCTCCGCAGAGGAATGAGGTGCTTTAGTCCCAGCTTCTTTGGCCATCAGGAAAGCGAGAGAGAGATGCCATCCTCACGATAAAGCTTCATATAAAGAAGTGTCAAAAGCCAGAGGGGTGGAGGCGGCAGGAAGGACCTAAATAAAGCCCCTGGGAAGGAGTTGGCATGTTTAATTCCCACCAGGAAAATGCCCCCGCNGCGTTTCAATGCGAAACGTTGTATAACCAACGTGTTAAATATTTAAAATGGTCGTGCGGGAGAGCTGCCCGGCGGTGCCTGATTTCACACATCCTGACAATTTCACGGACCTCTGGGCTTACGTTTCTTGGCAAATAATGAAAGGCGGTGGGAGCCCCCTCGCTCGGAGGGCGCGCTGGGGAGGCTCGCCCTGGCCGCAACTCCTCCAAACGCGATGCGACTTGTGCCGCGCCGCTCCCACCTCCGCGCCCAGCCATGTCCAATGCTTTTAAGCGTGACCTTCGCGGGGCGGATGGAGCCGTCACGCCGCCGAGGTGACTCAAAGGCAGAGCGGGGGGCCGCGGATGGGGGGCACGGCCGGGGGGCAGCTGCTGCTTCCAAGGGACCAACTTTTTTTTTTATTCCCCGCAGCCGCGCTCTTTTTGCGGCGCGGTGCACACAAAGAGCCGCCGTACCTGCGGTGATGCGAGTGGCCCAATTACCGCTCCGCACCCAGCCTGCCCGTTTCCATAGCTTCGCAGCACAGCGCTTCCCTCTCCCGAGGCCATGGNAACAGCAGATGTCTCTCCTATTATGATTTATAAAAATGCTTAAAATAAATAATGCAAACATATTTACAGGAATGAATTCCTGCTCCTGAGCGCGTTTGTCACTCGGAGGCTCCCGAGCAGGAGCGGCTCGCCGCCTGAGTGCCTCCCGCACAGGCTCCCCGCTGCCCCCCCGTCGGCGCTGCGGCGNGGCGGTGGGAGCCCCCTCGCTCGGAGGGCGCGCTGGGGAGGCTCGCCCTGGCCGCAACTCCTCCAAACGCGATGCGACTTGTGCCGCGCCGCTCCCACCTCCGCGCCCAGCCATGTCCAATGCTTTTAAGCGTGACCTTCGCGGGGCGGATGGAGCCGTCACGCCGCCGAGGTGACTCAAAGGCAGAGCGGGGGGCCGCGGATGGGGGGCACGGCCGGGGGGCAGCTGCTGCTTCCAAGGGACCAACTTTTTTTTTTATTCCCCGCAGCCGCGCTCTTTTTGCGGCGCGGTGCACACAAAGAGCCGCCGTACCTGCGGTGATGCGAGTGGCCCAATTACCGCTCCGCACCCAGCCTGCCCGTTTCCATAGCTTCGCAGCACAGCGCTTCCCTCTCCCGAGGCCATGGGAGCACAGGACCCGGCATCTTATCAGCGATCATCCTGCCACGCAGCGCTCCTCCGGGCCCTACCTGCCGACGGCCGGTCTCGCTGGCAACGCAGGATAATATCTTTTCCCACCAGGGCCGTGCAGTGATTTCTTCCCGCTGTAATTTTGTCTTGCTTCCAAAGCCGCTTGCATAACCGGTGCCGAGGAAGCAGAGCACAAAGCAGGGCAGCTAAGGGAGCTCCCCGGAGCAGGGGATGGGGTGAGAGGCTGTCCCAGCCTGGAGGACACCCTGAGAGGCTCTGGTGCTCCTGTCCTGCCTAAGGAAGGGCAAGAGAAGACGTCTAAAAGGACTAATGGATATCCCTGGCCAAACCCCACCTGCAACCTGTGAAGCTGAGACACGATTACAAGGAGAGGGAGGGCAGGATTTCCCCTTCACACACACACTCCCCATGGGCAAGATCCTGCCTGGATGAGAGCTCCATGTGAGCCCAGAATCACACCCCCTCAAAACAGGCACAGAATTTGGGCTGAAAAACCTGGTCCAGAAGGAAAAGGGGTGTTTGTGGCCTCCTGAGGGGGTGACTTGCTCAGGGTCTTGCCTCTGCTCAGGGTCCTGCCTCCTTGTGGGTTGCCTCAGCAAGGAGCAGGACCACTGGGCATGCAAAGGCATGATGTGTCTCTGCTGGGCCCTGTGTCATCGTGGAGACACCCATTCCAAGTGGCACAAGCGAGGAATGAACTGAATACCCTGACATTTTCCCAGTGAGGGTCCTGTGTCCTTCGCCCCCTCAGCCAGAGCCACAGCCAGTGCTGCACATCCCACCCACGCTGCCTCCACTTCTCAGCTCCAGAGCTGGATCCATGGGCCAAGCCAGCAGGGAGAACTACCTGACACAAGGAGGCCAGGCCCGTGTCCTGGACAGAGGACCATGGCCACACTGCCAGCCATCCCACCCAGCATAGCCCAGCAGGGTGGTAGCAGCTACAACACAGTAAAGGCTGCTCAGCACTCAACAACCTCTGGGTGATGATGTAAGAAGGGCAGATTCCATCATAGATCCATCCACACCTTCCCAGCCAGGCTGGAATTGTTCACACTGATAGTTTATCCACTGAAATCTCTATTTTCAGAGAGATTAATTATTTCTCTCTGGTGATCAGCAGCAGGAGCCAAGGGAACAGCATGAAGCTGTGTCAGTGGAGGTTTGGGTTGGATATTAGGAGAAGGCTCTTCCCCCAGAGGGTGGTCAGGGACGGAATAGGCTCCCCAGGGAAGTGGTCATGGCCCCAGGCTTGGCAGATCTCAATATGTGCTTGGACAACACTCTCAGGGACAGGATGGGATTGTTGGGGTGTCCTGTGCAGAAACAGGAGTTGGACTCAATGATCCTTGTGGGTCCCTTCCAGCTCAGGATATTCTGTGATTCCATGATTCTCTGATTTGCAAATTTGGACTCCCTCTGAAAGGACAAGGAGCATCTCTTATCTTAGGATAAGCAAAATGTTTATTTTTGACTTCTGTGGTGTTACTTTGCAACTTTTCACTTGCCATCTAGAAAAGTCATTTATATCAATAGTGGATAAAACCAAGGGCCTCTTGCTGTTGAAGCAACCCTTTTTTTGTTTCAGAAAGAATATCTAGAACAGTTCATTTTGGGTTGGCCCAAAGTGATTTCTTTCCCCTGGGTTTTTGATTTAACAGCCCAAACAATGCAACCCCACTCGTTCTCCCAGCCCAGGGATACTTTTTGCCACAGATCAACTGCCTGCTTGAAATTTTCCAGGCTTTGTGGCTGAGTCAGACGACATTTTTCTCTCCATTTCTGAGAAGACAGTTTTGCCCACCAAGCAGGACCACGAAGCTTTCCCATTGCCTTGCCTGGAATCGAGAATGAGGTGGCTGTGGTGGGCTCTGCTCTATTTCCCAAGGAGCTGCACACACATTTGGGTGAATTATCAGCCTCTGGAAATAGTTATTTGCAGAGTAGTTTGCAGACTGGCAATGCCACAGAATATGCTCAACATCTGGAATACTGGGATCTTCCAACAAGCAAAGGGCAGCCTGACAGCTGATGCCCAAGAAAGGGACACAGAAAGGGTCCCTAGGGATGAGATGCTCCCAGCCCTGGTGATATGGCACAAGAACTTTGCAAAATGGAGGTGGGATGTGTGTTTTCTCTTCTTTCTTGCTCTTTTTGCCCTCCTCTCTCTCTGCCAGGTTTGAAAGCTGCACCTGCAGGACAGTTCAAACTCACCTGTTTCACACCTCACCACTAAAACATCCTCCTGGATCCCACCTGGGGGCAAATGGAGGTGATGATGGCCTGTCATACATGGATATTTCAGAGACAACAGCATCCTCCAGGACCTTCCACCATCAGAATTGATTAATTTCCCAGCAGAGCTCAAGAGTTAGGTGGAGACAGAAGCAAAGGCTACCTGGTGAAGGCTCACTGAGACCAAATGAATCCACAGGGCCCTGAAGGAGGAACAGGACAAGGATGACAAACCCAAGAATGCTCATGTCCCAACACAGCCATGTTTCCTGAGCTATATTCCCAAACTGTCCCATGTGCCCAGCCCAGGAGCACCTGGGTGCAGGCAGGACTTGCTGCCCTGCTGGGTGATGTGCCAGTGCTGTGTCTGCCCTTTGGGAGGGCTGCAGAGGGCAAGCCCCAGGGCAGGTCTCCAGCTTTCTGCGGCTGCTGCTGGGCTGACACCCATCTGTGCTGGGCAGCAAAGGCACGTCCAGCCCTGCCTGCACCCACAGCACCT
The DNA here is from genome assembly GCA_013396655.1 of Campylorhamphus procurvoides. NCBI lineage: Eukaryota > Metazoa > Chordata > Aves > Passeriformes > Dendrocolaptidae > Campylorhamphus > Campylorhamphus procurvoides. The sequence goes on along the minus strand of WBMV01004300.1, from coordinate 47,293 downwards.
GCTTCGCCAAGATGAGACAGGCTGTGACCTGATTGTGGGAGGAACAGAACAGCTCCCAGGCAGCAAACGCACCAGGCCAGGTTGTGCAGGGTGTCAGCTCGGCTCTGCTCGGCTCAGACATGACTCAGGACAACTGGCAAACTCCTCAGAGACAGCCAGAGCAGCAGAGACATGGCAACTCAGGTCCATTTCCCTCTTTTCTCTGCCCTCCTGGAGCTCTGCCACCACCTAAGAAGGGAAAAGATGCCCCAAAAATGTGACTAGAATATGAATATGATGTTCAGACTGTGGCAGCGGCTGTAACCCAGTTTGAACTCTCCAGCCACAGAAGTCCATCCTGCACTGCAGGCAGCAGGGACAAGGCCAGCCTGGCTGACAAATCCTCCCTGCAGCCCCAGCTCTCCACCACCAGCCCACTGAGAAGCTCCTGCCAGTTGCTGCCTGCACTCCTTTGCTTGCCCACAGAGCTTTCCTGCCTGCCTCTTCCACAGCCCACAGCCCTTGGCAATCCCAAGGCATGGCAGAGGTTGCTGGCAGTGTCCATCTGAGCAGATGCTGAAGGAGAGGGAGTAGCCCACATGTGGTCATGCCTGGGAGAGATCCAGGCCCCTGTGTTTGGTCACGTTGGAGAGTAGAATGAGGGCTGTAGATGTGAGAAATCCAGCGGCTCTGAGGACAGGGTGGCTGCATCTCCAGGCAGTGAGGGGGTGTCAGGGCTGGACACCCCTGCCTGGGGGCTGTGTCTGGGGAGGTCCAGCACTTTGGCTCTGCATAGGGCCAGAAACCCCAGGAAAGGCTTCTGCGTGCTGTATCCAGTGGAGCAGGACCACCTAGCCCTCCACACCCTTGACTCTCTTTCCATGGACATCACCACTGTGCATTCACCCAGCTCCAGCACCACAGAGCCCAGCTGAAACATTTCCTCTGGTTTTCCAACCTCAACACACTACAGCAGTGATTTGGGATGAAGCAGAAGAGCTTCATTGGACTGTCAGCATCCATGGAGCAAGACTGGGATCCCTGGGATGCAGTATCCACGTGCAGAACCCACATGTGAGCCAGACCTTGCTTGTAGGAGTTGTAGCTATCCCAGTCACATTTTTGAGGGCATCTTGCCCCACTTCAGAAGTGGCTGGCCTGGTAGTTGTCCTTGGCTAGAGGGATGCTCCATGGTGCTGTGGGCAGCAGAGGCTTTGCCTGGGTCTAGATGGTGCCTATTCCTGGGCTGGGAGAGGGGCCTGAGCAGGGCTTTGCTCTCCAGTCTGGACAAGCCAGCCATTGTGAGGGAAAGGGGAAGAGGAGAAAACTGGGTGTAAAGAGATGCTGCTGCAGATCTGCTCGACCAGGGCTGTGGCAGCACTGGGATCCATGTTAAGAACTGGCTTCCCCAAGTTTAGGAGGCTGAGAGATGCGTGGAATAAATTACTTGTGACACTGACTCCTACACTTCCAGACTCACGCGGGATTTAGCCACCAGACTCCCAGTTAAGTCAGCGCCAGTTATTAAGGTCAGGAGAAGTCGGGTGGCTAAATCCTATCTGGGGCTGCGGCACTAGGCTGTGCCACCCTGCAGAGGCATCCTGGTGCTCCGGGGGGATGTGACCCCCAGCACCACTCCCCAACCACCCTCAGCAGCCTGGGAGCACTCCCATTGCAGGCTGGAAGTCAAATAAACAAATTATCCATGATTGCATCCAGTTCATGGGGGTATTCTGGGAGAGGAAAAGGGAGGAGAGAAGAAGGGAGGAAAGAAGAGAAGGCAGGAAAGGAGAGGGGAGGAGAAGGGAGAGGAGAGGACAAGAGAGAGGAGTGGAAAGGAGGGGAAGATATGCTCTGATCCAGGAACAGCCTGGTTTGTTTTGCTGCTGGTTTCTGAGTGGTTTCACTTATTCCTTTCCTCCTCCACTACCTGAGGTTTCAAATGCTCCAGGGAGATGTCTCCATTAACCACAGTTTTCTTTGGCAGTTATATTTCATTATAGTCACTCTTCCCGCTAATCTTTCCCAGCTTTTGTTGTTGTTGTCGTCATTTTTTATGATGATTTTTCACAAACCCTTTGTTTCCAGCAGTACTTAACCTGGCCGTGTCCCTTTAAATACCACAGCCTGGGCAGAATAGGGGATCAGTCCTTTGACAGGAGCTAAAGTCCTGTTTGATCTGGATTAGATGCTGATTTTGCTTACCAGACTAAAGACCGAGGGGGACCACGCAGTGCCTGTGTTTGCACAAACCTGCCTGGTCGCATTCCTCTTCCTCCCCGTGTCCAGCCGAAGGGGTGAGCGTGGGGCTGTGCACACAGCTTGAAATCCAAGCGGATAAATGGTCACTTTGTCTGGAGACGTAAGCAAATGGAGGTGGGAGGACGGAGGTGGCAGCTCTGTGCTGTGCTGGAGCGTGGCTCGGGGTGCAGAGCCTCGTCAGGGTGGGAGCAGGTCAGCACCCATCACTGGGATGCCCGTGGGCATCCAACAGCCCTCGGCACTGCTCACTCTGGAGGGCTCAACTCTGTCCTTCTGCCTGTCTTGCCACCTGGGGCTTACATGTGGGTTCCTAATGGCCCATCTCATGGTGGGACTGGTAGGATGTGGGGGCACCAAAGCCTCGGCCATTTCCCCCCACTCCCAAACACACTGTGTTTTCTCCAAGGACTCCCCTCCCTGCTCTGTCCTTTCCCACCTCCATCTCCTGCCTCTTCTCCTGCCTTTTTGTCTCATTCTTCTGCTTGAAGGACAAGTGTTCTCCCTCTGGCTGTGCACTCCCCATCCCCTCATGTCTTGCCCTGCCCTGACCCCTTCCCCAGCTCGGTGTCCCCCAGCCCCCCAGGAGCACCACTACCTCCTCAGCCACCCTGCTGCATCACCCTGTCACACTCCTGCTTCTGCTGGAAGGGACCACAGCCAAGCCCTGCTCCAGGAGAGGTGACAGGGGCACCAGCCAGCTCAGGCTCTCCAGGGGCTGGAGCCGGGGGGGCAGGGAGCCCCCATCACACGCACGTACTTGCAGCAAAGCCAATTTATACCTCCCCCTGCGGCTGTCTCGGTGGAGAAATGTCAGGACTCACGGCAAGGCAGCGAACCGTGCAGCCCGTGGGAGCCCTCCCGGACCAGCAGAGTGGCAGGAGCTGGGGCTCCGTGCGAGGCCAGTGCCTGCACCCCGTCCCCGGCTGCAGGGAGTGGGGAGCACACAAGCCAGGTCTGCCCCAGGCTGGTTTCATCCAGCCTGCTCCAGTTAAAACCACCAGGAAAAACCTGGAGAAAAGCCCTTGCCGGGCAGCAAGGAGAAGGGCATCTCTTGCTCAGGGAGTTGGTCTTGCTGGGGGAGCATCTCCCATCAGGGTGATGCCCAGGTCACCTGGCAGTTGGAGATTTGTGTCCATGATGGCAAGGCAGAAGGATGTCAGTGGCAGTGATGCCACCAGCACATGAGTGGGAGCATCTGGAGGGTTACAGGGCACAGTGTAGAGGTGCTGAGCTGTGCTGAGCACTCCTGCAGGGTCCAGCACTATCCAGCTCTGTCAGAGAGAGGTGTTGAGGCCTTTACAGGCATCAGTCTCCTGACTGGTCCACTCCTAGAGCTGGAAAACTAATTCTGCAGGAGATGGGGAGGGTCATGGTCATGCCACTGCTAGAGGTATCACTGCCCACAGCAGATGGAGCTTTAAAAAGCACAGGGCTAGCACGTGAGGTAAAATGCAGAAATTAATGACTGTAAAGGTCAAGCAGGATGTGCTGATGGAGGCATCGGCCCTTGGGGCCCAGGAGTGGGCTTGGCTGACTCTCACTGCTGCACTCCCAGCCTGCAAGGACAGAAGGCAGGTGGGCACAGGCATCACATACCTGCCCACACTCAAGCCCCCAAAGATGCCTCAATGGCAGAGGCACATGAGGGGATACAGAAACCCAGGGTTGCCCAGGGTTCTTCCAGGGCAAAATGATGCTATGTTGAGCAGGGATGGGAGGGGAAGATTGTCCTGCTGCTGTCTTCTTGTCCACAGGGAACCCTCGTGGCAGGAAGTGGCCTTGTGGAACACCCTGCTCACCATTCCTCTTCAACCAGGAGGAAGAGAACAGGCAAAACCAGTAAGCAGGTGGGACCAGACAGGCCATCAAGGAAAAAGAACTTAAGGATTTGGGAGGTTTCATCCATGCTTACCCTGTTTCTCTACCCTTCTTAAGTTTAGTATAACCTGCTGTAAGCACTTGTTGGCTCTTGGGTTTGCCTACAACACACCAACCCAGCAGCTCCTCCATCCCTGGCGGACCTGCCCCAGGCTTGCTTGGACTCAGGGAGAGGGTTGTGAGATGGGACAGACTTGAGGCACTGTGTCCAGCCAGCCCAGCTGCAGGAGAATCCAGCCCAAGGGTCTCAGAGGCGAGACAGGAGAGGGCAGGGTATCCTTCAGGCCCCTTGGGCATCTCATCCTCCAGCCCTGGAGCAGAGGTGCAAGGGGAGCTGCAGCACTGGCTGAGGGGACAAGGACAGGGCAGCCTGGTCCTCTGTTCCCACTACCTGTGGTACCATCTAGACACCTCCACAATCACTACATCCACTTGCAGCATTTGGTGGGGGGAGACACAACACCCCAGATCAATGCTTCTCCAGGGCTGTCAGCACCAAAGCCTGGCGAAGGGTGAAGCAGGCTGCAGGCTGCAAACCCCCAGCTCGGACTGGTGGTTCTTGTCACCTCTGCTAAGCCCCTGCTCAGCTGCTGTCGTCCACCCACCGTCACCCAAGGGCTGGAGGCTCGCGCCGTGCCAGCCGCTGCCTCCCCGCCCGGTAACACCACGTCTTGCACTGAGTAGCCTCCTTCTGCTGTCACAGGCCGACCTATTTCTCACAAATCCTGACTGCTCTGGCCTTAAAACATCTTGACGCAGTGCTGAAACCGGCCTTGGCACAGCAGCCAGTCCCCGATTAAGCGGGAGCCGCCGTGGCTTGGCGTGGGCTTTGCAGCGAGCAGGCGCTGGCTGGGAGAGCAGCACGAATCGGGCAGCACCTGCACACTCGGCAGGAATAACCAGGCACTGATCGTGATTAAAAAGAGGGATACCATGCCTCAACCAGGATAAATGATCCTTGGGGTGATGGAGGGTGGGGTTCTCTACCTGGGCTGAAGGAGCTGGGGATGGAAGAGGTGTCATCCTTCGTGCAAGCACAACTGGCACTCCTCAAGCAGGGTGCAGGGGTGGGACCAAAGGCTCCAGACCAAGAAGGTTCTCCAGGGACACAGCACCATGGAGCTGCAGGCAGAATTCCAGCTCTGGTGCGCTCTGGTCGCCATGGTAGAAGGACCTTGGGAGGTTTCTGTGCAGAAACCACCCTGTGATGGCTGCAGTGACATCCTGAGCCTCCTGCAGGACCACAGCAGGGCAGCCAGCCAAGGCACTTGGCCAGCTGGAGCCACAGATCTGCGTTGCCTGGGACACAGCTCATCCCAGGGTGGGCTGGTGGGATGCAGGAGTGGGTGTCAGCTCCCACCTACAGGGTCCTTTCCAAGGATGCTGTTGGGTAAACATCCTCCTGCCCCAGCTCAGGTACAGGGAGATCACAGTGTGATGGTAGGTCAGGAATTCTGGAAGTCCCAGAGGTGAAGTGATGTTGATCAAGCCTTCATCATGGATAAAGGATATTCTATGGTTCCTTTTCCCTGAGAAAAGCTTTTCAGGCTTGCTCTGTACAGAGACAGCATCCCAAAGTCCTTGTGGGACCCTCCTGCCCTGTCCCACACCTTTGCATGGGCAGTTTTGGGGGGAAGAAGCCAACACAGTGCTCATTCCCAGTGGAGAATCTGCAAGGAGAGGAGGGATCCTTAGCCTGAATTTGAAAACTGTGCAACGTTTCAGAGAACTTCAGCCAAGGTTGGAAATTGGCCCTGGAAGCTCCCATGATGAATGTGACACAGGGAAGGTCACCTGGCCAGCTGCAGGGGGCAGAACTTGGGAAGTTTATTTACATCAATATTCCCAACTGAGTTGTCCCAGGCTCCAACCTTGAAGATGATCAGACAACCTGAGTCGTCAGATGTGCAGCAGTGAGCATCTCCCTTGGCTGCTCATGCCTGGGGACCCCCAGCAGACCTCTGCAAGTCCTGTCTGGTGGCTGTGGGGCTGCCAAAACCCCTGACCAAGCTGGTGTCACCTTAGCCCAGCTCACTCTGGGAAGCACCCACTGATGACCCAGCTGTGCAGGAGATGCTGTGTGGCTCTAACACCTAGAGTGGGTCTGGCTTGTCCCCACAGCCCACTGGGATGTGCAGTGTCCCTACCAGGAGCACATCCCACCATCCCAACCTGCTCTTGGGGTGGATGGATGTGAACTGGGTCCCCTTGCAGCAACCACGGTTCGATGCTCGTGGATGTTCCCACCCCAGCACCAAGGTCCTCGCAGCCTCCCTCACAGCCCCCAGCCCCTGGCTGGCTGTCCCCACACCCCCGAGCCCCGGCAGTGGGATCAGGCTGCCGGGAGGTCACGCCTGGCCGGCGGCGCTCGCAGCGAACCCTCCATCCGGCTCAGCTGAAGCACATTTTGTTCGGCGCTTCCTGCATCCTGCCCCATCCCCATGCCGGGGGGCCGGGTCAGCCCGGGGTCAGCCTGCTAATTGCAGCCCGGGGGACAGCGGGATGGGGTGGCTGCCAGCCCGCTGCACCAGGCTGAGACCAGAGCGAGGGGGCATGGGGTGCGTGACACCCCGCAGCTGAGCCCCGCACCCCGCAGTGTGCTGGGGTGCCTCTGTGCCAGGACGGGATGTGCTTCTGGAACCAGCGTGGACGTTCCAGCTCCTGCTGCAGCTCAGCCTGGAATCTGTCTTCTCCAAGTCAGGCCATTCCACGTGGAAAGCACTGCTGGCATCGCCGCTGGACCAGCCCTGCACCGCAGTCCGACCTCACCTGGCACCTTCCCACGCCACCAAGGCCAAGCGGGGATGGGGACACGGCTGTGCCCTCTGTGACAGCACGCCCTAGGGCCACAGGCAGGTTTGGTTGCCCTTCTGCTAACTCTGTTTAATGAGGATGTTAATTAAGAGCGACTCGGGGCCAGCGCTTGTGGTAGCGCCCAGGGTTGTCCCTCAGTGCCGTGCCAAGCTCGTTATCATCATCCCAGGCGCCCTGTGTCACCTGGCTGCCAGCGGGCACCCTGGGGACAGCAGCCCTGCGTGGGGACAGCAGCCCTGGGTGGGGACAGCCCGGCACAGGAGCTGTGCCTGACTGTGGTTGAGCATGGAGGAGAGGATGGGCTCACCCTCGGGGGATGCCTGAGGTCCTGCCTGGACAGGAGCTCGTTAGGCGAGGCTCCAGGCCAGCACAGGGCCATCCATTTACACACAC
>WBMV01004300.1:23994-39747 GCA_013396655.1 Campylorhamphus procurvoides | reverse complement strand
ATCTCCCACCTCCCCACCACCCCATCTCCCACCTCCCCACCACCCCATCCTACTCCCAGGCACGGTTTGAATCCCACCCTGTCTCCATCTCCTGCCTTTCTCCCAAACCTGTTTTCCCACATGGGGAAGGCCCTGCTTCCTTTGTCCCCTGCTAATGTCCATGTCCTCCCTGCCAGTACCACACACCTCCTGTGGCTGCCCTCCCCTTCAGGGGCCCTGTCAGTGTGGCACAGTGGGGTTTGCCATGCCCCAGTGGCACTTCCCCATCCACAGCTCCATGCCAATGACAGTCCCAAGCACGCCCTGTTGAGGGTGACGTGGCCAGACCGGGGTGACGTGGCCAGACCGGGGGGACATGGCCAGACCAGGGTGACATTCCCAGCTCCAGCTGTGGGTGGGATGAAGCAGCAGCCCCCATGGAGCTCCCCAGGGGCTCAGGGCTGGGCAGGGGGCCCTGCGTGCTGCTCCCCAGGACACTCTCCCAGCATGGGATAGGGGCTGGCTCCTCCTGGGTGCCAGGACTGTGCCTTCACACAGCCCCAACCCTTAGTCACAGTTGTAAAAGGANCAGGTTTGGTTGCCCTTCTGCTAACTCTGTTTAATGAGGATGTTAATTAAGAGCGACTCGGGGCCAGCGCTTGTGGTAGCGCCCAGGGTTGTCCCTCAGTGCCGTGCCAAGCTCGTTATCATCATCCCAGGCGCCCTGTGTCACCTGGCTGCCAGCGGGCACCCTGGGGACAGCAGCCCTGGGTGGGGACAGCAGCCCTGGGTGGGGACAGCCCGGCACAGGAGCTGTGCCTGACTGTGGTTGAGCATGGAGGAGAGGATGGGCTCACCCTCGGGGGATGCCTGAGGTCCTGCCTGGACAGGAGCTCGTTAGGCGAGGCTCCAGGCCAGCACAGGGCCATCCATTTACACACACACCCCGGAGGCAGGGACACAGTCCAGCACGGGGAGTGAGCTGGAAGTGGGGNGGGGTGACGTGGCCAGACCGGGGTGACATGGCCAGACCAGGGTGACATTCCCAGCTCCAGCTGTGGGTGGGATGAAGCAGCAGCCCCCATGGAGCTCCCCAGGGGCTCAGGGCTGGGCAGGGGGCCCTGCGTGCTGCTCCCCAGGACACTCTCCCAGCATGGGATAGGGGCTGGCTCCTCCTGGGTGCCAGGACTGTGCCTTCACACAGCCCCAACCCTTAGTCACAGTTGTAAAAGGAACAGCCAGACTCCTTTTTCCCACATCACCCTCCACCACATTCCTGCTAAGTGATTTCGGCTGTTGCCGGAGCAGCACGAACTGGGAACCAGCTCACAGGAGTCCCTTGCCAGTGCCACTCCGGTCAGAGCCAAGTTGGGAATGCCACTGCTGGGGACACAAGCAGGCTCTGTCTGTCCACCCAGGCCTGGAGCTTTGTCCCTAGCCCTGCTGGCCCAGCTCCACTGCTGTCACCATGTGCTCCAGTCATTCCCTGGCACCCCTGGGCTCAGGCACTGGTGTGACTGGGGTGCCTGGGTCTGGGCTCCAAACCACCTGGGTGAATGCTGCTGGAGAGGGCTTTTGGGGCAGTTTCCCTAAGGACTTTCCGCTCCATCCCAGCAGGTCACTGCCAGACAGGGACAGAGCTTATGCACCACCGTCATGCACCGCCGAGTGCACATCTGGCCAACAGATGCTGGCCCAAACTCTGGCTGGAGCTGGGGACAAAGGCTCTTGCTACCTCCTCCCAGCAAGGCAGAGCCCACACTGCCGGGTACAGCCGGATCTACCTCTTGCCAGGCTGGGATGACCCTGGAGAACCTCCTGGGAGCTGGAAGGAGGCACTCAGCCCTCCTGCCCAGCATGATACCCAGCACAGCACCCGAAGCACCAACAGTGAGCATGAGGGTTTGCCTGTGGTTGAGCCCACCTGGTTGTCCCAGACAGCTCCTGCTGACCCAGTGCCAGCACGAGGCCAGCCTGGAAGACCATCCAGAGCCCACTCACATTTGAGAGCTCATTTGAGCCTTGTCTAAAGAAAACCAGCCTTGCCAAGGTTTTTTGTGACCCATTAATAATATTCTTTTACCAAAACAAATGGTGTTGGCGCTGCTGGGTAAAACTCCAGGCAGGTCAAGCTGGGAAATATCCCCAGGAGGAGCTGGGCTGGCTTAGCACAGCCACTGCCAGGATTAACTGGGGGGATTTAGCAGCCGGGGCGACTCCAGCTCGGCTCATCACACCATCCCACCACACTCCAGCAGGACTGTGGCAGGTGGGGACAGAGGGACCCCGGCCACCATCGCTGCTGAGGGGGCCTGGAGGGCTGGACAGAGGGGTGGGAGAGAAATAACCAAGCTGGAAATCATGACACAAAACATGCATTCATTTTATTCACAAAAACAGCCTGGATCGCTAAAACATTACAAACAGCATTTCAATTTAATGATGGAGAGAGAGCTGGAGAGACGGGGGGTGAACAGAAGAGAAATATCACTTTGCGTAACTGCTTCAGCACAGGTCCTGCAGTATTCTGGTTTATTTTGATTTTAACTTCCATAAGTTTACAAAAATTACTTCTAGGAGTAAACCATTGCAATTAGGAGGATTTTCTGTACGCAGCATTTCTGGTTCTATATTAATAAACTAACAATGACTTCTCTTTTTTTTGCCTTTTTTTTACTCTTTTTTTCTCCTGTTATTGAATTCCGCCAGTTGTGTAGCAATTGTTTTCTTCAACCTTTGATACCGACCCTCTTGTGGGTTAAACTTCCAGAGGTGAATGGCGAGGAGGAGGGATACTACATCGCTTTAAACATATTCTCATTTATAAACATGAAGTTGAGGCATTCTAGAAACTATCCACTCTATTGTATGATGGGAAAGAATCAAATAAAAAGTATAAATGAGGGTGCAATTAAACAACTGTGCTAAATTACAGTAGTGCTTATTAGTAACTAGATTTTAAAAGGTTACTGTAAATTTACATTCCCTACACAAGTACTGCATCTTTCACACATAAACAACATCAACACCAAAACACAGAAAGAAACTGATTGTCCATACTCTGTCTATTAAGTCTTGGTACTTTACAGATCCATTGTTTTTTTCTTTTAATTATTTTTTTGTTTTTTATTTGAAAAGCAGTTAAATGTCTGACTAGGACTCAAAGATGTTAAAACGAACGCAAAAAAAAAAAAAGAAAAAAATTATAAAAACAGGAATGAGATTTGCGAGAAAATATTTTTGGTTCTAAAGAGACACAGGTGCATCCATTCATTTCAGCCAAAAATCCCTTGCCTGAGACAACACAAGCAAGCAGTGACATTGCACTTGGATGACAGAGCTTTGGGATTCCCATTCCTACTGGAACCATCTGAACGCGGCTCCTGTAGGAAGCATCACCTTCTGGAAAGGAAGAGAGACAGGGAGGGGGGACAGAAGAAGAAGGGACAAGGCGTTAGGTCGGGTCTGGCATAGCCACGTGGCCCCAGGGTTGGGCACCCACCCCTCACCCCAGCCCAGCACCCCGGTCAGCAGCCTCGGGACGGATTCAGCCCAGGCTCAGCACCCTCCAATGCAGCCGTGTATCCCAAGATTTCCAACTCAGGATGCCAGCTGGAGGGAGACTGGGGGTCTCCCGACTGACAGCCTCCCTCCCTGGCAGGGCACCAGCACAGAAGCTCGGCCATTGTTCCCACATTCCCATGTCCCCAGGACAATGGCACAGCCCCCAGCTTCCCCTCTGGCCAGTGGCAAGCACAATGGGGAGTTGGCATGACAGCCCTCTTGGTGCCAGCCCCCACCGTCCCTGCTATGGATGGACAGATGGACACCCAGCCAACAAATAGTTTTAGGAGCACATTGAGGTGGAAACTGAGGCAGGGAGTGAGCTGAACAGGCTTGGGGACACCAGACAGGGAGCTGCTTGGGACAGAGGGAACATCACCCCTGGCCTCAGTTAACAACCTTGACCCCAGAGCAGCCCCAGGAACCACCTCTCAGCACCTCACAGGGAAGGGGGATAAGTCCCAAAAGGCTCAAATCCACACCCAACAAAGCACCCAACAATAGATGAGACCTCTCTGAAGCCACTTTCAGGCAATGCCCCAACAGCAGTGTGGTCCTGTGGAAGGAGAACCAGGGATGTTTCCCAGCTGGATGGGGTGGAAAGCCCATGCAATGTGCATGAGAACATGAGTGGAACAAGGACCATGGCATCTCTCAGTACCAACAGCCTCCAAGCAAGGCCAAGCAGTGCTAGCCAGCCACACAGTCACCTCAGAGGGCTCTGCATTAGGCTCCTGCATCTCCAACAAGCAAAGGACACCAACAGGAAACAGGTCACAGGCTGTGGTGATGGGCCCAGAACAGCAGACTTGGCTGCTTTGGGGTGAAGAGGGACACAGCTTCACCCAGCCCTGGCACCTCGTGTTGAGCCCATGTGCCGGGCTGGACACCTCACGTAGCATCCCAAGAGTCAAACCCATGCCACATTTTTGTCCCTAACCCCACGCAGGAGTCAGACTCACTGGGATCACTCAGGATCTCACTGGGTCTGTCTCTAGGACCAAGACATCCACCAAGCCTCAGTGAGTAACCAGGGCAGCGTCCCCCCTAATCCCTTCAGGAGGGACCCTGATGTGCTCACCTCCACAGGCACCACAACCCAAACATGGGGCTTGGGCAAGGGGAGGGGCATGAAGGGCTGGAATGTGCTAGAGCTGTTGGTGCCCACCTGGCTGCTGACAGATCACACCTGCTCCTGCTCCCAGCCCATGCTGGGTCCTCTGAGCAAACTGAGCTGGGGCAGTCACAAACTGCAGCCATCACCCCTTCCCCACAGGTCTCTGTGACACCTAATCAGGCATCTGGGGGGGCCCAAGTGCCTCTGCCCAAAGATGCACAGGGCTGTGGCACAGCACACCACGCACACTGGATCCCACTCAAGGCACTCAAGGCAGAGCAGACAAGGCAGGGTATGGTGGACCCCCCAGCAAAGGCCACCAGCCCACATCTCAGGGGAGAGGAACGAGGGGTGAGGGGGCTCTATGGGTCTGAAAGAGATGTCTGTCTGCTGCTTCATTATTAAAGGAAGAAGGGCAACCAGCTGTAATGTGGATGCCCAGGATAGATCCCCCTCATCACCACAATCACAGACTCACAGAATGGTTTATGTTAGAGGAGACCTTAAAGCTCATCTCATTCCAAACCTCTGCCATAGGCAGGAACACCCTCCACTATACCAAATTGCTCCAAGCTCCATCCAACCTGGCCTTAAACATTTTCCAGGGATGGGGCAGCCACAGCTTCTCTGGGCAACCTGTGCCAGTGCCTGAGCACCCTCATCACATTTCTACCTTATGTCCAACCTTAATCTACCCCCTTCTCAGTTTAAAGCCTTCACCCCTTGCCCTCTGTGGCGAGAGTCTCCCTGTGAGACTGATGTGTGGGAATGACCCTCACAGGTGCTATCTGGGGCACCAAGGCACTTCACCACAGCTTCTCTGGATGGAGAACAGCTCTGGTGAGTCAAATCCAACTATTCATGGCCTTCATGTGACCCTACAGCCCTGCACACAAGCCCAGGGTGACCTGTCCAGCATTAGCTGGAGTTGCTGGGGCTGGAAGGGCCCAGAGGAGTCTGGTCAGTGCAGGGATGTGCTGCTGCCTGCTCCGAGCATCCGACCTGCCTCGCTGGTCTTGGAGCCCCAGGCAGCCACCACCACAGTGGGACACCAGCAGTAACTGGTTATTCGGGCTCTGTAGATGTGCAGATAAAGATTAACGGCAGCTGAGGGATTTAGCCCAGTGTTTTATGCCGCCATAAAGGTTTAATTCTATTTTTTTTTACTGCTTGATTTTTAGATCAATGTTTAATCACAGCTGTGGTCCCTCTCCAGGCTCTCCAGGGACGTTCCTCTGGATGTGAAGGGTTGGGAGGACAGAGCCACTGTCCTTCTCCCAGGCAATGCCACCACTCCCCACAGAGGGGGATGAGGGTTCATCAAGGCCTGTGAATGTTTCAGCTTCATATAAAGGGCCAATGAATGACCCCTTCCGTCCCACTATCAAGCATGATGGTGTGATATCAACCCACCAGGACCCGCAGTCCATGCACCTCTGCATCCTGACCCACTCCAGACCAGTCTCCACCACAAAGCAGGTGCCAGTGGTTGCCCTACAGTTGGCCCAACACGACATATGACCAAGGCTGGTTGACACAGGGTTAGGTTTAACAACCCAGCCATTGACCCAGGTGACCCTGGGACATAAGCTGAGGTCACAGTGTCCCTGTCCCTGTCCCAGCCACAATCTACCCTCAACTCTACCAAGGTCAATACACAGCGTAAGTGGATATTCTGAGAGAGGGGAGGATCTGTCCTTAAAAGGGGATGGTGATGTCCTGGAGCAACCCACATGTACCCAGGCTCCCAGCCCCACTAGCACACAATCTCCCTTCAGCCCCAACACACCTATGGTTGTGCCTAGGAAGGATGGGGAGTCCTTTCTGGTGAAGCCCAACTCTACCACATGAAGAGCCATATTTCAGTGGCCCAAATTTCCCAGCCAGCTGTGAGATGGAGAAGCCAATCACAGGGGTGGCTGTTCCATGGGCTCCTGGTGCTATTTATCACCCTTTGGACCCAGCGCAGCACTGGGAGAAGGGAGCGACATCTCCAGCCACTGCAAGCTCTGAGTCTATTGACCCGCTTTAGGACTCTTTGGAAGAAATGAACTTCTTTTTTTTCCCTTTCTCCCTTTTTCCAGATCACTGACTCAGCAAATTAGAACAAGAATATAATTTAGCAATACAGCGGTTTTTGAAAGACACAGTCCCCCTCTCCTCATCCCCACCGCCCAAATAGATTTTTTTCCCCCTTCAGTATTCATTCAGAGCTGATGCTAATTGAAAAACGTAGAACGTGGCTAAGGGAGCAGTGGGTTTTCGTTGTGTTGGGACCATCAGAGGATGGGCAATGCCCACGTGCTGGGATGCATGATCCATCTGATATCCAGGTGACTTTATAGCCTCTGGGGACAGCTGATGGTGGATCAGCTCATAGAAAAATCAAACCTAGCTTAAGCATAACACATTGGGGACCCTGCAGACAGGCCTTGGCCGGGTGCACTTGTGGGTGTGCAGCAAGAGGCAGGTTCTGCCAGAGTGGGGTGTCCACGGGACATCCCTGCACTGCTGGCACCCAGCCCTCACCCACACCACACCACCAGCCCATGGCCTCAGCTGAATTTCACACCCACACAATCACTGGACGTTCCCTGTGGTCCCCACACGGACGTCACATGTCCCTTGTGGATTTGGCAAGGTGATACCCCAGCTCAACAGCTTTCCTCTGAAGCCAAGGGAAACATCCATGGGTGGACTGTGGTGGGCAGTGACAGCCCAAGCACCATCCCAGAGCCTCACACCAGGGCACTAGGGCAGCCCCAGGAGCAGCAGGGGTGTTCCCAGCTCCATCAGGTGCTGAAGCAGCTGCACTGCCAGTGGGGACTGCAGCACCACAACCACTGGGAAATCCAGCTGGTGCCTTACAGACTCATCCTGACCACCCCAAACAGATGCTGGTCCAGGGAGACCCAGTGCAGCCACACCACAGGGAATGCTGCCCAGTACACACTAAACCAGGGACCTCTGTGCTCCTGCTCAGGATGGAGTGAGCTGAGGGGCTGGGCTCTGGCTGCACCATGGTCATGGGTTTCACCATCATGAACTACCCCAAGCACAGCCCCAAAATGTCACCCCTGCCTCCCCACCCTCTGGGGTTAGACACTGCTCCACGGCTCAGGGAGATGATAGGACAAGGGATGCCACCACCAAAACCACAGCAGAGCCACACTGCTGTCTGTGCCTGCAAAGGGGACAGTGGAGCCCAGCGTGCCCAGGGACCCCAGGGAGAGACCCCAGCCCTTCTCCCCACACCAATCAATCCCAGTATGCAAGGTGGGGTGGGGTCTGGGGGGCACTGGGCGGAACACACATCTCACTGTGAGAGCTGTCAATGGAAAAGGGAAAAATAAAAAAAGTAAGAAGTACCAGGTGTTTTATTATCTAGGGCAAGATCCAAACCCAGGAGCGCAGCCCGAGGAGGGGTTAGGGTGCCTGAGAGGGGCCGGTTACCTCCAGTGCTGCAGAAGGCTTCTTTTTGAGTTCTTCACATTTTCGGAATTTGCAAATCTGGTGGCCAGTTTTGCGATTCCTACAACTGCTGCACTGCTCGCAGTTTATCCGTCTTCGGCAGGGCGGGCACATGCCGCATCTTTTCCGTTTCTTTTTCCCCGAATTGATGGCAGATGCCAACTCATTCTGCATGGGATACTCTGCCAAGCCAGCCATATGGAGCGCGCTCTCTGCCAGAAACACGCCGGCAGGGGTCATAATGAAAAGGCCTGGGTTGATGGGAAAAGCCCCCAGGTAAGGAAAATCAGAGGGGCCGTTCATTGTCTCTGCAGCTGAGACTGCCTCCATGTCAGAGATACCAGTCCCGTGGTCGCCTGCTAGAGGAAGATGCTCCTGTACCACTCTTTTGAGCATTTCTGTCGACTGAGCAAACTGTTGGAGGGCGGTCTGTCCTTCTGAGGAGAGCTCCGACATCCGGTCTAATTTGCTCAGCATACTAGAGATGTTTTTGTGCTTTGAGGTAGAATGACTTTTATCCACAGTCGCATCGTTGCCATTAGCTAAGGGGTTGCCTTTCTCTGAATGTTCGCTTACCGAGCTGCTGCTACCAAAGGTGGAATAGTGGGAGAGTGGACGGGACTTCTTAAGACTTTTGTTCAAAGGTTCACTTATTATTCCACTTTTGTTCCTCCTCTCGGAGTTGACAGGAGGTTGAGAGTCATCTTGGTTATTTTTTTCCGTCTCTGGCTTGTTCCCAGTGTCTTGATGGGAGCCCGAACTTGACATGGTGCTCGGAGCACAACAACAAAACCAACCCACCCCCAAAGCCAAAGCGAAAGACCCCCAAAGCCCTTCTGGTAGCACCAGCCCGCCGGGCACCGGGGATGCTCAGATGGGAAGGCGCATCAACGGGGCGTCTCCTCCCACGCCGGCTGTGGAGGACTCAGGGCTCTCTCAGTGCACAGACATACTCTGCGGCTCTGGGACACACCACGCGGCTCTGGAAGGAGAAAAGAAAAGAGAGTTAGCGCTGGCAAGAGCCAACGGGCTTTTCAAAGCAGCTCTTCCTCCCCCTGCCATGAAAGTCTCAGCGCCGCGAACAAAGGAACTCCAGGGAACGGACCTCGGTGGAGATCCGTTCCGCTGCTCTCTAAAAGGGTCGCCATCCAGACAGAAGTGGGGGGTCACAGGGGAAGTCCTGGCCTGGTAGCAATGGCACTCTGATGCTTAAAGACTCTCTGTGCCTGGCTCTCCTCCCCCAGGGACGGCAGCCCCAGGGAAGTCACGGGGCTCATCTCCTGCTCCGCTCCAGCGGCGTGCAGCCCCCCGCCTGATGGGACCGCAGGCGCCAGCGGGATGCTCCCGAGCCAGGAGCTGGAGCTCACGCAAGGGGCACCTGGTTCCCACCCTGGCTGTGTCCCCCGGCCGGGTGCCATGGAGGCAGCATCGCAGCTCCCATGGCCCTCAGTGATGCTGTTCACCCGGCTCAGGCTAGGCTGCACCCCTCACCCTCCTCCTGCTCCTCATCCTCCTTCTCCTCCTGCATCACGTCCCTGGGCCAGCACTGGGCAGGGGAAGGAAGCCACACAGAGAGTGTCCACCCCCAAGCCCGCAGGGATCCACAGCACCCTCCTCCAAACCCCACCCAGAGCTGCAGTGTCCTCCTCCAAATTCCACAGGCAGCGATAGTGTCCACCTCCAAACTCCCCCAAGAGCTGCAGTGTCCACCTCAAAACCCCATGGTCAGCCATGGTGTCCATCTCCAAATCCCACCAAGGTCTGCAGTGTCCACCTCAAAACCCCATGGTCAGCCATGGTGTCCATCTCCAAACCCCACCAAGGGCTGCAGTGTCCACCTCAAAACTCCATGGTCAGCCATGGTGTCCATCTCCAAACCCCACCAAGGGCTGCAGCGTCCACCTACAAACCAAACAGGGAGCTGCAGTGTCCACCTCCAAGCCCCATGAGGAGACACAGCATCCACCTTCAATCCCATGGGGAGCCTCCACCTCCACGCCTCAGTGCTGACCTCCTGCCATGCCCTGGCGTGCCCAGCCCACATGCCTGACCGCTCCAGTGACAGCCAGAGCCTTCCCGGAACAGACTCAATGCCACTGTCCTCGGGGCAACTCCAGGGCAGCTGGGCCCAGTGTGGCTGCAAACACTTGTTGTTGTGAAATTCCTCCTCCTCCTCCCTCCCGAGCACGCACGCACGCACAGGCACCGCCAAGTAATCAGGCTTTAGAGGAGAAAAGCTGCAGGGCTTAGCGGAGCAGGAACCCACGTCCCCACCCCGGTGGCAGCTGGGGGAGGGCGACTCTGGGAGGAGGCCCCTCGCCCACCCCATCCCTCCATCCCAGCTATCCCGACAGCCTTCTCCCTGGAGTCCAGCAGGGATGTGGCCACGTGTGGAGAGCTCTGCTGTGACCCTCGCTCCTGCACGGGGGTGATGCAGCAGAGCGAGGAGCATCCCTGTGCCCCTCACACCCCACTCCTGCCCATCCATCACCCTTCGCATCCCCATCTCCAGTTCAATCCCAGGGACCCTCTGACAGCCCAGGACCCTTTCCCATGGACACGGCTAAAAGGCTGGTGGGGGCAAGGTCCTCGTGCCAACCCCGGCGGTACCGGCTGCGGAAGCAGCCCTGGTGTCTCACTCCGGTGCCAGAGCCGGCTCGCCCACGGAGAAACCCCCCCGCCCTGGCGCTGAAAACCGCTTGCTTCAGCTGCTGCGGGATTTAAGATGCAGCGCGGATCGATGCAGGGCTTGGGCTCCAGCCGGGAGCTCGCCAGGCCACGTGTGGAGGGAGGGCTGCGGCGGCAGGGTGGGCTGCCCTTGCCCAGCCCCACGCCAGGCAGGGCGATGCTGGGTGGAGAGGTGGGGTACCCCCTGAGCGGGTGAGGGGGCTGGCAGGGTGGGCCAATGCAGCTGAATCACCCATCCCCTCTGCCAGGGAGGCGAGGGAGGACCTGTGCCTGGAGACCTTCGGATGGGTCACACCTTGGTGCCGAAAGCAAGGGGTGCTGGGGCCAGAGCTGGGAGCGCAGCAGGAAAAGCACCGGACGGGAGGATGTGAGATAACGCGCCCGTGGTGTTATCTCAGGCCTGCCCACGGCCGCCTTTCCTGTGGGCCTGCGCCTCTTCCGCCCCGCTCCACGCCGAGCAGGGACCCGGATTTGTCACCCTGCCCTGTGGCACCACAACCACCATGCCACGGGGCTGCCAGGGGGGTTACGAGGGTCTCCAGCCACAACCAGGAGCACACCTTGCACCACCCTCGCAGAGATCTGAGTTGTGCCCATGTAGGGCTCGACGCCACACCGAGGGGTCCCCACAGCCCCACGGCGGGTCAAGGTGCCAGAGTGGGGAGGACACCAGCTGGAGCCACACTGTGGTCACCATCTCCACCAGTTCCCATATCCCTCTGCAGCCAGCCAGACCTGCCAGCCTTCCCTGGCTGGTCCCAGCATGCCACATGGATTGAGTGCCAGCATTTTTGAGCCCCCCACACACACCTGGAAGATGGATGCAGAGCCTGGCACAGGCTCCTCCTGAGCACTGTGGGACAAGGGCACCCCAGCCCACCTGATGCAGCCCCACCAGCACCCACAGGGACACTGGGCACACTTGGCCCCGCTCAGCCCCTGAGGTGCAGGGCAGTGCCCGCTGTTGGCACAGGGTGCTGCACCGAGCGGTGCCGAGCTGTGCCAGCAGCACCACTGCACAATCCCACCATTGTCCCAGCCGCTGCTTTGCCTCTGCCAGCTCCCACCATCTGCAACCAGCCGGCGCTGCCCTCCAGCCCCCGGGGCCACCATGGTGGCGGGTGCCGGACACCGCGGCTGTGCCAGCTGGGATGGCTCTGTCCCCACGCTGTCCCCTCCAGGCACCCCAGGACCCCCGTGCTGGGGGTGCCTGCCTAGTTTGCACAGAAGGGGGGTGTCCCCACTCTGACACCACGAGACCACCCAGCACAGCAGACGTCCCTTCTCCTCACCAGCCGCTGCCCGGCCCCATCGTTAATTGCAGCGGGGGGAGGAATTAATGATCTTAATCCCTTCTTTATGATTGACCCGAGTAAAGACAGCGAGGGTCCCCCCTTCCCATTCCTGCCCCTTTTCCGGCCCCCATCCCTGGGGAAGGCGGCGGGCAGCGTCATCTGGGTCCCTGTCAGAAGGTGCTTAGTCCCGGCCATGGCATTAAAGGGGCACGTGATGGGCTCCCTCACCCGGGTCTTTGCACGGGGCAGCTTAGCAGCCTGGAGGGATGCCAGGGTTCAAGGGGACACCACCAAGGTCAGGAGGCCCCAGTCCACACCCAGGGGGTTCCCAGTCCTTCACAGGATGCTATTCCTCCCCTGAAACCAACCACCCTGCCAGGTCCAGGATGAGCCCACTGGGTCTGAAAGCCAGGTGACCCGGGATGAGGGACAGTACCCATGGAACAGGTTTCCCAGAGAAGCTGTGGCTGCCCCATCCCTGGAAGTGGTCAAGGCCAGTTTGGACAGGGTTTGGAACAACCTGGTCTAATGGAAGGTGTCCCTGCCCATGGCAGGGCGTTGGAACAAGATGATCTTTAGGACCCCTTCAAAGCCAAACCATTCTATCTATGACTTCCATGGGTCACCCCAAAGACCTGCCTCCTGTCACCCTGGGGTGCTCAGATGGGGAGGGCAGCCATACTCTCCTATGATCCTGGGGAATAAAAACATGGTTCTCCTCTCCCTGGATCTTCCCCCAGCTCTCAGTACCACATTACCCTACATCCCCCTTCCTCTGCCCCGGGGCTCCCTGCACACCGCACACAAGGGACTGTGCTGCAATAGTCCTAAAAACTCCAGAATAAATAAAGGTTGCAAAAGTATCATCTCTGGTGGTCCAGCACCCAGAGAAACCCCTGCCAGTCAATGGAATGAGAGTCCCCCCAGTTGCAGCCACCATTCACTGTCAGTGGGGAGCAGGAGAGAATCTCCACTTCTCCTAAAAAAATGACAAGCTGCAAATTCCAGCCTGCTCCCCAGTGTTTTCACTGCATGGCTGGAAAGCCATCAGCTCCTGCCGACCTAAAAAGTCTCATTTTCAAGAGAGAACTTCTGCTTTTCTTTAATTTTAAATAAATCACCCTCCGCCCAGAAAAGCTGCTGGTTGGTCAGCCGTGCACATACACGGCGTAAAGGGAGTAGAAAGCAGCAAAGCTGAAGCTGAGCTGCTCCCTGGCTCCGGAAACAAAGGCAGAAAATCAAAATTCCCCTTTTTTCTAATCCCTGGGTGCTGGGTGGGCACCGGGGCCGGTGGCTTTGTCCGCCCACAGCAGACGGAGGACAAGGACGGAAGGGACCCCGGCGTCTTTTCAGCCTGAAGAAAGGCTGTAATTGTCCCCGCCGCCGGGTTTTTGTCCCCACTTCCTCCCCCTTGCCAGGCAGCCACCCACCCAGCACAGCCCCCACCACCATCACCATCACTCCCTGGTGATGGATGGATAGACATATGGACAGACTCAGCCATGCCATGGACAGACCACCACCAGCATGTGCCTCTCTCCAAGGCATCCCAGGTGTAGGCTGAGGGAGGCTGCAGTGGGAGGTACCTTCCCCTCACAGCTCCAGAGGGGCCGAAGGTGGTCTCTGTGCTCCTCAGCCACCCTGGTCAACAGCAGACAGGACCTTGGGATGGCCAGGAGCACAGGACCACGGTGGGAGCAATGCATGGGAGACGAGACACCCTGGAGGCATCCTGGTGTCTGAAACACACCATGGGATGAGACACCCAGCATGTAGAACAGGACCACGGCCCTGTAGCACTGCCATGAGTCAGATGGTCCAGCTGCAACCCAGGTCAGAGGCTCAGGAAAACAAGCACCACCAGAACAAGGTCCAGAGCAGCTCCGACCCCAGCACCACAACACCCGACTCAGCTCACATGTGCCCCATTTCCACACCACAGTCAAACCTGCTGCTCCCTCCACCAGGTGACACAGGTCTATTGAAACAGGCAGTGATGTCTCATTGCAGGCTCACCAGCCAGATGTCCAGCAGGAGGTGAACCAAGGGAGAAATCAATCCATGATCTCCCAAGGCTGAATATCCCTGCAGGGCACCCATCCTGAGAACACGGTGCCTGATAACCAGGAACACCCGGAGGCAAAGACAAGGATGCTGTTTGCAAGCCATCACCTCTGTCAACTCAACAGCCCCCAAGCTCTGCTCTTTCAGTTCATCCTCCTGAAAACTGGTCCAGCCAGAAGAACCACTGCTGGAGTGCCACGGAGGTTACCATCACCCACCACCTTTTCTCCAGACACCAAGAGAGGACACCCAGGCCTGGGGGAGGTTTGGACAGCACTGTGAATGCTCAGGCTCACCCTGGGCAGCTTAAGGAGCTGGAGGTATGCCGGGTCGAGGTATGACAGGTCACCAGATGGGCAACTTGCATAGACATAGTTCATCTCCCATGCTCCAGAACATCCTTCGAAGGGCCAGTTGTGGCAGCCGCTCTGCTCGTCTCTGCTGCCGAGGTGGCACTGAGGGACATTAAGAAGCCAACTCCTGAATTAAAAAGGCTATGGAAGATTAAATCCAGCATCTGGAGTTCGCCCTGGAAGCAGATGGTGAATCATCATGGTGCACAGAGTGGCTTTCACCAGTCTCCTCGTTGCAGGCAGCCACACAGCCCCGGTGACACCCCCCAGGAGTGGCTCCAGACACACACACAGCCCTGGCCAGCAAGGGCCAGGATATATCCTGCCAGGTGCATCCACAGGGACAGTGTGGCAAGGCCACATCCAGCTGAGCAGGCAGGAGGTGATGCCACCTCCCCACATGGGCTCCCTACACCAGGGATCCAGCAAGGCCGTATTTTTCCCCTTATAGTGGTGGGTTTTCCCATGTAACCCCATGGCTGTGCAGACCTTCTCGATCTGCCAGCACAGGAAACATCCCAGAGCCTATCACCAACATGCCCTGGACTTCCAAGGAGGTTACCACTGTGGAGAGGACAAGGATGTCCCCAGACATCCTTGAACCTCACCCTGTTGCCCTGGCACAACTGGAGTCACCCCTGTGGGGACCAACCTGCGCCTGGGGCTGCCCCGGCTGGGAAACGTGGCTGCGTCCTGCCTGCGCAGGGTGGTGGTTACGGATTAAGGAGTCTTAAATGTCAGACGACCAGGCGCTCCCTGGAAATCCACTTATCTCCGCTGCCACTCGGAGCGGCCAGAGCCGGGCGGTTGTGGAGATAACGCGATTTGAAGCGTCCACCCGAGCACTGCAGGGCTGCGGGTGCCCTGCGGACAACGCCAGGCACCTCCTCCCCTCCTCCGCTCGCCCAGCTGCTGCCCAGAGAGCCGGGTGATGGCCCCGCTGCTCAGCCCGGGGGCTGCACCCACCTGCGCGATGCCCCCCTTCCCCAATTCCGGGGGATGAGGGAGGCTTGGCAGCCCCGGTGCTCATCCATCCCCCCCTGTGCCAAAGCCGCACCAATTCGCTGCCCAAATCCTAAAACGACTGTAACTAAAACCTACCAGATTGAGCCTGGGNCCCGCCTCTCCCCCCTCTCCAAATGGGATTGAACAGATCTGCTCTCACACGAGCCCAGCTCGCAGCCAAGCAGCATCTGACATTCACGCGCCGTGGCACGGCTCT